>OU343052.1:49218184-49818184 GCA_910593695.2 Ocypus olens | reverse complement strand
TTTTTGAGATACAGTGCGCACAGACACACACACACACAGACACAAATTTTTTTTCCAGAAATTGTTGAAATTGCATCTAGGTACCTCCAAGACGGATATTTCCACAAAAAAAATTTTGAAAAAAAAATCACGATCACAATCTCGTACTTCGTAACGGAGAAAGTAAAAAATTAATACACTTTTTCATTGTAGGAGGCGAACTACTTCCGCCATCTATTCAAACATCGTGAACCACAGAATTAATTTCACGTCACAAAATATTAGATCCGTTACGCTACAAAACATTAATTATTTAACTTTCAAAAGAGCAATAACCACCATAATTAACACACCCACGCCATCTACCCGTAACAAAACTTCAATTCACCACACCGCCGCCATCTATCGAAACATCCCGAACCACTTCAAACACACCTAACTTATTACCATCGGCACCTAACGGCATAAAGAAAACAAACGACCTATTAGTGATAAACGAGCCATTAACTCCCCGACGGTATCTTTATTAAAATCTCTGCCTGAATAATTGAACCGGCAATTACCGTCGAAATGCGGCAATTCCCATGCGAATTTCTGAAAGCGCCATTTTTTACACGGGCGGCGTCTAGTCGACTAGTGCACTCGACGTGATCTCCGGGGTGGAAATATTCCAATTGAAGACACCTCGGGCGCAAAATAATGATTTAATGATACTATCATTTTATGCGAAGAATTCACGTTAAACCGCTAATTGCCACCATAAAACCGCAACTGAACGGCCGGCTAATTGCTGTTGACAGCTACCGGCGCGCCCTCTATGAAAGAGTGTAATGTGGATTTAATTTGAGGTCGAGCTTTTTTTATGGGCATGCATGTTTTATTGGATGTTTATTTAGCGATTGAATAATCAGCATTAATTACATTGATTTATGTTTTTAGTTCTCTTTATTTTGAATATAAAGTGATAATGAATCAATCAAAGTTGATATTTTAGTTTTCGTGAAAATGTTCGTATTTGAACTTCATGTCAGACCATTTTTGGAAAATATCTGTCAAATATGACCAATTACCGTCAATATAGGATTCAACATACATCTGCCAAAAAATGTAATTGTTAGTCAGAAATGTCAAAAATTTGAATTTCATTCTAAAATTTCAAAAACTGTAATTTTCAGACATATTTTAATGCCGATAAAAAGAGAGGATTTTATGCAAAATGCATATTTTTGCATATTTTGCATATGTTGCTGACATCTGCTAAAAAATGTAATTGTTAGTCAGAATTGTCAAAAATTTGAATTTCATTCTGGAATTTCAAAAACAGTAATTTTCAGACATATTCGAATGCTGATTTATATAGAAACGAATAGAATCAACTAGTTCTCCTGGTTTAAGCTGAAATTTAATTACCTTCTCTCAATTTATTAAAAAAAAATTAAATGTGGTTTTGCATTTATCGAAATAAAAACTAATTTTCCACATTTTCGCAAGTACGACGCAGACAAAAACGACACGGCGTGGTGCAAATGTCGTCCTGTTGCAGACACAGAGCATTAACTTACATATTTACAGTCATTGAGCCCCATTTGCAAGGAAATTGCCGCCTTTGCGCTGCGACGACTAAAAATAATCCCCGTGCATGGCATACGATTTCCATATATTTCAAAAAATTACTGTCACTGCTAAGTGCCGCGCTGAACCCGTTTTTGCTATCGCCAGTGGAACAGGGCCACCGTGCCAATTAAGAAGTAATGGGTTTTTATCGCATAGCCCATGAGGCGGTGACATAGGGCGTGTCAGAATCAGGTTGTTGTATTTATAGTTTTAGAAAATTTAAAACGGAAATTGCTATCTTATTCTCCTGAGGAATTTTTTTTCAGTATTAAAATAGTAACCGAGTTAATTATAATTTCTAACAATTTATTAAGCAAATTGCGAGATTCGATAACATAATCTAAAATTCGAAAAGCAGAATTGTATTGAGAACAGTTAAAGAGGTGACAAAACATCAAAATATTCTGAAGATGGCTTTTGAGTTAATCAGCTAAAAACTCAAAAATATATTTTTTGGGAAAAAGTGAAATTTCGGCGAAAATCAAAAGAAATCACAAAGGACTGTCACTCAACATTACCTCCTAATATCAGAACTTTAATATTTATGCAAAATGTCAAAACATTCTGAAGACGGTTTTTGAGTTATTCAACAGAAAAGTTGGAAATGTCAATTTTTTATAATCAATTTTGAGAAAATTCTCTTAAAATCGAAGCAAATCGCAATTAACTGTTACTCAAAATCACTCATAGACATTAGGGCGATTAAATTCACTCAAAATATCAAAACATTCTGCAGATGGTTTTTGAGTTAATCAACGGAAAAGTCAGAAATGTCAATTTTTTGTAATAAATTTTGAGAAAATTCGCTTAAAATCGAAGCAAATCGCAATTAACTGTTACTCAAAATAACTCATCGACACCAGGGCTATAATATTCACTCAAAATATCAAAACATTCTGCAGATGGTTTTTGAGTTAATCAACGGAAAAGTCGAAAATGTCAACTTTTTGTAATGCATTTAGAGAAAATTCGCTTAAAATCGAAGCAAATTGCAATTAACTGTTACTCAAAACCACTTATCAACATAAGAGCTATAATATCCATTTAAAATCAAAACATTCTGCAGATGGTTTTTGAGTTATTCAACAGAAAAGTGAGAAATCTCAATTTGTTTGTAATAAATTTTGAGAAAATTCGCTTAAAATCGAAGCAAATCGCAATTAACTGTTACTCAAAATTACTCATCGACATCAGGGCTATAATATTCACTGAAAATATCAAAACATTCTGCAGATGGATTTTGAGTTAATCAACGGAAAAGTCGAAAATGTCAACTTTTTGTAATACATTTAGGAAAATTCGCTTAAAATCGAAGCAAATCGCAATTAACTGTTACTCAAAATCACCCATCGAATCAGGGCTATAATATTCAATCAAAATATCAAAACATTCTGCAGATGGTTTTTAAGTTATTCAGCAGAAAACACGGAAATTTTTTCTAATTAATTTTAAGAAAATTTGCTTCAAATTAAAGCAAATTATAATTAACTGTTACCCAAAATTACTTATCAACATCAAAGCTATAATATCCATTTAAAATATCGAAACATTCTGCAGATGGTTTTTAAGTTATTCAACAGAAAAGTCGGAAATGTCAATTTTTTGTAATAAATTTTAAGAAAATTCGCTTAAAATTAAAGCAAATTATAATTAACTGTTTCTCAAAATCACTTATCAACATCAGAGCTATAATATCTATTTAAAATATCAAAACATTTTGCAGATGGTTTTTGAGTTATTCAACAGAAAAGTCAGAAATGTCAATTTTTTGTAATTAATTTTAAGAAAATTCGCTTAAAACTAAAGCAAATTATAATTAACTGTTACTCAAAACAACTTATCAACATCAGAGCTATAATATCCATTTAACATAACAAAACATTCTGCAGATGGTTTTTGAGCTATTCAACAGAAAATTGAGAAATGTCAATTTTTTGTAATAAATTTTGAGAAAATTCGCTTAAAATCGAAGCAAATCGCAATTAACTGTTACTCAAAATAACTCATCAATATCAGGGCTTTCATATCCATGCAGAAGATGACAACATTCTGCAGATTGATTTTTTTCAACTAGAAATTCAAAAATAATCATTTTTATATCAAATCTTGAGAAAAAGTTAAAATTCGTTTAAAATCAAAACAAATCACAACGGACGGTTACTCAACATTATCTACTAATATCAGAACTTTAATATTTATGCAAAATATCAAAACATGCTGAAGATAGTTTTTGAGTTATTTCACTAAAAACGCGAAAACATCAATTTTCGTAACAAATATTGGGAAAAATTTCGGTTAAAATCAAAGAAAATCACAATAAACTGTTACCTAGTTTAGTTTATATATTTATCTTTGTTAGCATTGCTTACAAAATGAGGATAAAATAATTTGCAAATACATATAAATTAATATACAAACAATTTCAATCGCAAGCCTAACGGGCGGAGTTTACTCTAAAATCACTTATCAATATTAGGGCTTTAAAATTTATGTAGAAGATCAAAATATTCTGCAGATTGATTTTGAGTTATTCAACTAGAAACCAGAAAATGTAATTTTTTGTAATAAATCTTGAAAAAAGAAGAATTTTGTTTAAAATCAAAGCAAATCACAATGAACTATCACTCAAAATCACTCCTCTAAATCAAGGCTTCAATATTTATGCAAAATATTCAAGCATTCTGCAGATGGTCTTTGAGTTATTCAACTGAAAACTCGAAAATGTTAATTTTTTTTAACGAATATTTGGAAAAGCTAAAATAAATAAAAGGCTAAGGCTATAATATTCAAACAAAAGATCCAAACATTCCGAAGTTGGTTTTAGAGTTATTCAACTAAAAACTTGAAAATATCAGTTATTTTGTAACACATATTGAGGAAAAGTGAAATTTCGGTTAAAATCAAAGCGAAGCCCAATGATCTGTTACTTAAAATCATTTATCGTTATCCGGGCTTCAATATTTTTGCGGAAGATCAAAACGTTCTGCAGATTGATTTTGAGTTATTCAACTAAAAACTCGAAAAAAACAGTTTTATTGTTACAAATATTGAGGAAAAGTGAAATGTCGGCTAAAATCAAAGCAAAGCCCAATGATCTGTCACTTAAAATCATTTATCGTTATCACGGCTTCAATATTTTTACGGAAGATCAAAACGTTCTGCAGATTGATTTTGAGTTATTCAACTAAAAACTCGAAAATATCATTTTTATTGTAACAAATATTGGGAAAAAGTGAAATTTCGGTTAAAATCAAAGGAAATCATAACCGACTGTTGCTCAAAATCATTTATCAATATCAGGGCTTTAATTTTTTTTTCGGACGGAGCTGTCATTTTTGAAATATTTTGTCATAATTATATTGCTAAAGGACGTACCTAAAATCAGTGGCAAAATTTCTTGCTAGTGCCATGGCTCCTTGGCTCTATATAACGAGCCGCCCCTGGGGTGAGGTATTGAAGATATGCGATGTACAGGAATTATTTAATTTTTCAAATATATTTAATTGCTATTAATATTTGCGGATTGGTAATGAGTGTCCAAATATTATTAAGTGGCTGTGGAATCAAACATTAAGGTTGAATTCACGTCTCAAGAATTAATAATAATAATAATACATTTATTGACGTATTCAACTTTTTACAAGAAATACATAAAAATAAGAAATGTTCTAAAAATAATATAAACAAAATTATACCAGTTTACAAAATATAATGTAATCAAAGTGTAATAACCCTAAAATAAAGGAAAAAGAAAATGAGATTCAAATTTCAACTGTGGAAGATGTAATTGGTAATGTTATCGGATAATAGTAGCATGCAACTATTGTCTGCCCAAACAATAAATAAATTCTTGTTTACGTGATGTGCACGCAATTATGCAATGTTTTAGAGATACAGAATTCCTACAACACAGAAAAGGGCAGGTAGGCCTCTTGTTTGAATTCAAATTTGCAAATATCACGTCCAATTTACATCAGGTTTCCATTTACCGTTGAATCGTTCATTTCGTCCAATTCCTTTCGGTATACTTATCTTGAATGTATGGTAAGAATAATGGTAATTTTAAGTCTCATAACGTAATAATATGCTAGATGCCTCATTTATTTCACAGCCAACTCTGAAACAAAATTTTGTGGCTCACTCATCTATCAAATCTTGATAGAAAAAACGAAAGAAAAATTCAACACGATTGAATTAAATCAACAGTTAAGTACAGCAGGAGCCATCTAGCGTCTATCCTGCAAACCGCTTTAAAAGAAAAAATGAACACGGCCTACGTGACGTATGCGTGTTTCGCTTGTCCGCATGACATATAACCTATAAATAAAACCGATTGACATTTTCACCCGTTGTTGTGGTTATGCATTTGCATTTCGCCGCATTTAAAAGTTCCGATTGAACACGCCGCCGAAGCCAATTTGTGTTAATTGGTAGACACCGCAGGATTATTACGCAAGTCGATTATTCTCATGGGAAAATCGGCTAAAAGTGAACAGAGAGAGAGAGAGAGAGCGAGTGCGAGTTGTGCAATCAGCGGTTTGCTATTTCAGGTGTTTGCTTTCTTTACGCTATACGGTGGTAAGCAGAAAATTGATTAGAGAGAGAGATGAGTAGATGAGGAGTGTCGAAACCGCATCTTCGTGAAAATGCAGCACGGGAAAAGTAGAATTGATTGTTTTGTGAAGGTGATTGCAACAATGTATAGTTTTAAAGCTAGAGGAGAAATGGTTACAGACTGCTGAGATATTTTTTTTTTACAATCAACATCGAACTGAACTTTAATAATAATTTAATTCAAATTACTCTCTTAACGGATTATCTGGTGAAGGATGTTGCCGATCCATCGCAGAAAAAAAATATAAAAAACGCAGGAAAAATTCCATAAAAAATCATCCTCAATGGTAGAAGTATCGGTTATTCAAAACCAATTTGGTTTTTGTAAATTGCTTATAACAAAGTGTTATAAGCAATAAAATACAAAATAAAATATGTTTCCTGGGTGAAAATGTGAAAGAGCACACATGCAGAGGGGGCTAAAAAGTTGTCAGTAATTGGTGACTTTTTTTGTCTCTTTTGTATAGGAGTTTTTTGAATATATTAAAGGATGATCTGTTTTTTTAGTTCCTACTAACCCAAAAATTAAAAATTTAGAATGTGAAAATGACGGCGAGGATTCTATTATTGCAGAACTGACTGTAAGTCGTAGTTACTGGGGAGCACCGACACGGTGTGCCAAGATGTGTGGCACAGTCACAAAAAACTTCATGCGAGGAAAAAATGTTCAGACACTACGAATGTGAAAATGAGAGCGAAGATTATATTATTGCAGACCTGACTGTAAGTCGTTGTTACTGGGGAGCAACGACACGATGTGCCAAGATGTGTGGCACAGTCACAAAAAACTTCATGCGAGGAAAAATTGTTCAAACACTACAGGTGTGCTGCTTCATGGTTGATACTGATTCGGCTGGAACCCTACCCAAGACAGCTATGGTAAGCCCGGATGAGGTACTGGTCCCGACCGGACCTGAATGGTTCGTTGTACCGACTGTGTAAGCAATTATTTAGGCGTTAAAAGAATAACTAGCTTTAAAATTATTGAAAAGCAAAAGAAACTGCGCACCTCTGCAACCTTTTAATCAAGGTTTGTGTTGTATAAGTCTGACATTATTAATTTGTTCATTTACTCATCCCAAATTGAAATACATAAATAATAACCTGGTCGTGACTGAATGGCTCATGCCTAAGTCAAAAAGAAAAAATGGTGATGTGGCCATCATGTTACTTTCTCCGATTTGACGACGAAAACCTTGAAAATACTGGCAAAACATTAAAAAAATCGCTGCTTTAGGGTAAAAATCTAAAAAATTCGCCAATCAAAAATTCGCTGATAGAAATTAAAAATTAAACAATAAAACTAAAACATAGGCCCCAACAAATCCAAATATCGAAAACTATGGCCTAAACATAAAAAAAACGCAAACTAAAACATCGAAAATTTCAACAAACACATCGAAAATGTTGTCTAAAATAAAGATTATTTAGGCAAAAAAAATTCAAAATTTGGAATAAATTGAGGCGAAAACAGGTAAAGGTAAAGATCTAAAATATGGACCAAAAAATACAGACCAAAATATTGTAAATTCAAGTAAAAGAAAAAATATTTAGCTAGCCCCTAAAATAATTCACTGGCTCAAAATAACAAAATAAGTTTCCGATCAGAAACTCGAAAATTATGCAAAAAAAATTAAATAAAAAACAATAATTCAGGTTAAAAAGTAAAGGGCAAAAAATCAAAAACCGACCAAAAAACTCGAAAATACAGTCAAAAAATCGCGCATAAAAATCAATAATTCAGATTAGAAAACTTAAAAAAAAAGCTAAAACTCAAGCCAACAATTAGGACCTAAATATCAAAAATACAGACTCGAAACTTTTAACACGCAACCTAAATTTTCACGCCAAAATAAAGAATATTTAGGCCAAAATAAACAATATTTAGGTCAAAAATCAAAAATTTGGAATAGAAACGAAGTTTCAGGCCAGAGATCCAAAAATGCAGATAAAAAAATTCAAGTAAAGGAAAATAGTTTGCCGTTTTCACCTTCAAAATAACCCTGTAGCTCAGAGTAAGTTTCTGAACAGAAACTCAAATTGAAAATAAAAAAATCTAAAATATGGGCCAAGAAAACAAAAAAATAGACCAAATACTGAAAATTTGGCACAAAAAAAAAGTTAAAAAATCAGGCCAAAATAAAGAATATTTAGGCTAAAAATCAAAACTTTGAAAAAAAAGAGAAATTACAGGCCAGAGATCTAAAAATGCAGATAAAAAAAATTCAAGCAAAGAAAAAATTGTTTGCCATTTTCACCCTCAAAATAACCCTGTAGCTCAAAGAAAGTTTCCGAACAGAAACTAAAATTGAAAATTTTGGGGCTAAAAATAAAAAACACAGATTAAAAAATTGAAAATCGAATGGAAAATTTCAGCCAAATAAAGAAATCTTAGGACAGAAGATCAAAAATTTGGACCAAAAAAATCGAAAATGCAGGTTAAAATTTAACAATTGTGGCCAAAAGATTGAAAACATGGGCCTAAAAATAAGAAAATGCAGACCAAAAAGTTAAAAAATCGAAAATCTTAATAAACAAATCGAAAATTTTGGCCAAAAAAGAAATCTTAGGACATAAAATCAAAAATTTAGACCAAAAAAATACAAAATACAAATAAAAATTCAATAATTATGGCAAAAAATCGAAAATTTAGACCAAAAATCGAAAGCACGAGCTTAAAAATCAAAATACTGACCAAAAAAGTCGAAAATTTCAACAGATCATTTTAAAATTGGGACCAACATAAAGAATATTTATGAAAAAAAATCAAGAATTTAAAGGAAAAAAATCGAAGAAACAGGCAGAAAATATAAAACACGAGCACAAAAATTCTGGTCTAAAAATAATTTGCCCCAAAAATAACACAAGCTCAAATTAAGATACGATCCGAAACTCTAAAATAATGGAAAAAAAAATAAAAAAATGGTGTTACTTTTTCCGATTTGATGGTACAGTACTTTATGTTTACACTTCCATGGTTTATTTTCAATTGAAATCACATTTTAAATGTGCATAGAGCGTTTAGTAAAATCAGATGAGACTGACGTTTAAAACGTCTAAATTATGAAAGATGAAAATGACAAATTATACTTTAAATTCTAGTAGTCAATTTACTCAAAAACCAAAGAGATTTCGAAAAATACTTATTCTATATAAGTTGTTCATTTTGGCATTCTCTACAATTATTATTAAAATACGTTTGCTGTAAGTATTATCGTTTCATAATTTTAAACCAAAAATTACAAAAAATAATAATTGCTATTATTTTTCAAAAACCATACATTTCACGAAAAATATTTTCAAGCAAAAAATATTCATTTCTTTGCTTTCTTCGAGATTTGTTTGAGTGTTTTTATAGTACTTTTCATATTTAAAAAATTATCGGAGAAAAACCAAAAACCGTTAAGGTAAACACCTACTTCCGGTGTACGAAATTTTACCAAAAGATTTTCAGTTCTTCGTATTGTCAAATAAGACTTATGCTCAAAGTTTGATGTTCATTCGAGTAGTGGTTTTTTAGATACAGCGCGCACAAGCAAACAGGCATACATTTTAACAGGAATGCATATTGAAAAAATGGTGATGTGGCCATCATGTTACTTTCTCCGACTTTATATTTACGTTTTCGTGGGTTTATTTTTAATTGAAATCATATTTTAAATGTACATCGAGCGTTGCGTAAACTCGGATGAAACTGACGTTTAAAACGTCAAAATCATGAAAGATGGAAAAATTATACTTCAAATTCAAAAACTAGGTTTACTCGAAAACTAACGAGATTTAGAAAAAAACGTATTCTTTAGAAGTTGTTCATTTTGGCATTCTCTACAATTGTTATTCATATAAAATTGCTGTAACTATTATCGTTTCATAATTATAAACCAAAAAAAAAATTAATAAATTTTTTTCTCGAATAGCAATGATTTTATGAAAAATATTTTCAAGCAAAAGCGATTAATTTCTTTGTTGTCTTCGATGTTTGTTTAAATGTTTTTGTGATATTTTTTATATTTAAGAAAATATTGGCAAAAAACAAAAAACAGTTAAGGTAAACACCCACTTCCGGTATACGAAATTTTACCAAAAGCTTTTCAGTTCTTCGGATTATCAAATAAGACGTATGTTCAAAGTTTCATATCAATTGCTCTATTGGTTTTTGAGATACAGCGCACACAGTAGACACACACACACACACAGACACACACACACACAGACACACACACACACACACACACAGACACAATTTTTTTTTTCCAGAAATTGTTGAAATGGCATCTAGGGACCCCAAAACGGATATTTCCGTAAAAAAAATTTTTGAAAAAAAAATCACGATCACAATACTTTCTCGTACTTCGTAACGGAGAAAGTAAAAAACAAGGTTTGTGGCTTTGATGGGTAATCTGCTTCTATTAAACGGTCAGCGTTTAAGATTAGTGTTAAAAGTTATAATTAGTTTATCCTGAAGGAATTGGAACACAATTACATTTTATTTACAGCAAACCCATTTAACCGCGAGGCGTGTGTGGGACGCGTGGCAAATCCGCCGTCACCATCTAATGAAATAAAACAATGACTGGTCATTATCTCAGCCGCAATAATTTTATGACCTACTTCGAAAAGCGGCTTCGAGTTTTACGTCCACGTCTGGAAAAACGGATCGCCTCCTCCGATTAATAATAATAACAATAATAAAATCGTCACGAGCGACCCACTTGAGAGGAATTGCTTTTTTTTTTCGTTCGTTTCCTCGCGCCTGCCTCCCTCTCGCGAGGCCATCTCGCGGAAACGCGTGCGTTTAATTTAATGTAGAATTGATTTACGGCCGTAAATAAATCCAAGCTTTATTGTGTCGTAACTCTTTCAGGTGACTGTTATATCCCACCGTTTTCCCACTATGTTTACGTAATTAGGTACATGGATGTTTTTTCTGTTTGTTTTCAAAATAAATGTCTTAGGAGTAATGGCTGGTAACTTATGTCCAAAGTTTATAGATATTGGATTAATGTCTGGATTAATTGAGGTTTGGAATAAAAATTATAAATATGTATTTTATTAAGATGAAATAGGAATATCACCAAAATTGTGCGAAGTTAAAATTAGAAAATGTAAAATAAAAAATTGTTCCTGAGGAAAATAAATTCAAAAGAAATTTAATTTTTTTACTAGTTACTGCCATTAATATCTAAAGCACGTGCAAAAATACAAATTTAACAAATGCACACGTCTTGTGACTTTAAAAGTCGTATTTGCACTGACATGCCCGATTTTGTATTAACCCTTCAAGTCCGAAATTTTTAGATTAAAAAAAAACTTTATATTTGGATAAATTATGTTATTGCTTTCGGTAGATTGTGGTTTAAATATTGATTGGCTAGCTAGTGATATAAGGAAAACATTTCAAGCGTAAACAAATTAGAAACAATTTTACTTGTTGCAGAAAGCATTAGATAAATACAATTACATTATTTCAAGCGTTATCTGGCAATTATAGCTTAAATTTATTTTATTAACAAATACAGAAACCTGTTACAATTACGTTACCGTACGGTAACGCTAGCGCACAAAAAAGATTATATTAGTAGTAGTAATACAATTTATTGAAATTCAATTTACAAAAAAGCTACAAATGGCCATTTATTGAAGTCTTTCAGCCTAATTTGTATTATTTCTTATAAATATCATGTCGGATATTATACGTTACAGATTAAATTATCAGGGTTTTTATCAAAGCTACTTGATTTCTTAATATTTCATTTCTTAATAAGATTTGAGATTGAAATTTTATAAATATTTTCTAAGAAAATAATTTGTGCTGAAATATACAGAGTATTTTTTTTATCGTGGGCCATGGGATTTTACATGCTAAAAATTATACCACGTGTTAATGTATATTTTATCATAAAATATTGAAGTAAATTTAAGTTAGTGATAAATCAATTATTTTTCTACATGATGCGCTTAGTCAACATAATTTAAACATGTTTTATTCCATTAAAAAATGAAATAACTGAGCAAAAATAATCAAAGTACCTTGAATTTCTGAAATGTCAGATTGATCAGTGAATTAATTTCATTTTTTTAACGGAATAAAACATATTTAAGTTAATCTAATTAAGCGCATCATGTGGAAAACGAATTGATTTATTACTAACTAAAATTTGCTTTCAAATTATAAGTTAAAATATACATTAACACAAGGTATAATTTTTAGCATGTAAAATCCTATGGCCCACGATAAAAAAAACATACTGTATATAAAAAAATTATTATCACTCTTAAAAGTAATTTTTGAAACCAACAAATTCCATTGAATAGTTGGTTACATTTTATGTTTAGCTGCAAGAACTGTATGGGACCGCCATCTGCCGCCGATGGTTAAAAGCGAATGAGGCAATAACATTATCGATTTGTGTAGTTTTACAAAAAAAAAACATAACGAGCAAATTAAGGCATTTACTGTTGTTTAATGTAGCATAATTCTGAAAGCATCAAAACATTCCGGTTGTATTGATTATTTAATACTCCAACAAGTTCAATAATAGTGCTAATAACAATTTTCACAGAGCAAGCTTGACAATAAGTATTTAGTGTAGTTTTACATTTCAGGCCATTCTGTAATTTTTTCTCTGGTGAATTTTGATGAGTAAGTTTCAAAAATTTTATGTCATATACTTGTTTCTCATTGATCACTTGGTGAAACATTATGTTAATAATAATAATTAATCGTGAAACAAACCAAGTGAATTTTAATTTATAAACCTATATCAAAAATTTTAACTTTAAAATAATTTTTTATTAGCCTAAATGAATAGGCTCAATTTTTTAAGGTCATTTCAGGTCGTTCAGGGTAATAAGAAAATATTTGAAAGTTACAAAAATTTTAAGTTTCAAAAATTTTAACTTTAAAACAATTTTTTATTAGCCTAAATGAATAGGGTTAATTTTTTAAGGTCATTTCAGGCCATTTAGGGTAATAAACAAATATTTGAAAGTTACAAAATTTTTAAGTTTTAAAAATTTTAACTTTAAAATATTTTTTTTATTATACTAAATGAATACGGTCAATGTTTTCCAGGTAATTAAGAGTCATTTGGGGTAATAAAAATTTATTTGAAAGGTTCATTAAAAAAAAAAATTATTACCCTTGATGGAATTCAACGACCCTGAAAAAATTCACCCAATTTGTAATTTGACTTAAAAATATATCTATTTTTTTTTTTCATTAAAAAACATTTTTAAAACATTTTTTTAGCGGTTAAATGATCATCATTTTCAGATTTTTAAATCATTCTTTAATTTTTTCAAGGTAATTGAGAGTCATTTGGGGCAATAAAAAATTATTTTAAAGTTACATTTTTCAAAAAAAAATTATTACCCTAGATGGAATTCAACAACCATGAAAAAAATCACCTTACTCGTAATTTGACTCAAAAATATATCTAATTTTTTTCGAATTTTTGAAACATTTTTTTAGCGGTTAAAAAAATCATCAGATTTTTAAATCATTCTTTAATAGTTAAAACAAAAAAGTCATATTTTTATGGGGTTTCAAGGTCATACCTTGGCAAAAATGGGGCTATAACCTAACCTATACATACATGGCTCAAATGAAAGTGATTATCACTTAAATATTTACAATAATTTCACAAAATGTTGCTGGTCAGCTGTTGATGGTTGTACAAAAAATGTCAAAATATAATAAAATACGAGACTTTCGAATTTTTAAAGATGTCGCACCAGATGAAAACATTCACGTATATAGTATTTATTTGTGGCAATCAAATGACTAAATAAAATTTCGACCACTCTAAACCCTGAGGGCAAAAAATTGACTTTCAAATAATTATTTATTATCCTAAATGATCTTCAATGACCTTAAAAAATGACCCAATTCGGTATTTGACTCAAAAATATATGCGATTTTTCAGATTTTTAAATAATTCAAGATATGACCTTGAAACTTCTAAAGTGATTTTTAAAACATTTTTTTAGAGGTTAAAAAAAATGATCAGATTTTTAAATCATTCTTTAATGGTTAAAACAAAAAAGTCATATTTTTATAGGGTTTCAAGGTCATACCTTGGCAAAAATGGGGCTATACATACATGGCTCAATTAAAAGTGATTAATCCTTAAATATTTACAATAATTTCACAAAATGTTGCTGGCCAGTTGATGGTTGTATGAAAAATATCAAAATATAATAAAATACGAGACTTTCGAATTTTTAAAGATGTCGCACCAGATGAAAACATTCACGTATATAGTATTTATTTGTGGCAATCATATGACTAAACAAAATTTCCACCGTTCTAAACCTTGTGGGCAAAAAACAATTGACTTCCAAATAATTATTTATTACCCTAAATGACCATAAAAAATGACCCTATTTGGTATTTGACTCAAAAATATATGTAATTTTTTTCAGATTTTTTAAACAATTCTTTAGGGGTTAAAAACAGTTTTGAAAAAAACCCTCTTTTAAGATTTTTGGGTTGTTACCCTTACCTATTTTTTTCTGTTACCCTACATAAAATTCAATGACCATGAAAAAAATCACCCTCTTTGTTATTTAGCTTAAAAATATATGTGAATGTTTTCAGATTTTTGAACAATTCTAATAATAAAATTTTCCGTCACTCTAAACCTTGTGGACAAAAAAAAGTTAAGTTTCAAATTTCTTTTTATTACCCTAAATGAAATTGAATGACCAAACAAAAATTCACCCTATTTGTTGTTTTATTTAAAAATATATGTGAATTTTTCAGATTAGAAAAAATAAATAATTTAAGATATGACCTTGAAACTTCTGAAATAATTTTATTTTTATTTTTGACCAGTAAATAATTGTTTTAAAAATCCCAAAAATTAAATATATTTTTGATGCAAATAGTAAATAGGGTAATTTTTCAAGGTCACTGAAGGGCATTTAGGGTAATAATAAACTAGTTAAAAAAATTATTACCCTAAATAAAATTTAATGACCATGAAAAAATTCACCCTATTTTTAATTTGGCTCAAAAATTACTGAAGGAAAAAAAATATGAAACACTTAAAATTCGTGAAATTTCGACCATTTTCTGCCATAACACGGCGTATTTTCAATCGATTGTGATGAATCTTTGGGGGCGAGAAACTTTGAAATGTCTTAAAGTTATGCATGCGAACTTAAGCGTAACCCCTTACGTCCCCCTCTAGCGCCCCTGTGAAAAAAAATGTTTTTTTCAGGAAACCATGTCCAACTTTGACGATGTCTACGGAGTCGACTCGATCCACCACAAAGGCATTACAATTTGATCAATTCCCTATGCAAGACTCCAAGAACGAAGTTAGTGGGTAAAAAACATACATACTCGTAGCTCAAATAACAATTATTATCACCGAAATATTAACATCATTTCATAAAATGTTGATGAGCAGTTGTGGATAGTTGTGTAAAAAATGTCAAAATCTCATAAAAATATGAGACTTTCGAATTTTTGAAGGTGTCGCACTAAACATTAGAAGATGAAACATTCACTTATATTATATGTATTTATTTGTGGCTAACATATTACCAAATAAAATTTACTGCCGCTTTAAACTTTGTGGCAAAAAAAATATATATTTCAAATAATTGTTTATTACCCTAAATAACCTTGAAAAAATAATTTTCGCTATTTGGTATTTAAGTCAAAAATATATGCGATTTTTTTTCAAATTTTTAAAACAATTTTTTAGTGGCTAAAAAATATAATCATATTTGAAGGGGCTTTCAAGGTCAAATCTTGGCAAAACATAGGGTGACTATGTATGACACATACATAGCTCAAATGAAATTATTATTACTGAAATGTTTACAATAATTTCACAAAATGTTGCTAATCAGTTGTGGATAGTCAAAATCTTTTAAAAATGTGAGACTTTCGAATTTTGAAAGATGTCGTACTAAAGATTAGAGGATGAAAAACTTCACATATATAGTATTTATTTATGACAATTACATGACCAAATAAAAATTTCCGCCTCTCTAAACTTTGTTTAAACGGAGGTGGCAGATGACCTCGCAGTCGACGCCAAAAAAAAAAAAAAAAAAAAATGCTCTAAACTTTGTGGACAAGGAAAAAAAAGTTTCAAAATTTTCATTAAATTTTTTTTTTAACATCCCCAATCCACCTTTCATCAATATATACAATCCTTCAGACAAATCTCACCCAACATTTAGCTATACCTAATCTAAAAACATTTCAACAATGGACACATAAAAAAGGCCGAAAGACTACTGGTCGCTAGCCCCTTCACAGACATAAAAAAATGTATCATAAACTACCATGTAAATATTCATGTGAATAAAGATATTGTATATATGAAATTCAATGACCTTGAAAAATTGAGCTTTTTTGGTATTTGGCTTAAAATATATATAGATTTTTTTCGGATTTCTTATACAATTCTTGTGCTTTTTTTCTTCAAAAATGAATTTTTGTATTTTTTCAAGTTCAGAATCAAATTCTAAACACTATAAAAATCTTTAGGGATTAACCAGATGGCCACAGAATCAACTTTACTACGTTATAAAGTGCACGGGATAAAAATGAAATCGACCTGTTTCAGGGTGTTTCCATTAAATCCAAGATAACAGAAATATTAATTTTATTTCACAATCTGTATACAAACTTAGAAAACAGTTTTAAGCTTTGCAAGCCATTATCAAATGTTTAAATAGTTACATAAAACGTAGAATTACCAGATCACAAGAGGTTCATTTTTTTAAAATTTGATTTAATTACTAACACGCCTTTCAATATAGGGTACGACGTTATAACAATGTTCCACTTTTGAAACCCACGTGACATTAATTCAAAAATACATATGAACTACAGTAACCCTAAAACAGCGTTGGAATTATTTGATGATATCAACGTGTCAACAATTTCCTGTCTAGACTGTTTAAACTACTAAAAAAATAATATCCTTGAACTCATTAACTAATCTACCCACTATAATCCAGATTATCTCTCGACGATCTTCAACTTTACAAAAATATCCTTGAACTCATTAACTAAACCACTACAGTCCAGATTATCTCTCGATCTCGGACGATCTTCTACTTTTACAAAAATATCCTTGAACTCATTAACGAAACCACTACAATCCAGATTATCTCTCGATCTCGGACGATCTTCTACTTTTACAAAAACGGTACCACGTACTTACAAGCAAAACGGCATTCACAAGACACATCAAGATCGGGGAGCGCGTGCAGTTGTCTCCCGGCGCAGCCAAACGTAATAGTAACACGTCTGGTGTCTTTCGACAGTGACAGTTGGCTGCACTTGAGCGACCATGATGGCCACCCGTCGCCCAACTTTTTTTTTATGTATCATTCGACTCGTTTGCTCTCACCTAGGAACATGATTTATGTGCATGATCTCGTCGGCCATGAGGGTAAGAGGGCCACCTACCTGGACGCTGATTGGTACGACTACCCAATCAAAGTACAGGTAGGTGTAAAATCGGGCGTCCAGGTAAAGGCCTGGTGTCGAATGGGTGCATTATTTCGGATCGGGGTGTTTCTTCGTGTGAGTGAATTGTGACACCTTGGCTCTAATAGTAATAAAGTTGGTATTATTTTTTCAAACGTCACCTTCGAAAATAACATTGAGATCAAAAGTAGAAAATAGTTGGCAACCCTTAAAAAATAAAGTAACTAACAGAAGTTTGATAACAATACGAATTTACGGATGGAAAAGCTGAAATTTAAATAAAACAAATTAAATATAAATTTGAATAAAACACTAACACAGTGTATGGTTTCAAATTAATTTTATTGTTCTACAACAATTGTATCACCACACAGTGGCTTCATCAGCTAGATGAAAAAAAAAATATTATTGATAATTTTTTTTTCATCTACCTGATGAAGCCACTGTGTGGTGAAACAATTGTTGTAGAACAATAAAATTAATTTGAAACCATACATTATGTTAGTGTTTTATTAAATGATACCATGAGTTTCAACAAGTAACAGCCTCATCGATCCAATATTTAAAAATAAACGAATATAAGAATATTCAACCTGTTCGTCTTTATTTAATTTATTTAATGTTTCTGCAACCAGTGTCGGTTTCAAAGGAGGGGGGTATTCGGGTAATTACAGCCCCCCCCCCCCGAAGAATTTTTCGCTTAAGAATTTTTATTGATAAAAATTACCGATATTCCATATTCCAGACAAATAACATAACCGGTAAATTTTTCAAACGCTTCAAAAAGTTAGAAAAGGATAGGGAGATTTCACGGAACAGGTGTATGAGAGCGGAAGCACCAGTTTATTAATCTTTTTTTAATTACCCCCTCCCCCTAGACTAGTTGGTTGGAAACGCCCCTGTCTGCAACAAGTGTGAGTTGTTCAATTTTAATTAATTAGTTAAATAAAACAACTTGATAATCAATCATTAATATTTTCTACTCTTTGATCTCATGATTGAATAACACAATATAATTGTGCCATTATTCGGTATGGCATTAGCCATTACAGAAGTAATTTAAAAAGTTAATTCCTTTTTAGTCTTTACAAGACTTGATTTTGTGGATTTATTAAATTATTAAATTTTCATATATTCATAATTTGGTAATAAGTGACAATTAAGCCAATAATTCACTTTCTTGAATATTTTTAATATCACGCTGGTAATTTGGTAATATATATTTATTAAATATGTGATCATTAAACCATTAATTCTGTTTTTTGTATATTTTTAATATCACGTTGGTGCCATATATTCATAATAATTATATAATTAATTTTCCTTGTGAAAGTCTGCAGAGTGGCGACTTCTGGTAGCAGCGCCGCAGTGGTAAGTCGCTGAACTGCTTGGTGCCCGGAGAACGAGTCGATAGCGTTCGTGGGCGGGAGGGGAAATACGATTTAAAACTGTCGTGTGCACACACATGCACTTCCCACACATTTCACATTGCACACTGCAGAAATGGAAATGGAAATGGTATAAATAGTTGCATACGGTGAGCGCCGTAAACGTTCCCTCTCATTAGGATTTCGCGTCGATTCGTGGTCTCTTCAATTAGGGGATGTGCTACTGTTGCTTTGGTGGTGGCCGCCAGTATAGCTATTGTGTGATGACTCCAGGGTACCAAATTGAGTTGATTGTAGGGTTACCAACTTTGCACAAATGCATAAGTTTTATACGAGGAGGTTCATTTGAAACGTCTTCCTTAGGGTTACCAACTTTGCACAAATGCATAAGTATTTATACGAGGAGGTTCTTTTGGAACGTCTTGCTTAGGGCTACCAACTTAACACAATTTTAAACTCCTATGATTTTTAGTGGTATAGTATTAACCCTTTCACTGCTAACAGGTTTTGGAAGCAGCATTTTAGAAGCTGAAACGTTTTTTTTTTCTTTATAGTGTGGAGTTATACTGTAACTAACATTGGACTCAAAAGGATTTGAAAAATGGAACTGCAATTCGTGTATATGTTGATGAAGCCTAAAGCATTTAGACTTCATCAGCACTCAATAGGTTAAGGGTAGAGGGTATCAGGCGCGCACCCAGAAATTTGGTTTGGGGAGGGCTCACGTACATAATAACTCAAACACACTAAACTGAAAATCGTGAATATGACATTAAATAAAAGTGCAACGTAGCAATGACATTACAATTAAATAAAATTCCAAAAAGCACTATTTTGCAATGGCCAGGTTTGGTCAGGAATTTACCTCGAGTAAATGGATTCAGAAGGCGCAAATTGATTGGTAGTGAGCGCCTATACCCCTGTACTTAAAAAATTGTTCATCCAGCATGTAAATTCAAAATTTCTAATTTGTTCATCCAGCATGTCTTAATAAATTCCAGTATTAAGGCGATTTTAGACGGAGAAAGTTACTTCTTGCCAGCGGTAAAGTGTTTACCCAAGTTGCTACATAAAAGAGTGGCCAATTTTCCACGAGTCACTGCAATATAAAAATTAGCGTGCTTTGAGTTGTTCAACAACCAAAGGGTACCTCATTCTGACGCAAAGGGTAACTCATTTTGTTGCAAAGGGTAACATATTTTGACGCAAAGGGTAACTCATTTTAACGCAATGGGTATCTCATTTTGACGCAAAGGGTAACTGATTTTGACGCAAAGGGTAACTCATTTTGACGCAAAGGTTAACTCATTTTGACGCAAAGGGTAACTGATTTTGACGCAAAGGATAATTTATTTTGACGCAAAGGGTAACTCATTTTGTCGCAAAAGGCTAATTAATTTTGACGCAAAGGATAACTGATTTTGATGCAAAGAATAATTTATTTTGACGCAATGGTAACTCATTTTGACGCACATTTCATGCATCACCCAAAACTCCTTATTCTGACTGAATTTTACATTTAAAAAATTTAAAAGTTTAAAAATTTCGTTTAGTTTTAGAGAAGGTTCTTACTTTTTTCTTATATTAAAGGTGTTAGATAAAACGTTATCCTGCACACGTGAGTAAAGTAAAACTGAGAAAATTGGCTCACTTCTTACCCAACCGCTATTATTAGCTATTTCTACCCTAGACATAATTTAGCATTGCTTGAAAAAAACTATAACTAATCTATAATCAGCTGCCAGTGTCGTACGGAACGATTACAAATAAAAGTAAATTCAAGAAAGAAATTAAAAAAATACTCTTAAATATGGAATATATACAATGGAAGAATATTTTACATATTTCTGCCACTAATATACCCGTTATATGTTTTTTGTTTGTTTCCAATATTTTGTTAAATATGAAAAATATCACAAAACCATTTAAACGAATATTGAAGACAACAAAAAAAAACACATGTTTTGTTTGAAAATATTTTTCATAAAATAATTTTTATTCGAGAAAAAAATGTATTTTTTTTAGATTTTTGGTTTATAATTATGAAACGATAATAGTTACAGCAAATTAATGTCAATAATAATTGTAGAGCATGCCAAAGTAAACAACTTATAAAGAATACGTTTTTTTTAATCTCTTTGGTTTTTGAGTAAACTTAAAAAATTTTGTATATTTAATTGCAAAATGGTGATTTACCGTAATAAATGTATTATTATTATTATTATTATGATAAAAATTTTCAAAAATGTCTGCTCGATGTCCAAAAAATTAAATTTTGTTCATGTAGTCTTCTATCTTTTTCGTAAAATGGGGATGTTTCAGGTGAGGTATGCAAAATGTTTTTGATTGTACCGATGGGTAAGGTCTTTGGCAATGCTACCATAATAAAATATTTCAAAAATTTCTGCGCATATTTTAATATACAACATAATTTTGACGTTTTAAACGTCAGTTTCAGTTTCATCCGAGTCAACAAAACGTTCGAAGTACATTTAAAATATTATTTAAATTGAAAAAAAAAATTGTACCGACAGCTAAGGCCATTGGCAATGCTACCATAATGAAATATTTCAAAAATATCTTCCCGAAATGTCCAAAAAATAAAATTTTGTTCATGTGGTCTTTTATATTTTTCGTGAAATGGGGATATTTCAGGTGAGGTATCTTAAATGTTTTTAATTTTTCCTATAGGTACGGCCTTTGGCAATGCTGCCATGATAAAATATTTCACAATTGTCTGCTCGATGTCAAAAAAATTAAATTTTGTTCATGTAGTCTTCTATATTTTTCGTGAAATGGGGATGTTTCAGGTGAGGTCTCCAAAATGTTTTTAATTGTACCGATAGGTAAGGTCTTTGGCAATGCTACCATGATAAAATTTTTCAAAAATATCTGCGCGAAATGTCCAAAAAAATAAATTTTGTCCATGTGGTCTTTTATATTTTTCGTGAAATGGGGATGTTTCAGGTGAGGTATCCAAAATGTTTTTGATTTTTCCTATAGGTACGGTCTTTGGCAATGCTACCATGATAAAATATTTCACAAATGTCTGCTCGATGTCAAAAAAATTAAATTTTGTTTATGTAGTCTTCTATATTTTTCGTGAAATGGGGATGTTTCAGGTGAGATCTCCAAAATGTTTTTAATTGTACCGATAGATAAGGCCTTCGACAATGCTGCCATGATACAATTTTTCAAAAATATCTGCGCGAAATGTCCAAAAAATTAAATTTAGTTCATGTAGTCTTTTATATTTTTCGTGAAATGGGGATGTTTCAGGTGAGGTTTCAAAAATGTTTCTAATTATACAGATAGGTAAGGCCGTTGGCAATGCTACCATGATAAAAAATTTCAAAAATATCTGCGCAAAATGTCCAAAAAATTAAATTTTGTTTATGTGGTCTTTCATATTTTTCGTGAAATGGGGATGTTTCAGGTGAGGTATCCAACATGTTTTTGATTGTATCGATAGGTAAGGTCTTTGGCAATGCTACCATAATAAAATATTTTAAAAATTTCTGCGCATGTTTTAATATACAACATAATTTTGACGTTTTAAACGTCAGTTTCAGTTTCATCCGAGTCAACAAAACGTTCGATGTACATTTAAAATAAGGTTTAAATTTAAAATAAACCATGAAAGCGAAAATATAAATGATACCATCAAGTCGAAGAAGGTAACATGATGGCCACATCACCTTTTTTTTGTTTCTTCTATATCTTTGAGAAATAAACATTATTTATTATTATTATTATTATCAGTATTGTTCTTCGTTTTCTCGGTTCATTCACAGGGAAGGATTTGTGTGCACGGGCATCACCAAATGCACACAAATTTTATTATCTAAAAGTCATTGAAAAATTTTCAGGTTATGTTACAGGCGTGGAATATTGTGTATTTGTGTGTGTAAGTTATTATTATAATTTTCTCTCGGTGGATAATGCTTTACTTTGCCCATTTTTACAATAAATAAATATATTACGGTTATGCACTGTTTTCGTAAATATTTTCGAATTTTAAATTTCAATGAAAATATCTATTTTGAGCTACCCCGAGACGAGCCGGTTTGCAAAATGTCTGTATACGTCTGTGTGTATAGTATGTTCGCTGGAATCTGGCGGCTGAGGTCGTAAAACAGTCGGTCCGCTCTGAGTATCGACGCACCCTCGAAAAAAAGGTATTGGTGGTTCGTCTAATTGCATCCCATACATGTATTACTGACCTTCGCTCCTATTGCTATACGCACTTTTACACTAGTACTTCTCAGCAAAAATTGGTTTGAGATAAAAAATATTACATCCCGTACTTACCGAGCTCCGACCCTCTTTTATGACAACAGCCGCCAGATTTCAGAGAACAGGCTATATGTGAATTTCGTGTGAGTGTGAGTTTACACTTAGCGTTCTCTCTGATATTTTTCTAAATATTAATAATATTACAAATTATTCTAAATAAATGTTAAAGTTAACGTAAAACTGAACACTTTTTATTGATAATGTTTTTTTTTATAAATCGAAAGAAACATTGCAATTTTTTGTCTATAATTTTGAAACTGTACGGTTTACAATAAATGTATATTGACCACAATTATAGAGTATGTCAAAAGAATAATAAAAAAAATTACACAGTATACGACGTGAGAATTTTTAATGTGTTTCGGTACCAAATGTAAAAGTGCAAATTTCCAATGCAACTGGTGCGCAATTAAAATCCTAAAGTTCAATTTGGATTACCCTGTGTGTCTAGTATAGAAGTATTTTTTTTTAGTTATTTCTTGTTTTTACGAAATGTAATCATCAACAATTTTTTTTTGAAAATTTTGTTACTGTAAACCGAATGGAGTTAATCGGTACCGGAAATTAATGTTAATCTGTGATCGGTACCAAAAAGTTTTAATTCCGTTACAACCTACACCCGTAGTGAAGTTCTATTCCGTCCACGACGGGACACATATGCCCCGTAAAGCAGTGCAAGTGTTAAATCATTAAACTATGTTGTGCCTAAAACTGACGAAGATAAGAATACATTCACTAATGTCAACTGAAGACATTAAGGCCGGAAATGTCGCCCATTATTAAAATTTATCAACGATTTACATACAGGGATGAACGTTAATAGCTCATGTGCACTTCTACTGGTACTTTAAATACATTGTTTCATTTTAATCCAACGAACTCCATCTTATTCCGAAAGAGTGCGTCCACGAAGATCATAGGGGTGAATAATTTGTACATAAACACTTGCGCCAGTGTTCCTCCTCGTTGGACAGACGCCATCTCTTTAATGACTACAAGCTATGGTTATGTTATACAATGATGTTTCAGTGTTCTGTCACGAAATTACAATAGGAAAACAATTTTTTTTTTGTTATTTACGCCCGAAATGATGAGATGTATCACATGCAACCAAATGTACGAATCTCTGCATCTAGTTGCATACGATAATATAATACCTGTTTTCATAACGAGCAATTTAGCGATGTCAATGTCAATGAAAGAAAAGTAGCCTCAAATAATCCTCAAAATATATTAATGAATATATTAAAAACAACTATACATATCAAAGATCATCATCACGTGATTCGTGATCAGAAGGAAGAGGAAATAACTACAGTGAATTTCGTTAATAAACAAACTATTGTATAAATTATGAGTATCCTTAAACAAGCAAAATATTCTCATGGTGGAAGTTACACGATAGTAAATCACGGACACCACTAATTGTACAAAACGCCAATTAATGCACGGAACTATTAAAAATTGAAGATCTTTCATCTATGCCCGACCAATTCGTGACCGACTGTGCGTGGGAAACATTCGTGTTCAACGGGAATATCTCACGTTACGTTTGTGATATATTTAGAAAAGAAAAATATAGGGGGACGCGATTAAAAAAAAAGTAGCTTTTTTAAGCCAGATTTTTTCTTTCCTTTTCTTTTTAGGCCCTGTAAAGAAGATTTGGGAAATTAATTATACAAAAATACGTAGAGGTTCAGCGAACGAAGATTCAAAATTCATTTTAATAATCAACATTCGACCAAAGTATAGTCATCAGTTATGAGACTCCCCTCCCCGCCCGCTAGGGCCTCTGCGATGAGCCTAAAGTTGGGAACTTTAAAAGAGAGATATTGTGAGACAATTAGATGTTCAGATTTACTTTTCGGCGTCAGATTTTAATTATCCTCTTAAGATCTCGCAGAACTGGGACCGACTACCTGATCCCAAGAAGGTCTTGACAGCACGTGCGGAAAATGTTTCCTTCCCAAAGTGCGGTCGGTGTTTTTCCCCTTACCCTCCACTTTTCGGAAAGGAGACCGAAATTTTAGGCATTACGCGGTGGTCGCCCTCCGCTTCCATCATTAGATGCTTGATGGAACGTTTTCGCCTGCATGGTTTGCATATCCCTTGCAAAAATCCGGAAGACCACGTACGGCCCAAAGTGAAGAGAATATTCAAGGAGCACACGGACGAGTTGACGAGAACCCTGGACCACCAACCCGAAGATCCTTGCAGCGGATATCACAGAAGCAAACATGTTCCTATAGAAAATGCAATTGATGCAAGAGCTAAAGCCAAGACCACTCCAGTAGGGTGAAGTGAAAAAAGTCATTTTTTTTCGGAAACGGGTACCCTTCAATGACTGTGTTTGGGACCTAGTAACAATTCTGTAACATATTTAATTTTTACGACGCCATCTTCAGTCTGCAATTTTGACTTAAAGTTTGAGAATTTTTGACATTTTTACAAAAAAAATTTAAGTACTCGAAACATAAAAAAGGCCTTAAAAATAAACAGGATTTTTTTAAATATTCTTAGGCGGTGTTTTTTTTCTTCACATTCTGTGTGCCCCTGGCCCGAGGGTATGTAAACCGCAAGGAGTAATTCCCATGGGGCATAAAAAGTTTTATGTCTTACTAGTTTTTCTTATCAATCACGGAAATCATTTATAAGAACATTTTTGAAACCGTTGTTACTGCATCAAGCCACTAACAATTTACGCACTTAAAGAAAAAAATCCATCAAGTTATTTACGAAAACTGTTACACTTTAGAACTGTGTTAGCAAGATGAGCTACTGACAAATTGTTTTTTTTTTTTTGGAAATAATCTGAAGGTGTCCTCGCCCAACTTTTCGACTTTGTTCAATTTTTTTATTTTTTAATTATTCAGTAAGAACGCTATATTTCATCCTATTTCTGCAAAATAATGGGCGAAAAATAAAGTTGCGATTTTACTGTTGCAAGTCGACACAAACAAACATAGTTTAATTATAAAGCTGCTGTAAGCTTTTTTTTAATGAGAACTCCATCGTGGAACTTCTTAATTAAGAGGTATTGTAGAGGAAAAACAGAAAAAGAGTATTGAACTTGTAATTTGTACCAACAACAAATTTAAATTAGTTTTGATGATAACTAAAATATTTTATGACAGAGTAGAGAAAAAATAGAAAAAAAAATATTGCACTTGCTTCCACAACCATTGAAATATTTTATGACGGTGCTTAAAAAACACATTGATTTCTCAATAAATATCCCATTCATTTCATAACAGACACAATTACTATTTCCATACTTCGTGTACGTTTCAAGTTGATTTATTCCTTTCAAAACTAATTATAGCAGGATTAAGCATTTCGCTCTCTTTGAGAGCGCTACACGCGAATTACACAATGACATTACCGACATTCCCCGCGTTATTAGAATACTAATGGCCGATAAATTTCGGTTTTTTTTCACGCATGGTCAAGCCCGACTTTCACATTCTGCATGGAATTAATCAAGACACGCGAGCTGAAATGTTAAATAATTTTCACCCTTTAAAAATGTATCAACTGGGTTTTTAAGGTTTATGGATGGTGTATATTTAGTTTTTAGTATAAAAAATTAAATTTTGGTAAAATCATATTTTTGACATACTGCCAAACATGAAGACAAATTGACACTCAAAAAGGTGCAATCGCTTAAAAATAATCTCAGCTGGAATTGGCTTCGAAATTTCAAAATTCATCAAGAATGAATCTATTTTTGACATGCTGCTAAAACAATTGATATATTATAGCTGAAAATAAATTGACAATCCTCAAAATGTAAATTATACAAAAATAAAAAATTTGTAAAAAAAACATTTCTGCAGGAATTAGCTTCAACATTCCAAAATCCATCCAGAATGAACCTATTTTTGACATACTGCTAAAACAATTAACATGTTATAGCCGAAGACAAATTTGCAACACTCAAAACATAAATTACAAAAAAAATTACATTGGGTGTTTAGAAAAATCGTAGAAAAATAATTTATGCTGGAATTAGCTTAAAAATTTCAAAATCCATCCAGAATGAACCTATTTTTGACATACTACTAAAACAATTGACCGAAAACAAATATACAACGCTCAAAATATAAATTACAAAAAAGGAAATTACATGCAGCGTTTAGAAAAATCGTAGAAAAATAATTTCTGCTGGAATCAGCTTAAAAATTTCAAAATCCATCCAGAATGAACCTATTTTTGACATACTGCTAAAACAATTGACATGTTGTAGCGGAAGACAAATTTGCAACACTCAAAACATAAATTACAAAAAAAAAATACATTCGGCGTTTAGAAAAATCGTAGAAAAAACATTTCAACTGGAATTAGCTTAAAAATTTCAAAATCCATCCAGAATGAACCTGTTTTTGAGATACTGCTGAAAAAATTGACATGTTATAGCCAAAGACAAATTTGCAACACTTAAAACATAAATTACAAAAAAGAAAATTACATCCGACATTTAGAAAAATCGTAGAAACATAATTTCTGCTGGAATTAGCCTAAAAATTTCAAAATCCATCCAGAATGAACCTATTTGTGACATACTGCTAAAACAATTGACATGTTATAGCTGAAGACAAATTTGCAACACTCAAAACATAAATGACAAATAAAGAAAATTACATTCGGCGTTCAGAAAAATCGTATAAAAATAATTTCTGCTGGAATTAGCTTAAAAATTTCAAAATCCATCCAGAATGAACCTATTTTTGACATACTGCTTAAACAATTGACATGTTATAGCCGAAGACAAATTTGCAACACTCAAAACATAAACTACAAATAAGAAAATTATATTCGGCGTTTAGAAAAATCGTAGAAAAATCATTTCCGCTGGAATTAGCTTAAAAATTTCAAAATCCATCCAGAATGAACCTATTTTTGACATGCTACTAAAACAATTGACATGTTATAGCTGAAGACAAATTTGCAACACTCAAAACATAAATTACTAAAAAGAAAATTACATTCGGCGTTTGGAAAAATTGTAGAAAAAACATTTCTGCTGGAATTAGCTTAAAAATTTTAAAATCCATCCAGAATGAACCTGTTTTTGACATACTGCTAAAACAATTGACATGTTGTAGCCGAAGACAAATTTGCAACACTCAAAACATAAATTACAAAAAAGAAAATTACATTCAGCGTTTAGAAAAATCGTAGAAAAATCATTTCTGCTGGAATTAGCGTAAAAATTCCAAAATCCATCCGGAATGAACCTATTTTTGAGATACTGCTAAAACAATTGACATGTTATAGCCGAAGACAAATTTGCAACACTCAAAACATAAATTACAAAAAAGAAAATTACATTCGGCGTTTAGAAAAATCGTAGAAAACTTGTTTCTGCTGGAATTTGCTTAAAAATTTCAAAATCCATCCTGAATGAACCTATTATTGACATACTGCTAAAACAATTGACATGTTATAGCCGAAGACAAATTTGCAACACTCAAAACATAAACTACAAAAAAGAAAATTACATTCGGCGTTTATAAAAATCGTAGAAAAATAATTTCTGCTGGAATTAGCTTAAAAAAATCAAAATCAATCCAAAATGAACCTATTTTGGAGATACTGCTAAAACAATTGACATGTTATAGCCGAAGACAAATTTGCAACACTCAAAACATAAATTACAAAAAGAAAATTACATTCGGCGTTTAGAAAATTCGTAGAAAAATCATTTCTGCTGGAATTAGCTTAAAAATTTCAAAATCCATCCAAAATGAACCTATTTTGGAGATACTGCTAAAACAATTGACATGTTATAGCCGAAGACAAATTTGCAACACTCAAAACATAAATTACAAAAAAGAAAATTACATTCGGCGTTTAGAAAAATTGTAGAAAAATCATTTCTGCTGGAATTGGCTTCAAAATTTCAAAATCCATCCAAAATAAACCTATTTTTGACATACTACTAAAACAATTAACCGAAAACAAATTTGCAACGCTCAAAATATAAATTACAAAAAAGAAAATTACATTCGGCGTTTAGAATAATCGTAGAAAAATCATTTCCGCTGTAATTAGCGTAAAAATTTCAAAATCCATCTAGAATGAACCTATTTTTGACATACTGCTAAAACAATTGACGTGTTATAGCTGAAGATAAATTTGCAACACTTAAAACAAAAATTACAAAAAATAAAATTACATTCGGCGTTTAGAAAAATCGTAGAAAAATAATTTCTGCTGGAATTAGTTTCAAAATTTCAAAATCCATCCAGAATGAACCTATTTGTGACATACTGCTAAAACAATTGTCATGTTATAGCTGAAGACAAATTTGCAACACTCAAAACATAAATTACAAAAAAGAAAATTGCATTCGGCGTTTAGAAAAATCGTAGAAAAATAATTTCGGGTGGAATTAGCTTAAAAATTTCAAAATCCATCCAGAATGAACCTATTATTGACATACTGCTAAAACAATTGACATGTTATAGCCGAAGACAAATTTGCAACACTAAAAACATAAATTACAAAAAAGAAAATTACGTTCGGCGTTTAGAAAAATCGTAGAAAAATAATTTCTGCTGGAATTAGCTTCAAAAATTGAAAATCCATTCAGAATGAACCTACTTTTAACATACTGCTAAAACAATTGTCATGTTATAGCCGAAAACAACTTTGCAACACTCAAAACATAAATTACAAAAAAGAAAATTACATTCGGTGTTGAGAAAAATCGTGGAAAAATAATTTCTGCTGGAATTAGCTTAAAAATTTCAAAATCCATCCAGAATGAACCTATTTTTGACATACTGCTGAAACAATTGACAAGTTATAGCTGCAGACAAATCTGCAACATTTAAAACGAAAATTACAAAAAAAGAAAATTACATTAAGCGATTAGAAAAATCACAAAAAAATCATTTCTGCTGTAATTAGCTTCAAAATCCATATAGAATTAATCTATTTTTGACATGCTGTTAAAACAGTTGACATATTATAGCTGAAGACAAATTGGCAACCCTCGAAACGAAATTACAAAAGGAAAATTACATTCGGCGTTCAGCAAAATTATATCTCTGGTGGAATTAGCTTCAACATATCAAGATCTATTCAGAATGAACTTGCCTTTGACATTTTTACTGCTAAAACAATTGCGGACAAATTGACAACACTTAAAATGTAAATTACCAAAAAGAAAATTACGTTGGACGTTTAGCAAAATCATTAAAAAAAAAATATCTTTGGTGGAATTAGCTTCAACATTTGAAAATCCTTCCAGAATTAACTTGCTTTTGACATTTTTACTTCTAAAACAATTGAAGGCAAATTAAATGACCAAAAAGAAAAACGTAACGGAACTCATGAAATTGATCCAGGTGGAACGTTGAAGCTCAACTGACAGTTCTGGCTTATTAAAAAGTCGCACGCAACCATTTTATTGAAATTACGAGCCAATTAAGGTTTATGGTGGTTTTTACATGGTAAGTGGCTGTAAATCGGACGCATTCGCTAATGTTTAATGCGCACCGAACGCAATTAAGTCGCGGCTGGTGGTGTTTACTGGAAAAACAAATTATTTGATTTACATCTTCCCAGAAGATTTATGGCTTGATTAATGGTCCGATCTATAAATCAATCAATTTATTACAATCATTATAATTAAAGATTTATGCTTTAATTAAAACGGCGAATGCAAATAAACAGCATCGAGCATGACGTAAGAAAAATGTTGAGGGTTGAAGGTTGGTAGAAATGAAATTACATTAAGCATTTAATTACGGCTGGTATGTAGAGGTAAATATGTAATTATCAATTGCAATATCGATTATGTATCGTAAATCGGATATTGATATTGATATTGATTCTCGAGTGGTCGTGCGGATGATTAATCTTATCCATCCAGTTTTAAAAATGGCGCCAATTTACTGGAGTGATTCTTGCAGTTTAGCCAACCTCTTAAAATAATCTAACCTGCAATATTGGTGTGTTGTTGAATCAAAACTGCTTACTGTTATTCTAATAATAGTGATAATTTCTGATATAAGTGCAACAACTAGAATTTTTTTTTTTTTATTGCAACAAGTACCATGAGATCAAAAAGTCGGAAATAGTTGGTAGCTCTTAAAACAAAACCTAACTATCAGAAGTTCAGTGGCGTCATTAAAATTAGGAATTTTGTCATGGAAAACCCTGAAATTTTATTGTTTCAGATTATGAATCTTAAATGTATTATTAATGGTTCTAGAAATAATTGCTAATATTACAGGTTGTTGTTCTTCTGTATCATTCCTAGATAATGATGTAAAAATCGGTAGTCGGAATAAATTGTTAAACCAACCAAGTGCCTCATATCAACAACCTTTAATATTAAAAATGTTTCACCACGTGATAAACGAGAACCAAATTCAACAAATATAACTGTTTAAAAAAAAAGTTGGGTTTTGTAACTTAAAATATACAAATTTTGTAATTCGTTCGAAGGCTAATTATTTGAAATGTTTAAATCTAATCCAGATTTATGTATTTATTTGCATATATTTATTTAGGATTTAGTTTATTTGGAGGTGTGATAAACAGAATAAGGAGGTTAACGGTGTATTTATTTTCGAACGGCAATCACTTCCCAAAGAAATGTATATGTTTATCTGGTAATATTTATAAATATTAATTTAAATCAACTTAAAAAAGATATTATGTCAAATCGATTAACAATTTGCATATTTATGTGTTATTTATCGATAAATTGAAGGTGAACGAATCTTCGTTTATTTTGACACAACGGTAGATTTCAAAAATGTTGTAATTGCTTAATTTAATACCGTTATTGAATATATTTCTTTTAGCTAATTAATTTCGTATACACTGTGAAATTAGAGTTCGAGTTGTGGAGTAAATAATATTTGTATACTAGAGCTGACCACATAGATATGTATACCAAGCAAAAAAAAAAAATATTTGTCTACAATCCACACATGTATTCCAGCCAAGAAAAAAATATTCGTCTACAATCTACAAAAAAAAAAAAAATAGTTCATAGGTTGTTGAGATTAGATTATTTATTAATCTCATCTTATATTCAATTTCCTACTACAAGCTTAGTGCTTTAATTGAGCCATAAAACGTGATGAGAATATTAGTGGGCTTTTTCGATTATTGGAACATAAATCATTTAATAATCATCCTAGACCATTAAAAATACATATTTCTTTCATCTGATGAACGAGGGAAATCTATTACCGGTCAACTAAAATAGTAACAAAATTGGTATGTTAGAAAATTTTAGAATGGCCATAGCGGCTTGGTTTATAAATCTGTGCTCCTTGCATTCAAATTAGCCCGATTCAATCAAAATTGGTAATTTGAATGAAGCCCAAACATTTTTGAATAATTTTACCAAAGTAATAAGTCTGCAATTGTTTTTGGTTTAAGAAAAAACAGCGCTTTTTCGATTTTCGAGCCTTAAAAATACCAATTCTTCAGTTTGACGGTGATTATCTGTAAAACTAGACAATGGACGTGCTTAAAATTTTCTAGAATGTCGAAGCCCAATCGTTTTTGAATAATTTTACGAAAGTTATAAGTCTGCAATTGTTTTTGGTTTAAGAAAAAACAGCGCTTTTACGATTTTCGAGCGCTAAAAATACCAATTCTTCAGTTTGATGTTGATTATCTGTGCTTGAAATTTTCTAGAATGTCGAAGCCCAATCGTTTTTAAATAATTTTACGAAAGTAATAAGTCTGCAATTGTTTTTGGTTTAAGAAAAACAGCGCTTTTTCGATTTTCGAGCGCTCAAAATACCAATTCTTGAGTTTGATGATAATTATCTGTAAAACTAGGCAATGGCCGTGCTTGGATTTTTTTATAATATCAAAGCCCAATCATTTTTGAATAATTCTGTAAAAGTTTTAAGTCTGCAATTGTTTTTGGTTTAAAGAAAACAACGCTTTTTCGATTTTCGAGCGCTCAAAATACCAATTCTTCAGTTTGATGGTGATTATCTGTAAAACTAGGCAATGGACATTCTTGGATTTTTCCAGAATGTCGAAGCCCAATCGTTTTTGAATAATTTTACGAAAGTTAAAAGTCTGCAATTATTTTTGGTTTAAAGAAAACAGCGCTTTTTCGATTTTCGAGCGCTAAAAATACCAATTCTTCAGTTTGATGGTGATTATCTGTAAAACTAGGCAATGGACGTGCTTGAAATTTTCTAGAATGTCGAAGCCCAATCATTTTTGAATAATTTTACGAAAGTTATAACTCTGCAATTGTTTTTGGTTTAAGAGAAAACAGCGCTTTTTCGATTTTCGAGCGCTGAAAATACCAATTCTTCAGTTTGATAGTGATTATCTGTCAAACTAGGCAATGGACGTGCTTGGATTTTTCTAGAATGTCGAAGCCCAATCGTTTTTGAATAATTTTACGAAAGGTTTAAATCTGCATTTGTTTTTGATTTAAGAAAAACTAGCGCTTTTACGATTTTCGAGCGCTAAAAATACCAACTCTTCAGTTTGATGGTGATTATCTGTAAAACTAGGCAATGGACGTGCTTGAAATTTTCTAGAATGTCGAAGCCCAATCGTTTTTGAATAATTTTACGAAAGTTATAACTCTGCAATTGTTTTTGGTTTAAGAGAAAACAGCGCTTTTTCGATTTTCGAGCGCTAAAAATACCAATTCTTCAGTTTGATGGTGATTATCTGTAAAACTAGGCAATGAACGTGCTTGGATTTTTCTAGAATGTCGAAGCCCAATCGTTTTTGAATAATTTTACGAAAGTTAAAAGTCTGCAATTGTTTTTGGTTTAAGAGAAAACAGCGCTTTTTCGATTTTCGAGCGCTCAAAATACCAATTCTTCAGTTTGATGGTGATTATCTGTAAAATTAGGCAATGGACGTGCTTATATTTTTCCAGAACATCAAAGCCTAAACATTTGTGAATAATTTTGTAAAAGTTATACGTCTGCATTTGTTTGTGGTTTAAGATTTTTTTTAGAGAAAAATTTAATTTTTTGTCTCATTTTTTTATGGTAAATGGTCAAATTTTGCAAATTGTATTATATAAAAACTTCTTGGTTTGCCAGTTCAAATCTATACAGGATGTCCCAAATTATATATGACAGTATGGGTAACTTTCTTATAATGAATGAGAGAAATTTGATAAACTGGGAAAAGTTGTGTAAACAAATACTGCGCTGAAAAAAATTATAAATTTTAAAAAATTACGAAATTATTAGGAAAAAAATTAAAATCTCCTTTTTTTAAGGGTTTATGATTATAATTTTATGTCATTGCAATATAATAATAATTTTATAAATGCCAGAACTTTCAGAAGTTTCCATAAGTCAGAAAAATACAGAGAATTATTAAAAAAAAGGCAAATTATTTGGAAAATTAAAATCTCCTTTTTTTAACGGTTTATAATTATAATTTTATGTCGTTGCAATATAATAATAATTTTATAAATGCCAGAAGTTTCAGAAGTTTCCAAAAGCCAGAAAAATACAGAGAATTATTAAAAAAAGGGCAAATTATTTAGAAATTGAATTGAATTAATGAGAGAATTTTGATAAACTGGGAAAAGTTGTGTAAACAATAAATAAATTTTGAAAACTTTCAAAACCATTAAGAAAAAACTGAAAGTCGCCTTTTTTGAATGATTTATAATTACAATATTATTAAATAAAGTTTTAATTGACTCACCATTTTTATTTCTGCGAGTTCTTCTTGATACTGCCTTCTTGAAATATCAAAAAAATTGGCTGCATCATGTTTTTCAAATCAGAAAATTTTTCTTTAAAATCAGCCGATAACATTTTTAGATGATCAACAATACAGCGGTATCAGTCACTTCAAATTTTTGGAGGCAATGAAAGAATTTTTAGAAGTTCGGTTTTCAATCACTCGAAATTTAGAAAAGAGGTGTTTTGAATTTTTTTAAATCATAAAGTATCATTAATTTTGAGTAATTATGACAAGTTTCCGATTTGTGGCAGTTGTTTTAATATTTTTTTTATCACTCGAGAAAATGCCCAATTTTAGAATTACCACAAGTTCGGTTTTCTTGCGATTATCTCAAAATCTAGAAATGGGGTGTTTTGAGATTTTTATTAAATCATGAAGTTTCATTAGTTTTGAGTAATTTTGAAAAGTTTCAGGTTTGTGGCAATTGTTTTAATATTTTTTATCACTCGAGAAAATGCCCAATTTTAGAATTACCACAAGTTCGGTTTTCTTGCGATTATCTCGAAATCTAGAAATGGGGTAATTTGAGATTTTTGTAAAATCATGAAGCATGATTAATTTTAAGTAATTGTAGAAAGTTTCAGGTTTGTGGCAATTGTTTTAATATTTTTTTATCACTCGAGAAAATGCACAATTTTAGAATTGCCACAAGTTCGGGTGTCTTGCGATTATCTCGAAATCTAGAAGTGGGGTGTTTTGAGATTTTTGTTAAATCATGAAGTATCATTAATTTTTTGTAATTGTAGAAAGTTTCAGATTTCTGGCAATTGTTTTAATATTTTTTTATCACTCGAGAAAATGCCCAATTTTAGAATTACCACAAGTTCGGTTTTCTTGCGATTATCTCGAAATCTAGAAATGGGGTGTTTTGAGATTTTTGTTAAATCATGAACTATCATTAATTTTTTGTAATTGTAGAAAGTTTCAGATTTCTGGCAATTGTTTTAATATTTTTTTATCACTCGAGAAAACGCCCAATTTTAGAATTACCACAAGTTCGGTTTTCTTGCGATTATCTCGAAATCTAGAAATGGCGTGTTTTGAGATTTTTGTTAAATCATGAAGTATCATTAATTTTTTGTAATTGTAGAAAGTTTCAGATTTCTGGCAATTGTTTTAATATTTTTTTATCACTCGAGAAAATGCCCAATTTTAGAATTGCCACAAGTTCGGTTTTCTGGCTATTATGTCGAAATCTAGAAACGGGGTGTTTTGAGATTTTTGTTAAATCATGAAGTATCATTAGTTTTGAGTAATTTTGAGAAGTTTCAGGTTTGTGGAAATTGTTCAAATATTTTTTTAATCACTCGAGAAAATGCCCAATTTTAGAATTACCACAAGTTCGGTTTTCTTGCGATTATCTCGAAATCTAGAAATGGGGTGTTTTGAGATTTTTGTTAAATCATGAAGTATCATTAATTTTTTGTAATTGTAGAAAGTTTCAGATTTCTGGCAATTGTTTTAATATTTTTTTATCACTCGAGAAAATGCCCAATTTTAGAATTGCCACAAGTTCGGTTTTCTGGCTATTATGTCGAAATCTAGAAACGGGGTGTTTTGAGATTTTTGTTAAATCATGAAGTATCATTAGTTTTGAGTAATTTTGAGAAGTTTCAGGTTTGTGGAAATTGTTCAAATATTTTTTTAATCACTCGAGAAAATGCCCAATTTTAGAATTACCACAAGTTCGGTTTTCTTGCGATTATCTCGAAATCTAGAAATGGGGTGTTTTGAGATTTTTGTTAAATCATGAACTATCATTAATTTTTTGTAATTGTAGAAAGTTTCAGATTTCTGGCAATTGTTTTAATATTTTTTTATCACTCGAGAAAACGCCCAATTTTAGAATTACCACAAGTTCGGTTTTCTTGCGATTATCTCGAAATCTAGAAATGGGGTGTTTTGAGATTTTTATTAAATCATGAAGTATCATTAGTTTTGAGTAATTTTGAGAAGTTTCAGGTTTGTGGTAATTGTTTTAATATTTTTTTTATCACTCGAGAAAATGCCCAATTTTAGAATTACCACAAGTTCGGTTTTCTTGCGATTATCTCGAAATCTAGAAACGGGGTGTTTTGAAACTTTTATTAAATTATGAAGTATCTCTAATTTTGAGTAATTGTGGCAATTGTTTTTAACAATTTTAGTTCTGTTCTCTTGCGATTATATGACCACACAGTCAGACATGGAGTATAAAACTAAAATCGGCTATCGACCCAAGGGGGTAATCTAATTTCCAGTCTGTATAATTACCCTTCTGGCTTCGCGGCGAAATATTGAATGAAATGATGGAGGATAACGACGAGAATTTAAACATTTGGAAAATATACAGTGTTCAGTTGATTAATCCAATAATTTTACATTCGCATTGCGGACTGAATTGAATTGGCAGCGTCCAATTATATCTTGAAACCATAGCGAAATGCGCAAGCATTAAAAAAACGAGACCCATAAAATTTTATCAATCCCGCCGATATTTCAGCAAATCACCAGAAATTCCGCAAAGGTAATTAGAGAAGAATCCGGCTACTGGTCAGCCGGTAAATTGGACCTCCTGTGATCAAACCGCGGCAAAAATCGGATTGGATCTTTTGTGGCCACCTGTACACTCGTCTCCGGTGGGTGTTTCCGTTGTTTGCAACACTTGTATTTCTGGTAGGTGTGGGTGGGTATCGCGAACACGTACATTTTTTTTTCTTTTAAAAATACCTCGCAAAACGTGTAACACCATATCCACGGCAAGGTTATACGAGCGCCCATTATTCTGCAGATACAGCTGTTTGTTAACCGGAGACGCTCAACCACCGTTATGAAACGAAATATATTTTTTTTATTTTATTTTTTCCAAAGGGCGGCGTGTTTACGTCCGTCGATTACCACCGACAAAAAAAATGAGCTGTACAGTTAAGGTAAATAAAAAGAGGCACCCTTTCGGACAAAGCAGCACACGACGGACGGACCGTTATGTAATGTTCCGCACATTTTCGAGGCAAAACATGAGTCCATCCTTAATGGGCAATAAAATATGAACGCCTCTCCTTGAATTACCGTTATCCTGGCTGGTTGGTCAGGATGATTTTTGACCCTTGCACGACTCAGTTTTGTGCGGGCGCTCAAATTTTAACGAGGCGAGTTTAATGTTCGTGCGTTTTGCCCATACAGATGTGCGAGGTGATAAGTTTTGATTGCGTAATTAACTGGATCGTCCAACTTCCGGCAGGAAGAAGAAATTCATACGAAATTAATCCAAAGAACTTGTTACATATAACAGAGAAGACGGAAGAGCTGGTGATTACGACCAAAAAGTTGAGGTGAATTATTTTTTATTACAGACACATACGTACTCGTAGTATTACATACTGGTTTAAATTATGGACTGTTATCCAAGGTGTTGGTACGTCTTTGTCCGGGCTATCGACCATGGGTCTTTCTGCCCTTTTTTGTTACATTAGTCCAGATTAATTAAAACTGGTAGTGCTTCTTATCATTTTGGGTGTCCATCTTATTAAAAAAGTAATTTTGTGCTTCTTATAATTAAAATTTCTCTTTGATTAAACTGTGGCGGGTAAGATGTACACTCAAAATGATAAAATTGTTTATGATATCAATAAACTAAACAAATCGCGAGGGATTCATGAAAAATATGTAGATGTTGCCATCATCTAACTTTCTCCGATTTTAAAGTATAAAGGGCGTTTTGTTAAACTTTTCATTTATAAAACAAACAATTAAAAAAAAACAATAAAATGCGAAAATATTAAAATTTCATGTAAAAGTCTACCAGTTCTTCGCGGACACAAAAATTAGGCAATAATTAATTTTGTTCAAATGCTGTTCATTATGGCAACCTCTACAAATATTGGTTCTAGATTGTGGTTACATAAATAGCTATCATAGTAGATAACTAACATTTTTTTGCAGTCTTATATAATCACAGATTTAATTTATTTATTTATTTAATTTACCTTTCTCTATTTACGAATACATTTCGTCTTAAAATTAAGATTTGCGGCAGAAGCGCACACTAAGCTTACAAGTGAATATTTTATGAAAAGTTGGTTTTAATATTGTTTTTACTTTTTTACTAACGATAAGACAAATATTAGAAATATATTTTTTTAACATAACTCACAAAATTTCTTCGATTTTAAGGTATAAAAGAGATCTTCAAATTCCAAGTAAAACTTATCTTATTATTATCTTTAACATTTGTTCAACTATTTTTGTAATAAAAATTACGAAAGCGTGTTTTGCAATTAAAGTCTCGCATGCAATTTGTGTACAAAAAGTGCATAAAAACATGCTTGAGGTAAAGAACGTCCCAAAATTTTGTCCCAGACATTTTTTGAAACCGGTTGGAATCTTGTCGGAAATGTTCAAAATAGATATCTTGTTTTAAAATTAAAATTTGTGCCATTTAAAAGCGCATACTAAGCTTAAAAGTGAATATTTTATGAAAAGTTGATTTTAATATTGTTTTTACTTTTTTACCAACGATAAGACAAATATTAGAAAAATATATTTTTTTAACATAACTCACAAAATTTCTTCAATTTTAAGGCATAAAAGAGATCTTCAAATTCCAAGTAAAACTTATCTTATTATTATCTTTAACATTTGTTCAACTATTTTTGTAATAAAAATTACGAAAGCGTGTTTTGTAACTAAAATCTCGCATGCAATTTTTGTATAAAAAGTGCATAAAAACATGTTTGAGGTAAAGAACGTCCCAAAATTTTGTCCCAGACATTTTTTTAAACTGATTGGAATCTTGTCGGAAATTTTCAAAATAGAAATCTTGTTTTAAAATTCAAATTTGTGGCATTTAAAAGCGCATGCTAAGCTCGAAAGTACATATTTTTTAGAACCAGTCTAAATATTACGAAAATTAGGATTGGTTTTAATATGAAACAAATATTAGAAATATAATTTTTTTAAAGTGACTCAGAAACTTTCTCCGATTCTAATATATAAAAGAGATCTTAAAATTAGAACTAAAGCTTATCTGAATTTTTTTAAATCTTTCTAAGACCCAACATTTTTTTCATGCATTTTTTTCCTATGAAAAAATTGCCAAAATCGTGAAACGTTGAAATCATGAAAAAAAATTTTTTCTGGGAAAAATAATTACTCTACATCCTTCTTCGTGTTATTAAGAACCGTCAAGAATTTTTTCAAATCATTCTGAGACCCACCATTTTTTTCCTATGGAAAAAATGGACAAAATCGCAAAACGTTGAAATCATGAAAAAAAAAATTTTTTTAGGAAAAATAATTACTCTACACGCTTCTTCATGTTATTAAGAATCGTCATGAATTTTTTCAAATCTCTCTGAGACCCAACATTTTTTTCCTATGGAAAAAATGGCCAAAATCGCAAAACGTTGAAATCATGAAAAAAATTTTTTTTTAGGAAAACTAATTACTCTACACGCTTCTTCATGTTATTAAGAATCGTCATGATTTTTTTCAAATCTCTCTGAGACCCAACATTTTTTTCCTATGAAAAAAATGGCCAAAATCGTGAAAGTTGAAATCATGAAAAAAAAATGTTTTTTCTGGGAAAAACAATTACTCTACACATTTCTTCATGTTATTAAGAACCGTCATGAATGTTTTCAAATCTTTCTGAGACCCAACATTTTTTTTCATGCAATTTTTTCCTATGGAAAAAATGGCCAAAATCGTGAAAGGTTGAAATCGTGAAAAAAAATTTTTTCTGGGAAAATTAATTACTCTACACGCGTCTTCATGTTATTAAGAACCGTCATGAACTTTTTCAAATCTTTCTGAGACCCAACACTTTTTTCATGCATTTTTTTCCTATCGAAAAAATTGCCAAAATTGTGAAACGGTGTTGATATCGTGAAAAAAAAAATTCTGGGAAAAATACTCTACGCGATTCTTCATGTTATTAAGAACCGTCATGAATTTTTTCAAATCTTTCTGAGACCCAACATTTTTTTCTTGCATTTTTTCCTATGAAAAAAATGGCCAAAATCGTGAAAGGTTGAAATCACGAAGAAAAAAAAAATTTCTGGCAAAAATAATTACTTTACACGCTTCTTCATGTTATTGAGAACCGTCATGAATTTTTTCAAATCTTTTAAGACCCAACATTTTTTTTTCATGCATTTTTTCCTTTGGAAAAAATGGCCAAAATCGTGAAAGGTTGAAATCATGAAAATTTTTTTTTCTGGGAAAAATAATTACTCTAGACGCTTCTTCATGTTATTAAGAACCGTCATGAATTTTTTTAAATCTTTCTGAGAACCAACATTCTTTTTTCATGCATTTTTTCCTATGGAAAAAAATGGCCAAAAGCGCGAAAGGTTGAAATCATGAAAAAAAAAAATTCTGGGAAAAATAATTACTCTACACGCTTCTTCGTGTTATTAAGAACCGTCATGAATTTTTTCAAATCTTTCTGAGACCGAACATTCTTTTCATGCATTTTTTTCCCACGGAAAAATTGGCCAAAATCGTGAAGGCCAAAATCGTGAAAGGTTGAAATCATGAATTTTCATGATTTTTTTTCTTTCTGGGAAAAATAATTACTCTACATGTTTCTTTGTGTCATTAAGATTTGTTCAACTATTTCTGTAATAATTTTCATATTTGTCAAGTTTAAATCTTCAACGGTAAAATGAAGCGAAACAATTTTGACGTTGTCACGAAAGCGTGTTTTGCTCAGAAAGCATGATGTGTACAAAAATTGCATGAGAATTTTTCCAAAAAGCAACACGCTTGAGTCAAAATTTTGTCCAAGACATTTTTTAAAGTGGTTGGAATCGTGTCGGATTATTTTAAAATAAATATTTCCGTTGAAAAAATTAATTTTGATGAATATAATACTATTATTTCAAATTTATGTTGTATTTTTTATTTTTTTTGTTTGTTTAAGTAATCTATTTGAATTGTTGTTAATTTCATGTAAAAGGTGTTATACCGTGAATAAACATGTTATATTATATTATATTATTAAAATTATTTCAATATAAAATATTGTAACTGTACTTTTTTCCGGAAAATTTTCAAATCAAAAAGTTTTTCTTTTATTTCTAACGAATTTAATTAAATTATTAATATAATCGAAATCAAAAGTTTATATTAAAAACAAATTCTCTTACCTCATTAATTTTTGTTTCAAAATTTTTTTGTACAAAAATTGCAGGAGAATTTTTCCAAAAACACGCTCGAGTCAAAATTTTGCCCAAAACATTTTTTAAAATGTCGGAGTATTTCAAAATATATATATTTCCGTTGAAAAAATGAATTTTGATGAATATAACACTACTAAAATTATTTCAATATAAAATATTGTAACAGTACTTTTTGCCGGAAAATGTTCAAATCAAAAAGTTTTTTTTTCTAACGAATTTAATTAAATTATCAATCAAATCGAAATCTAAAGTTTATATTAAAAACAAATTCTCTTAACTCATTAATTTTTGTTTCAAAATTTTCCGCGTTTTAATTATACTTATAAAATAATTTCTCTCAAACGTCGCTAAAAGTATTTTCGAAATCAAAAACGATTCTGAAAAATTTAGTTTTGTAAATCTAAAGTGTTTTTTAAGATATATATATACATATCTTTATTTGGTTTGACAATTACAATAAATACAAACATGGAACAATTAATATATTAGTTACTCTTCCAGGTTCCCAACTTGGCTATCGACCTCCGGTCTTTCGGCCCAGCGTTCTCCATTGGTTGTTAAATGTGTGATTTAATGATGAGATTTATAATTATGTGTGAATGAAAGTGATGATATGTGTATATGTGAGCAGTTAATGATTGTTTACTATGATAGAATTGTTACGAAGATTGATAATTATATGATACGATTATGGATGTGCGTGAGAATTGCGAGTTGATATAATTGATTCGAAAATGGTTGAAATAGGGTTTTTTTTTAAGATTATCTTAGCTTATTTTTTTCAATAAAATGGCCACGAAAATATTTTAGCTCTATACTTTACCGGAAGAATTATAAATGATGACATCATAACGAATTGTTTTAATATTTACATTAAATTATTGGTATAGTTCTTCTAGAATGATTCTTATTATATTTAGTTTAGGTTTAGTAAGGTAGAATATGTTTGATAGAAATTCAAAATAAATTCAAAAATTCTCTTAAAACTGATTTTTCGGGAAAAAAAAACTAAATTCGATCCTGTAAATAAATGCTAGAATTTCCAACCACTTTATTGCATTACCTAATAAAATATTTAGAGTTAAAAGCACAAACAAGTTCTTTTATAGCCACTTATTCTTATAATTCTGAAAAAAATATTATAATATGAAATAAAAATTCAGTTTAAATTTGGAATGTTTAAAATACTTGACTAGTTTCGCTTTATTGCCTTCTCCGGAAATGTTTTCTTGTATAGGAAGTGTAAATCGTAATGCGGCTGCAAACGTCACTTTTTAGAACAAAATTAAATATCCGCCATTATGATTTCCTGGCAAACCTTTCTTTTTAATTCAAAATAGTTGTTTTTTGCAAATATCTCGGTAAATACTCTGCAGCAACTATAGAGTAAGGTAGCAAATCATCAGTGAGATCGAAGACTGAAACGGTGGAGGGAGCATAGTCTCAAGTAAAGCAACCAAGGTCGACCACTCATGTAAATATTATTGTTTGACTATGAACCTCGCACCAACGACTTCTAGGCGACGGAGGAGAGTCATATTATCCCGGTTCGGACTGTATTGCTTGAAACATTACTAAAAAAAAATTGAATCAAGTGACCTATTTTAGTGTGAGTTCAGAAATGATCAAACTGAAGCAGTAGTTGTTTTCTTTTCCGTAATTACAAACTCTTGAAAGGCGTTCACGTCCGAGGGATGAAAGGGAGGTAAAGTGGGCAATTTCCCTTGCTTTTCCGGGTAAGTGGCTCTCCTCAATTTCCCGGAAAGGTCCGAACGACCTATATAAACGCGCGATTTCGATTTCGAAAAAGAAAAAAAAACTAAATAAGAGCTCGGCCAGGCGATAACCGGGCGCGCGCGATCCGCATACCGAACTCGACTGTAAAATTAATCAGGACCAAATTTTTCCCGAATTACCTTTGCACAAACACACACCGGTGGATAAAGCCCTCGTATAAAGTGAATATTGCAGACGCGGGGGCGGCATAAAACAGCATTTGTTTTGTTACCGCGCGTGTATCAAAGATTTCTTGCAATATACATTTGGCACGAGATGTGCTCTCTCCTGAGGGAGGCGAAACGGCGCGCGGACTTTATATTTTTATACATATAAAAAATATATACAGGAAAGCACGGAAGGATGGAGAAAAAAAAATAGAAAGAGGTGAGTTCCCTGGGGAGAGGAAGGTAGTGAAAGGAGGGCCGGCTCGCGGTTGTAATCTGATTTCGTCCCCGATGAGAGTGAGTGGGATTTTTCCGGTCCTTTGTTTTTCCCTGTCTCGGGGATAATGTACCGCAATTTAGACGTAATTTCCTTTTATTCGGCGTATATATGGAATTGGGAGGATTCGGCGACGTCGCGAGGATTCATCCACCTCCGCAAAGAAAATAGCAAATTGGGTCTCTCCGCGACTCGGCTGGAAATTGTTTTCCTGCCGAATAAACGTGAGCCCGAATTCTTAATGCGGAATCTACTAAATGAATTCTTTCATACGAAGAGTGTTCGAGAGTACCAAGATATTTCCTAATGCACTGAAAAGAAAACAGAGAAGTTGGATCGTCCTTGACCTGGTGCATTTTTCCAGTAAACTGTGGCGCTTTTTTCCCATTTTTGGACACCCTTTCTATGTGCTTTCCACAAGCTTCGGTTCAATGATGGTAGTGGAAGCTCCTTCCTCTGCAACTGCATTGGCATGTCCGTTGCTTTTTATACCTGCGTACCTTCCATACTTACCGTGGCTACTTGGTTCAGAGCTTGTTTCTTTCCATTCTTGGACACCCGTTCCATGTGGTTTCGGTAGCCCACACGCTTCGGTTCAGTGATGGTAGTGGAAGCTCCTTCCTCTGCAAGTGCATTGGCATGTCCGTTGCTTTTTATACTTGCGTACCTTCCATACTTACCGTGGCTACTTGGTTCAGAGCTTGTTTCTTTCCATTCTTGGACACCCGTTCCATGTGGTTTCGGTAGCCCACACGCTTCGGTTCAGTGATGGTAGTGGAAGCTCCTTCCTCTGCAAGTGCATTGGCATGTCCGTTGCCTTTTATTCTTGCGTGCCTTACATACTTGCCGTTTCTACTTGTGTCAGAGCTTGTTTTTCCCATTCTTGAACACCCGTTCTATGTGCTTTTGATAGCCTACACGCTTCGGTTCAGTGATGGTAGTAGAAGCTCCTTCCTCTGCAAGTGCATTGGCATGTCCGTTGCCTTTTATACTTGCGTGCCTTCCATACTTGCCGTGGCTACTTGTGTCAGAGCTTGTTTTTCCCATTCTTGAACACCCGTTCCATGTGCTTTCGATAGCCCACACGCTTCGGTACAATGATGGTAGTGGAAGCTCCTTCCTCTGCAAGTGCATTGGCATGTTCGTTGACTTCTATACTTGCGTGCCTTCCATAGTTGCCGTGGCTACTTGGTTCAGAGCTTGTTTTTACCATTCTTGGACACCTGTTCTATGTGCTTTCGATAGCCCACACGCTTCGGTTCAATGACGGTAGTGGAAGTCCTTCCTCTGCATTGGCATGTCCGTTGATTTGCGTGTCTTCCATACTTGTTCTATGGGCTTTCGATAGCCCACACGCTTCGGTTCAGTGATGGTAGTGGAAGCTCCTTCCTCTGCAACTGCATTGGCATGTCCGTTGCTTTTTATACTTGCGTACCTTCCATACTTACCGTGGCTACTTGGTTCAGAGCTTGTTTCTTTCCATTCTTGGACACCCGTTCCATGTGGTTTCGGTAGCCCACACGCTTCGGTTCAGTGATGGTAGTGGAAGCTCCTTCCTCTGCAAGTGCATTGGCATGTCCGTTGCCTTTTATACTTGCGTGCCTTCCATACTTGCCGTGGCTACTTGTGTCAGAGCTTGTTTTTCCCATTCTTGAACACCCGTTCCATGTGCTTTCGATAGCCCACACGCTTCGGTACAATGATGGTAGTGGAAGCTCCTTCCTCTGCAAGTGCATTGGCATGTTCGTTGACTTCTATACTTGCGTGCCTTCCATAGTTGCCGTGGCTACTTGGTTCAGAGCTTGTTTTTACCATTCTTGGACACCTGTTCTATGTGCTTTCGATAGCCCACACGCTTCGGTTCAATGACGGTAGTGGAAGTCCTTCCTCTGCATTGGCATGTCCGTTGATTTGCGTGTCTTCCATACTTGTTCTATGGGCTTTCGATAGCCCACACGCTTCGGTTCAGTGATGGTAGTGGAAGCTCCTACCTCTGCAAGTGCATTGGCATGTCCGTTGCCTTTTTACTTGCGTGTCTTCCATACTTGCCGTGGCTACTTGTGTCAGAGCTTGCTTTTCCCATTCTTGGACACCCGTTCTATGTGCTTTCGATAGCCCCACGCTTTGGTACAATGATGGTAGTGGACAGCGGCGGCTCGTTATATAGAGCCAAGGAGCCATGGAACCACCTGTAGTTTTAAGCTCAGCAAGAATTTTTAATTAATTCTTAAAATTCTTTTTGTTTTCCATGTGTATTGTTTGATGGTGAGGTTACGTGGTCTAAGAATGGTGTTACAGTTTTAGTGCATGTCTGGGACAGAATGCAAACGCACGATAAGTACGCGTAAATTATATGAATTCGGCTCTTTGAAATTATGAAGCTTCACTTTAAAACTCAAAATAATCTTGGACTATGAAGATGAATCGTTCTTTCTTTCTTCAAAAAAAGGAGGCGAGGGCCTTCCCACATTGTAAAAGTACCATCAATATGCTCCACGAGCCGCTACTGAGAGTCATACTAACCAAGTGAATTGTTTTATTTGAATTATCCAAAATATATCTACTAAATCTAAAGTTGTCGAAACTGCCGGCACAAAAGGTGAAACAATAAGGTGATCCCAGCATAGTTAATGGTTTTATTTGAATTCTTTTTCAAATTAGTTTCACTTTTTTTGACAATTAAACCGAAAATTAAAGAAAAATATTTTCCTATTAAAAAAAAATTGGAAAGTGATTTTTGAGACTAATTTAAACCATTTTCTTAGAATATTCTGCATTTTTTATTATTAAGCCTGTATTTTCGATTTGTTTTTTGGCTTTATTTTGACCTAAATTTTCGATTTCATTGTTAAAATTTTCGACTATTTAGTCCGCATTTTTTATTCCTCCTGACGAATTTTTGGTTTTTAAATTTATGACCTGTATTTTCGATATTTTTGGTCAAAATATTTTAACTTTTAGCCTAAATATCCTCAGGTGCTCTGTATGAATTCATCTCATCATTTCACCCAAATAATTATCACCCACTAAATACCTGGCAGAAAGACCTTCGGTCGATAGCCAATTGACATGAAAACTCTATGTATTTATTTGTTTATGTATTTATAATAATTTGTAACCTTTGTCAATAAAGATTTTGTATATATAAGTAGAATAGAATAGAATAGAATAGAATAGAATTTTATTGGTCTTTCTCATTGTTGGGTACAATATAAGACAAGTCAAAGAATACATAACTAATAGTAGGTACTAATAACGTAACAAACAAAATAAAATATACAAAATAGGGTAGTACAAAGTATTAAAATATAGCGAAACAGCTCATACATTTATGTATATATTGTTTAAATTTTCGATTTTTTAGCCCGCAAGTTTTAGATTTTTGACCTGTATTTTAGATTCTTTTTTTCTATCTTTTGCCCTAAATATTCTTTATTGTGACATAAATTTTCGATTTATTTGTTAAAATTTTTGATTTTTTTGTCCGCAATTTTGATTTTTCGGACCGAATTTTTAATTCTAGTTCCAAATTTTTGAGCTGATTTTGGTTAAAATATCTATAACCTGAATGATTGATTTCTTTTTATTTTTTTCGGTATTTTCGAGTTTTGTTTGTTGAAATTTTCGATTTTTTAGTCCGCATTTATTATCTTCACGCCCGAGTTTTCGACATTCTGTCTAAATTTTCGACTTTCTGGCCAACATTACAAATATTTTTTTTTTTTTTAAATCTTTTGACCTAACCTTTCGGTTTAATTGTTAAAATTTTTGATTTTTTGGCCCCCATCTTTGATTTTTCGTTTAGTCTGCATTTATTATGTTTAGCTCCGAATTTTCCATGTTTTGACTAAATTTTGGACTTTTTGACCAACATTGTGGATTTTTTTTAAATCCTTTGCCCTAAATTTTTCTTTATTTTTTTTTATTTGTCTGTTCAAATGTTTGTTTCCTTGGTAAACTATTTTCATTTTCAGGCCAGAATTTTAGATTTATTCAATTTATTATCGTATATTTTTTTTAATTTTTGGCATATTTTGCAGTGGCGGTTTCAAAGGGGCGTAATCGGGTAATTACCCCCCTAAGAATTTTTCGCTGATCAATTTTTATTGTTAAAAATTACCGGTATTCCATATTCCAAACAAATAATATAACCGGTAATTTTTTCCAACGCTTTAAAACGTTGGAAGAGGATAGGGAGATTTTTTCGGAAGAGGTGTATAAGAGCGGAAGCACCAGTTTATTTATCTCTTTTTTAATTACCCACCTAGACTAGTTGGCTGGAAACGCCCTTGATATTTTATATCCTATATTTTACATTTTTTAACTTGGATTATTGATTTTATTTCGTGATTTTTTTTTATTTTTTGCTATTATTTTCGAATTTCTGGTCAGAAACTTATTTTTGGCGGCTGAAGTGGCAAATTATTTCGTTTCTACCTTTCGCTTTTTGGTCTGCTTTTTTATTTTTAGATCAGGATTCTTGATTCCTTGGCGCATATTTTAGATTTCTGTATTTCCGATTTTTTTGTTCCAACTTTTTTTTATTTTTCTTTATTTTGACCAAAATATTCGATTGGTTTGTAGAAATTTTCGATTTTTTTTGTCCGCAATTTTTATCTTTACGCTCGTTTTCGATGTTTTGCCTAAATTTTCACCGTTTTAGGCTATATTGTAGATTTCTTATTTTTTGGTCTAAATATTTTTTATTTTGACCAAAAAATTCGATTGGTTTGTACAAATTTTCGATTTCTTTGTCCGCAATTTTTATCTTTACGCTCGTTTTCGACGTTTTGTCTAAATTTTCACCTTTTTAGGTTTTTACTTTTTTGGCCTATATTTTGTATCTTGGTTGCAATTTTTGGTCTTTTGGCCGAAATTTTCTTTATTTCGACTTAAATTTTCGATTCGTTTGTTAAAAATTTTGATTTCTTGGTCTAGAGCTTTGATTTTTGGGTAAGAATTTTAGATTTTTGGTCTTAATTTTCTATTTTTTGGCCCATATTTTAGATTTTCTTGCGAATTTATTTTTCATTTTTATATATACAAACATCTTTATTCACAGAAATAATATCTAAATACATTATGTTGACAACCTGAAATCCGCTTATTTTTGCTATTATTTTTAAATTTCTCTTTAGAACTTATTTGAAGCTAAAAAGAGTTATTTTGGGGCTGAAAATGGCAAATTATTTTACTTTTGCTTGTATTTTAAATTTTTTGGTGTGGAATTTTATTTTTAAACCAGGTTTTTTGATTTTTCGGCCGATAATTTAGATCTACGGCTGTTTTGTTCCAAATTTTTGATTTTTTGGCCAAAATGTTCGATTGGTCTAGCAAGATAAATGGTTCTTTGTTTCTTCGTTCCACGAGCAGCCACTGGTAGTGGAAGATCCTTCCTCTGCAAGTGCATCGACATGTTCATTGCCTTCTATACTGGCGTGGCTGGGTTCCCATAATAAATTGAGCTTGTTGTCTTTAAGCAGTGGATTCCAGTGGCGTTTTCTGGGGGTGGGGGGTAATCGGGTAATTCCCCCTCCCAAGAAATTTTCGCTTATCCATTTTTAATGTTAAGATATTCCAAACAAATAATATAACCGGTAAATTTTTCCAACGCTTTATAACGTTGGAAAATGATAGGAAGATTTCACGGAACAGGTGTATGAGAGCGGAAGCACCAGTTTATTTTTTTTTAATTAACCCCCCCCCCCCCCCCCGAGACTAGTTGGCAGGAAACGCCCTTGCTTGATTCTGAGCTAGTTTGCAATTTCAAGTAGTCTTGGAATTAAAGCAGTACGCCTTAACTGTCCATGGTCTGAGGGATGTGGGCTCTTTTGTAGCCTTTTTCCGGAAACACCTGGGCACATTTCTCTAAGGCTTTCTAGTACTGTTGATTACTTAAAGGATTTTCTGACATAAACTGAAGAAGGCCTACATTGAAAAAATTGAAAACGGCCAAGAAGAAGAAGAAGAAATCCATAACTATTGGCGGAAATGATAAATTGAATTGTTACATATCTCAAAATGTGTGACAGACTCCAAACAGTTTCTAGCAAACCGCAAGAAGTCCTTGATTGTATAATCCCCCAAGTATGCAAATCTAACTTTACTTTTAGTCAGCATTTAGTTAATTCTAGAGTTAGTTTTTTTATTATTATTTTGTATCATTCCATGTGTAAAGGAGTTTTCCGTTTAATAAATAAATAAATAAAGATTTCAAGTGACAAACACTCGGAATTCCTTTTGATGAACCCCAAGAGGAGGAGATGGAGCAGGTACACCATAATTAAATTCCCACTAACCGCTCCGCCTTCATTTGCAAAATCCTCATTAGTCCTTATACGTATTTATTATAAATGCCCGGGAATCGTTAAGTATATGCAAATCCACTATTAGCCGCCCGGTTATTAAATAATTTATTCATCCGATTTCGCCTGTTTTAATGGGCGGCGCATTAACTGACCGCTCCATTAGCGCGAGTTTAAAAACAAACAAAAAAGTCTGGTTTTGTTGGAATAATTCAATAAGCTGTTTGCGTCAGGTTGTTGTTTTGAAGATTTCACGAAGGTATCGCAGGAAATGGTCGACGGGGAATGTCGTGACGGGTCGGTGAAATGTTAATTTTTTTGATGATATCTAAATACATATTAATATGGAGGTGAAGATATCGAGGATTTATATAAATATGTAAAATGGTAATTTTACGAAAACAACTCTTATCTAAAAAAAAAATATATATATGTGGTACAATCTGATAAATTATTACAAATTGCAATAAAACAGTTGCTGCGATCAAAATCATTATTAATCAATACAAATACTAATGATTATAAGCAGGGGCGGCTCGTCATATAGAGCCAAGGAGCTATGGAACTACCTCTAGTTTTGAGATCAAGAATTTGTAATTAAATGTAAAAACATCATTTTAAATGTTAAAACAATGCGTAAGTTTAACCGGTAGAGAAAAATCTATCCTAGAAGAACAATTGCTATAACATAGGTGAAAATAGAATGGCAACAATCTTAACTTGAAGTGTGGATACGAAAAATGCATTCAACGATTTGAAAATTTGTAAAAAAATTATTAATTGAAGAAATTTGCTTGGAAAGCTCAAAATCTCTAAATCAACAATGCATTTATGATATTCTGTAAAAACAATTGCAATAACATGGGTGAAAACAGACTGACAACAATTCTAATTTGAAGTGTGGAAACGAAAAATGCATTCAACGATTTGAAAATTTGTAAAAAACTAATAATGGAGGAAATTTGCTTCAAAAGCTTAAAATCCGTAAATCAATAAAGCATTTATGATATCCCAGAAAAACAATTGCCATAACATAAGTGAAAACAGAATGGCAACAATCATAACTTAAAGTGTGGAAACGAAAAATGCATTCAACGATTTAAAATTTGTAAAAAATTTAATAACTGAAGAAATTTGCTTCAAAACCTCAAAATCCACAAATCAACAATGCATTTATGATATCCTAGAAAAATAATTGCCATAACATAGGTGAAAATAGAATGACAACAATCCAAACTTGAAGTTTGGAAACAAAAAATGCATTCAATGATTTGAAAAAGTTATTCATCGCTTTAACGTGGACGAAAACGGTATTACAGATTTAGTGCACATCTGGGACGAAATTAAAATACATGAAAAATCGAAAGTACATGTAAATAATATTTTTGTACTTTCTTCAAAAATGAGGTGTGGGGAGGTTTGTTGTATTGGCTCTACCATCAAAATGTTCCACGAGCCGCCACTGATTATAAGCATATCTTAATAGTAATTAAAATTATTAAGATTATAATATTGCCACTACGTGGCTTTTTAACAAAGATTTTTAATGTAAATTTTTTATGCTAAAAATTAACACAATTACAATTCTGCGTTTTAAATTTCTAAATTAAAATTATTTCGAACCGTTCGAAAAATGAAGCGTTTTTGGCACTCGGCTCGTAACTAATGGTGGTGTGACCGATCAAAATTACGTAATAAAATTTTACACAGAGTTGCATAAAGGATGAATGTTGGTTTGTAAAGAATTATATTTTTTATAAGTATTTCTAATAATGTTTTTTAGTGTTAAAAAAATAGGTATTTTCAACGTTAATTAAAATTTAAATAGAAAAATCTAAAATATTGTACTGTGGAAACATAGATTGATTCTTTAGTAACAAAATCCATTAAGTCAAATTAATTTTACCTGAAAAATAAGGACGTATGGTCTAGACCAGTGATGGCGAATCTATGACACGCGTGTCAGAGCTCATTTTTGGTGAAATTTCAACAAACAAAAAAATTAAAAAGTTTAACCAAAATAAAGAATTCCGCGGCAAAAACTCTAAAATTTGGAACGAAGAAATTAAAAATACGGGTCAAATATCTAAAATATAGGCCAAAAAAAATCAAACATTTTGGTCTAAAAATAAAAAATGCAAACCAAAAAAATTGAAAAATCAAGGAAAACAAAAATAATTTCTCATTTTCAGCCCCCAAAATAACTCTTAAAAACCAAAAGATAAGCACAAAAAATCTAAAACTTAGACAAATATCAAAAATTCGCGGTTAAAGAAACGCAGACCAAAAATCCAAAAATTTCAACAAAAAAAAAATCAAAAATTTTAAACAAAATAAAGAATATTCCGGGCAAAATCTCTAAAATTTGGAACGAAGCAATGAAAAATACGGGTCAAATATCTAAAATATAGGCCCAAAAAAAATCAAAAATTTTGCTCTAAAAATAAAAAATGTTGTTTTGTTTGAGACAGACCTATTACTCAGTGGACGAATATCTAAATAGCATTGCTCGAGACCTTATTAGCACGTAGTATTTTAGTCCTCCAAATATAAAATTTGTGCCGATAGATGTACTGTTAATTTATAATTGTATTTCTTAGGAGGTACATAGATTTTAGTTTTATTTTAAAGTTACGTTGGTTTTTTGTGTGTTTATTTTTCTCTTTGACTTATGTAAGACTTTTGTCATAAACATTAATAAATAAAAATAAAAAAAAAATGCAAACCAAAAAATTGAAAAATCAAGGAAAACAAAAATAATTTGTCATTTTCAGCCCCCAAAATAAATCTTAAAACCTAAAAGATAAGCACAAAATATCGAAAATTTGGACAAATATCAAAAATGCAGACCGAGAATTTCAACAACAAAAAATCAAAAAGTTTAAAATAAAGAATATTCCGGGCAATGACTCTTAAATTTGGAATGAAGAAACGAAAAACAGGTCAAAGATCTAAAATATAGGCAAAAAAAATCAAAAATGTTAACCAAAAAATTGAAAAATCAAGGAAAATGAAAATAATTTGCCATTTTCAGCTCCCAAAATAATCTTAAGCTCAAAATAAGTTGCCGATCAGAAACTCGAAAACGGTAGTCAAAAGTAACAAAAAATTTAAAAAAATATTAATTCAAGTTAAAAAATCTAAAATGGAGAGTAACAAATCAGAAACTGTACTTAAAAATATCGGCAAAATTAAAAAAAAAAAGTAGCGCATAAAAATCATTAGTTTAGGTTGAAAGAATCTAAAATAGGATAGGATAAAAAATTTCGACCAAAAATTAGATCATAAGTATGTACATTTCCGACAAAAAAATCGAAAATTTTAACGAAAAAAATAAAAATTTAGAAGAAAATACTTTTTTTTGGAAATTTGTAAATACACATTATTCAAAATTAGTCTGTCAAAATTTTAACCATTTGTTGCAATAAATGTGAAATTTCCATGCAAATTTCTGCAAAAATGCGCCGTATTGGTTATCAAAATTTGCTTTTTAGTGCAAACATTTTTGTTGTGGTAAACTTGCGATTATTTCCTTTGGAAATTCGTAAAGACACATTATTTAAAATGAGTCTGTCAAAATTGCAACCATCTGTAGCAATAAATGTGGAATTGCCATGTGAATTTCTAAAAAAATTGAAAATTTAGAAGAAAATATTTTTTTTTTGAAATTTGTAAAGACAAATTATTCAAAATTAGTCTGTCAAAATTTTAACCATTTGTTGCAATAAATGTGGAATTTCCATGCAAATTTCTGAAAAAATGCGCCTTATTGATTATCAAAATTTGCTTTTTAGTGCAAACATTTTTGTTGTGGTAAACTTGCGATTATTTCCTTTGGAAATTCGTAAAGACACATTATTTAAAATGAGTCTGTCAAAATTGCAACCATCTGTAGCAATAAATGTGGAATTGTTATGTGAATTTCTAAAAAAAATGAAAATTTAGAAGAAAATATTTTTTTTTGGAAATTTGTAAAGACACATTATTCAAAATTAGTCTGTCAAAATTTTAACCATTTGTTGTAATAAATGTTGAATTTCCATGCAAATTTCTGAAAAAATGCGCCGTATTGGTTATCAAAATTTGCTTTTTTGTGCAAACATTTTTGTTGTGGTAAACTTGCGATTATTTTCTTTGGAAATTCGTAAAGACACATTATTCAAAATGAGTCTGTCAAAATTGCAACGATCTGTAGCAATAAATGTGGAATTGCCATGTGAATTTCTAAAAAAATTGAAAATTTAGAAGAAAATATTTTTTTTTGGAAATTTGTAAAGACACATTATTCAAAATTAGTCTGTCAAAATTTTAACCATTTGTTGCAATAAATGTGGAATTTCCATGCAAATTTCTGAAAAAATGCGCCTTATTGGTCATCAAAATTTGCTTTTTTAGTGCAACCATTTTTGTTGTGGTAAACTTGTGATTAGTTTTTGTAGAAATTTTTAAAGGGACATTAGTCAAAATTGGTCTGTCAAAATTTCAACCATCTATAGCAATACATGTAGAATTGCCATGTGAATTTCTAAAAAAATTGCCTTTTCGGTGATCGAAATTTGAAATTTTAGTGAAACCATTTTTGTTGTGGTAAACTTGCTATTGCTTTTTTTGCAAATTTGTAAAAACACATTATTCAGAAATGGCCCGTCAAAATTTTAACCATCTGTTGAAATTAATGTGGAACTTCCGCGCGGAAATCCACGAGTCGCCGTTGCTAAGCTAATGAAGTAGGATTGCAAGGAATTCTAGAAATGCTTCGAAAACAAGTTCTTCAATCAAATGCTCAAACTCCGCTGACATGTTAGGGCTACTTTGGCTACTGTATTTTTATACACCATTCTTTTAACGATTTTTTTCGTAACTGTTTTGCACTTGTACTTTATTTCAGCCATTACAAGTCTGATGTTATATTTAATCTCTGGAATCGTAGTAACAGGTTTGCCAGCATAAACGCTTTCCTTCAAAAATCGCCAGAGGAAAATCTAATGAGGTCACATCTCAAGGACTATTAGAAATTCTTCGAAAGTAAATTTTTCGAATTCCATTTCTTCGAAAATAAATGAAAAATTATTCGAAGAGAGGATTTTTTCGAGTTTCAATAAATGATTACTTCTCTCCCTAGGGAGAGAAATAATTACTCCCTAGAGAGAGAAATGTCGTTTCTCTCGCGATTTCGACGGCTGAAAAATCGACTTTCGTTCCCGTTTGTGAAAAAAAAATATATTTTCGAAGAATGGATCATTCGAAAATTTTATTACGAGGAATTGGCATTCGAAAAATGTACTTTTGAAGAATTGGTTTTCGAAAAATTCGCATTCGAAAAATATGTTTCCGAAGAATTTATTTTTGTTAAAATAAAGTTAAAATTGTTGGATTTATTAAAAAAAAAACATATTTTTACGTTTCCAATAGCGTGCGCTATTGACAGTTACAGTGTTGCCTTTTTTATCCTTCAAAAAATTACGGCCGGATAATTAGCTCATACTGAGGACTTTATGTTAAAATATGTAAAGTCAAGTTTACGATAAGTGAAAGCATTTTCTCTCTCATCCTTCGCCCAGTGGTACAAACAATAATATTTCAATGTGAACCTTAGAAATTAAAGAGAACAAAAGTTGACATTTTGTGTTTTCTTTATTTATTTGGTAAATATTAAATTTGTTTTGAAGATTCAAAAAAAAATTAATAACTCCTTTTATATTTTGCAAATTTTCTTGAAATAGTTCATATTTTTCGTAAAACATGTATTTCTGAATATTGTGTGAAAAATTGTAGAATTATAACACATTTTTATCCTAAACTAGTTTTCTAAAAATTTAAATCAATAAAAAAAATGAATTAATGACTTCCTTACAAACATGAATGATGAAACACGAAAGTTAGAATTTCACTTATATTTGAACAATTGCTTCAACATACCGATAGTGGTTAGGTAGAAGAAAGAAAAACAAATTGGTTAATAACAAAAAATAAACGTGAATATTTTTTTGGATTTATATAGCCGTCTTCTCGCGTTAAATAATATTTTTTAGTATTTAAAACAAGGTGCATTTTTCAATTTAGTTGTTGAAGTTTCCGTTAGGATAAGCACAGTAACTGTTATTACAACATCGATTGTCTTAAACGTTGCACAATAATGGTAATTTGAGTACTGGTTGAATTTTTTTTAACTAACAATCGAAAACTAATTTTAATCAAGAAATACAATACTGTACGCAGTGTGTGGTTTTGTTAAAGTTAATATTGAGGTCACTGCTTTGATAAAGCGTTACATATGTTGCAACTTTTTCAAGATACAGCTTCAGCACCGCAGTAAAAACAATGTTTACTGTCCCAGTATGAAATTTCGCCTCCTCGCGATTTATCGAAATAACAATGCAAAGGCAAACGAGCCGAAAAATTGGACCCATAAAAGTAAAACTCGAGTTCTTCGCCCTTTCGCGCTTCATTGCGCGCCAAGAATATTTGTACACGAACATTAAAGGCTGCTAACGGCGAAAGTTAATTTGGATATCCGCCCCGCGTGTCCCTCACGTTCTGCCATAATTAGTGCCGTGCCCGGGAGCAAGATGGCGGTTAGAATGCGATGGCGGAGGTGCGCATGTGCGCGGCGTGGCAAGTCGATACGGGAGGAGACGGCCCCCGTGACCCGAAACGTTTGATCTTCGACCACGTGTTACAGGCTAACTATCCCCATTACCAACTTTTTTTTATACCTTCTGGGATATTAAAATGGGAAAAAAATTCTTTTCGAAGAAGTGCGGATACACTTTCCACTCTCCCATAACGCGATTTTCTCCTTTCGGGGTGTAATTCATGCCTTTGGGACAGTTTTATGACTTTCACGAGCGTTATTATTACTTAGTAAACACAACGTTTATGACGCTAAATTGTATAAATAAGGGTTAATCGATTTATGAGTCTGCTCCCGGCATCATTGTCCTCGTTGGGAATTGAAACCGTGACTAATTTGCGGATTACAAATAGAACACAAAGTGTGACTTCATCATGCAAACTGCTACATACTGGCAACTTGTAATCAAGTAGTCAATGTAATGTAACAAAACAAATCTTTAATAAATTAAATTAACCTATAAATAGTGACACCCGATTACTCTGCTCACGCACATCAAGCAGTGTTGCCAACCTGTGTTTAGTAATTGTCGGTCTAAATTCCAACGAAATGTCGGTAGATGTCGTTAGTTTTTAAAATAGACAGATAGGGAAATTCTTCGACGCGAGGCCGCAGGTCCCATCCGTATGGTACCGATGGGACCTGCGCTTGCACAGAGAACGAGGGGATTCACCGACTTAGGGATTTGCGATTTTGTTTTAATTGGTGATGACTAGAGAGAGGAAATGTAAAATGCTGAAATATGTGCATATTCATAAAATATGCAACAAATATGCATTATTATATGCAAATAAGGAAGCAATAAATTGAAATATGTCATTAAAAAAATAGTTTATTTATAAACATTTTTAAGAAAAACAATTATAATTTGCCATACTTATTGTAATTAGTTGTATTAATTACTACAGTTCACAAATCACTTTTTGAAACAACCACTTTCCTGGCCGATGCCACGACGAATATTGAATTATACAAAAATCGCAAATCATATTTTGCGAAAATTTGTTTTTCTTCAAATTTCTTTTTATGGAGAGACCTGATAAATATGAGAATTTCCTGGACGCCCTAAACTATTTCTTTCTCGTTCTACCTCTGCTGCGTTACGCATATTTCAAACTAAACCGACAAAAATATGTGAACTTTCTATGTTTCCTATTTTTTTTTCCTTTTCCAACGTCCAGTTTGAAAATCAAAATTTTAAAAAATTCACAATTCGTTTAAAAATAAATGGATTTTCAAAAACCCAAGTAATTTTAGAATTAGAAGAGTCATATTTTCTTAATTAGGTATAATTTTTGTTTTCTTTTTCCTACACGTTGCTACCTTTTCTCTTTCGATATCCGAATGTTCGTCGTCGCGAAAATCAAACATTTGAAACGTCAGCAACTCCTTTGAAAATGGGTGAATTTTTAAACACCACAAGTATTTAGAAGAGCGAGAATAATTTTTGAAAAAAACATTCCTCGAATATCGAAAATCATCTCGAAAATCAAAAGTTTCAAAAATCTCTTGAAAAGAGACGGTTTTTCAAAACCCCAACTTATTTTAGTAGATTAAAGTTTTGTTAATTAGAATTAAATTTTGTAAAAATTTTCCCACGTGTTTCTTATATTTTAATTTTTCTTAATTTTTCGTCCAAGTATTAGTTGTTCGAAAATAAAAAATTTCAAAAAAATGCAACTTTCTTGAAAAGAGGTGTATTTTCAAAATCTCAACTTATTTTAGAAGAATAATGTTTTGTTAATTAGACTTAATTTTTGATAAATTTTCCTACACGTTTCCTATTTTTTTTTAATATTATTTTCTTTTCCAACGTCTCAATGTCTCAGTCTCAATAAGTATTGTTTGTTCGAAAATTAAAAATAAAAAAAAAATAATTCGTTTAAAAATAAGTGGATAAAACCGAACTTTTTGAGAAAAGTGATATTTTCTTAATTAGGTTTAATTTTTGTGAAACTGTTTCTGTTTGAATGTCCAAATGTTAGACAACTCGAAAATCAAACATTTGAAATATCTGCAACTCGCTTGAAAATTGGTGAATTTTCAAACACCAAAGGTATTTAGAAAAACGAGAATAATTTTTGAAAAGAAAAGCATTTTTACTCGTTTTCAATTTTTTGTCCGAATGTGGGACGTTTTAGAAATCAAAATCTTCAAAAATCTGTAACTATTAGTGATGGGCCGATTCGGATAAAAATAATCGGTGATTTCGATTATTAAAATAATCGTCGAGTGGCGATTATTTTTAATCCGATTCGAAATCGTATTCCAATTCGGACTCGTATTCCGATTCTGAATCGTATTTCGATTCGGAATCGTATTTCGATTCGGATTCGTATGCCGATTCGAATTCGTGTTCCGATTCGGATTCGTATGCCGATTCGCATTCGTTTGCCGATTAGTATTCGTATTTTCGGATTCGGATGCCGATTCGTATTCGTATTTCGATTCGGATTCGTATTCGGATTCCGAATATTATTCCGGATTAATATTCGGATTCGGATTTGCGTGGCATATCAACAGTTTGGCACTTCATGGACAGTAGACGCAGTGTTTTTGCGGTACTAGGGCGCATCATGGTCCTTCGGATTTCGTTTTATTGCGTCTTGTCGGGTCGATAATAAACGTAGAGAAAAAAGCCGCGCGTTTCTGTTATTTCTGAAGATTTAAATAATTACAATTCGAAAAAATATATCTCTACTGTTAGAAATAGGATTCGGATTCTCCGTCACGAAGTACGAGATTTAAATAACGAATATGACCGGTAGGGGTACAATTTTCAAGGAAAGGCCTTTTTTTGTTTTCTTCGACTCTCCGATTATTTTTTTCCGATTTCGTTTATTTTTCCAATTCCGATTATTTTTCCGATTATCAAGAGATACTCCGATTACGATTATCATCCGATTATTTCCGTCATCCGAATCCAAATATTCCGATTATTAAAATCATCCGATTATCCCATCACTAGTAACTATCTTGAGAAGAGATGTATTTTCAAAACCCCAACTAATTTTAGAAGAATATACGTTTTTTAATTAGAGTTGGTTTCCTCTTTTTTCTTTTTATTTTTATTTTTATTTTTTTTTCTAACGTTCAAGTACTAGTTATCAAAAATTTCAAAAAACTGTAACTCGTTTAAGAATAAATAGATTTTCAAAAACCAAAGTTTTTTTAGATGAGTAATGTTTTCTTAATTAGGTTTAATTTATGTAAAATTTCTTCTAAACGTTTTCTTTCTTTTTATTTTCTTTTCCAACGTATATTGGTTTTTGGCAAAACAAACATTTCAAAAATTTGTTACTCGCTTAAAAGTAAATGGATTTTCAAAAACCAAAGTTATTTTAAAAAAGAGATATTTTCGTAATTAGGTTTAATTTATGTAAAATTTCTTCTATACGTTTCCTATTTTTTTTTTCTTTTCTTTTAGTTGTTCGAAAATCAAAAATTCAAAAAAATTGTAACTCGTTTAAAAATATATGGATTTTCAAAAACCAACGTTGTTTTAGAAGAGTCAGTTAGGTTTAATTTTTGCAATTTTTTTTTCTATTTAAATTTTTTATTTTCAAGCGTCCAAGTTCGAAAATCAAAAATGGATTTTCAAAAAACCAAAGTTTGTTTAAAAGAGCGATATTTTCTTAATTAGGTTCAATTTATGTAAAATTTCTTCTACACGTTTCCTATTTTTTTTTTCCAATGTCAAGTATTAGTTCGAAAATCAAAAATTTCAAAAATTTGTAACTCGTTTATCGCAGGACGAATTGGCGATTATTCTGATATTTGGCCGGTATTTCTTTGAATGACTAGATTCATGCCCGAAATCGAAAATTGCACTTGTTGCAATGTGTAAAAGTTGCATTAAAAGACGAAATGTGCATTATAGGGCTAAATATGCAAAATATGCGAAAATATGCATTTTGCATAAAATCTTCTCTCTAGTGATAAGTATGTGAAAGCAAATTCAAATTTTACCAATCAACATTTCCGGTTGATTTGTCAGTATATCTGAGTCAAAATCGGTAGATCGGTAGAATATCGTAGAAAGGTATAAATTGTCGGTAGATCTACCAACATATCGGTAGGGTTGGCAACACTGACATCAAGTAGTTTGTGGTAATGAATTCTGATAGACATTTGTGATCGCGCAATTAGGTGGGAAAACTTGTTGAGTTCTCAGGAATTTAAAATCTTATCCAATTGAATTACTGCCAGCGGCGGCTCGTGGATTTCCGTAGGTGAGGCAAAGACAAAGATGCCGCTCGTGATGTACTACTTACTCTAATGGAGGCTTTTTCGATCAATTTTCTTCCGTTGCCTCACCGCGGAACATCCACGATCCGCCGCTGATTACTGCTAATATTCTACTATCTTATTGTAGTCTTAGTAGTTATTAACTGTAGTAGTACATAGTGGACTTAATTATCACCATCGTCTTAAAGACACGTTGCAATGCGCATATTGCATATATTGGAAACGTGGCGAACGCTTTTGATGAACATCACTCGAGCAGTTTCTTTTTGTCCGTCTGCAGCTATCCATCCTCCCAACCGCCCACAACCCTAATGTCAGGTCGACGTCCAGTAAATAATTTATCTTTGGCCCTGGGTCGGCCAGACATGAAAGATTCACGAGAGGAAATTTATAATTTAATCAATTCGGACCGCAGCAATTCGCCGGCCATGATCTCTCCTCAATTGCGGCTGCCGAATTGCGCGGCTTGTTTGTTACAGTTTCGATTACTTTATGGAAGTTAAGTAAACTTTTTGATGGGGCACTCGTCCCGACTGCCAGATTGCTGTTTACCAGATATAAATTGTCGCAGTCGAGAGGAGGAGGAGGAGAGAAGATCCGGGGGTGCTTCAATTTAATCAATGTTAATTAGCCATAAAAAAGGGAGTTCCAGTTAAAACCTTGGGGCTAGAAGAGTTGCCCGTTAAAAATATACGTACTTCTACTTATTCCGGGTAGTTACGAACAAAATCGCTTCAAGTTTGAAATAACTTTTTAGAGTCGGTGACTGATGCATTCGCGTAACTATGAAAATGTTATGTTCATCTTTGACCTAGGCAAACTGCAGATTTTTATACATGGATTTAATATAATTTTTAATATATAGGATGTTTCTTATAAAGGCTTTGTATTTTAACAGTGTTATGTGTCATAGCTACTTTTTCAACGCGCAGGTGCGAATTTTTGTGATTCCAGTGGCTCTCAATCAGTTTCGATTTGTTTTCTCTCTCGTATGATTAACAACGTAGTTTAATTCATCACCTAATGGTTTAAAAAGAAGTCTGTTAACTAAATTCTAACCTACGCACCCATCACATTAGCAGTGCAACAGATACTAATCTAAGAACATTTAGAAACTGGCTGAGAGTTACTAGAATCGCGAAAACTCGCGCCTGCTCGTTGACGATGGGACCTATATTAGGATTTAGCTAAATTTCGTGGCAGTATGCGGCATTTTAGATTACGACCACAGCTAGTCACATCTTCTTAGTTTTGATTTCATTTGACCTAAATCTAAAATTTGAGCCTATGACTATAGAATCAAAACGAAACCTCCAAATTGAACGTAGATTACAAATCTGTATTTCTTGCATGCAAATTGCGACCCATTAATAAAGGCACTACAGAGTGAACAATTGTCACTTTTAAGCCTGTGGCGCATGCCCAAAGAAAATAAGTTTAAAATCGGAAAAATCAAAACCCTTTGGGTTCCAGGGGTCGTTGAAAGCACGTGATCAAAAAATACTAAAAGTTCTTGTGTTTATCGATTTCGAAGAGACCCGAAAAAAAAATCCAACAGCGATCGCCTGCTTAGGACTCAAAGGGTTAATAATTGTCTAGACCTTTAAGAATAAAAATAGTTAGTCAGTTATGACATTCATTGATATGATATGTACAGTTTGCGAATACATCAATCATATCAGCGGCGGCTCGTGGATGTTCGGCGGTGAAGCAACGGAAGAAAATTTGACTAAAAAAGCAACGAAATATTTGCTTCCTCTATTAGAGTAAGTAGTGCAGCACGAGCGGCATCTTTGTCTTTGCCTCACCTACGGAAATCCACGAGCCGCCGCTGAATTATATATTACATCAATTCGATCGAATATTAAGACAAACCTTTCCACAAAGAAAATGTTATACATTTGCACTAGGTACTTAGAAATACTCTAAGAGGAGTTTTCTTGTGTTCGATCAGGTAGTCTTCTAGTAAGCATGCAAGACCATCCTATCTGGACCAAACATTGATCTTAAAAAAATTTGATCAATTTTATTTCGTTGTAAGAAAACTAAGATTTATTATTCATTAGAAATATGGTGCTTACTTACATTTGCATATCAGCTTCATTCTTTTGTACATCCAAGAATCACATAGCCTCGTTTTTATTATGATGTATTCCGGGAAAGACATGTTCTCCTTGCACTCACCTGAAAAAATAATTCGAATAAAATTGTTAATTACATTGAAATCACCAACAGTAGTAATTTGCTATTATATTGTTTAAGCTGGAGGCTTCTACTTCGTTATAAATTTTAAATATTATAATAAAACACTTTTAACTTTGTTTTGTATAACTTATTTATTCATTTTTGTGACTTAAGTTTGAAAATGGTAATTGTATTACCGAAACTTAAGTCACAAAAATAAATATATAAGTTATACAAAACAAAGTTAAAAGTGTTTTATTATAACTTGCTATTGCTTATTTCTAAAAAGGCGAGTTTATTTTGTATGAAATAATATCAAAATATAATATTGAACAGAAAACTGATATTTTTGACCGGTTTCAAAATATCCCTTTGAGGCCTTCCGGTACTAGTTTTAGCGACAACTGATCTCATTTACTTTTTCACCATTGAAATCGCATAATGTTGATGGCATGAGCCAATGAAATTCTGATTACGATGAAAATCATGCTGGGTGAATAATTATCGCGATAATTGTGCTAGGTACGGCAATGGCTTATGTTGGTATTGCCTAACTACGCTGCATTTTTTTAATTGCCGGACTTCTTAATTTGTTTCCATACTGAATGTTGTTATCTCTTGGTATTTTTGGGCGTTGAGTTACTGATTTTATTAGTAATAGTATCCATAGACATTTCTCAAAATCCTGTCTTCTAGAAAATCGGCATTTCTGTTTCGCAGTCATGCCGATTTTCGCCGCAAGAAGTAGTCTTGATCTTTATGCTAAAAATTGTTGGAAAAATCAAATCACTAGTTAGATTACTGTTGATAACTACGAATATATAACGATAACGTTAAAGTTATATTATTAATTGCAAGGGGTGGCAAAATAATTAACTTGCAAAGTGTAAGTTTTCTTCAAAATCTCATATAGTTTTTAAAGGAATTGATGTTTTTATATACAGAGCAGGGGCGGCTCGTTATATAGAGCCAAGGAGCCATGGCACTACCTGCAGTTTCAAGCTAAGCAAGAATTTTTAACCGTTGAGAACGGATAACGTGAAAACAGATTGCGGCACACGTTTGCACTTCCCCGAAAAGTGAATCATGAGGATGGACTTGGATCATTCAACAAAGATACATATTTATATTGTATAAGTGGCTCTACCATCAAAATGTTCCACGAGCCGCCACTGATACAGAGTGTTTTTAAATTGATGTTTGGGGTTTGAACGGAAAATTATATGGAAGACCTCTCTTAATTTTTGCCGAAAAATCATCCTTTAAAATTTTTCGCATTTAGAAACACCCTGTTTAGTTGAAAAATACAAAATATTCTGAACCGATTTTTATGAATATTGATGCAAAACTTATATTTAGTTCAATATAATATAAATTATTTTAATTATTGAAAATGAACTTATTTTTTTAAGCGTTTAAAAAAAAAACAAACGAGTGGAAAATATTCATAAAAAAATTAAATTGTATGCACAAAATATTATTCCTTTACAGTAATTTTGGTTTGTAATGATGAAAATCTTTTCAAATTTTTTAACCTTAATATCCGTTTTGAGATCCAGAGAGGTGATTTCAAAAGTTCTAAAAAAAAAGTTTGTGTCTGCGTTTCTGTATATCCGTCTGTCTATGCGCAATGTATCTCAAAACCTAATACAGCTATTAACATCAAATTTTGAACATAAGCCTTATTTGACAATCCGAAGAATTGCAAAATTTGGTAAATTTCTGTACATTGAAAGTGGCCTGGGCGTCCGCAGAAATTTTTCAGGGGGGGGGGGGGTCAAAACTTTCATACAAAAATTTCGAATAAATAACCGTCAAAAATGACAATTTTGAATTGTCAAAAATTCTGCATTTTCTGCCAAAAATTATAGTTTTTTTTTACTATTAAAGACGCAATTTTTTGATATTAAAAAAAGAAGAAATTCTAACTGCTAAAAATGACAATTTCAAACTGTCAAAAATAGCATTATTATCACAAATGGCACCTAGCAGTAAAACGAAAATTTTCAATTGCTGAAAATAACTATTCAATACTGTTAATTACTAAAAACAGCACGTTTTACCAATAAAAAGCAAATTTCCAAATGCCAGACTGTCAAAATTTGAGCATTTCTACATCACTATCGGCATTTTTCAAAAAAAGGGAAATTTTCAACGGCCAAAAGTAACAATTACAAATTGTTAAAAATTGTGCAATTCTACTGTCAGAAACAGTATTTTTCAATAGTAAAAAGATACAGTTTTAACCGTCAAAAATAACAATTTCGAATATTCAAAAATTCTGCATTTCTGAGATCACAAACTGCACGATTCAGCTGTAAATAAGGAAATTAGCAGTCGCCGAAAATTGTGGAATTTTACTATCAAAAACGGAGTTTTTTGGTATTTAAAAAAAGAAAATTTCAACTGCCGAAAATGACAATTTAGAACTGTCAAAAATCGCACATATCTTCCATCACAAATGACACGTTGGCAGTAAAAAGAAAATTTCAATTGCCAAAAATAACTATTCAGGACTGTCAAAAATTGCTAATTACTGAAAACGGGTTCATTTCAACAATAAAAAGCAAAATTCCAAACGACAAATTTTTTTAACTGTCAAAATTTGAGCATTTCTACTATCACTATTTTTCATTTTCAATATAAAAAAATGGAAATTTCCAAAGGTCAAAAGTAACAATTACAAATTGTCAAAAATTCTGCATTTCTGCCACCATAAACAGTACGATTCAACAGTAAATAAAGAAATTAGTTGCATTAAAAAATTGTGAATTTTTGAAATCAAAAATGGCATTTTTTATATTAAAAGAAAAAAGAAAATTTCAACTGCAAAAAATGACAACTGTCAAAAATCGCACATTTTTATCATCACATATGGCACGTTGGCAGTAATAATGAAATTTTCAACTGTCAAAAAATAACAATTTACAATTTTTTTTAGTAAATAAATAGAATTTGTGATTTTCATCCTTCATAATTCTGACGTTTGAAACGTCAGCATCAACCCATCCTGCAAAAAGATCGATGTAATTAATTGCAGAAATCTTCAGAACATTTTTTATGCCGCATTAGACTTTTAGATAATTGCCAATTATATGTCAAAATGGAGATTAGTTCAAATTTTTCATTGAAATTGAAGTTGAAGTTGTGGAATATTTGAGAAAAGTAAATTATACCTCTTCCATGCCGTTGTGATTGTAAGAAAATTATTATATAAAGGGGGTATAAAAGGGATTTTTCTGTTATCTTTAATAATCGATTTTTCTTAAAAAATTAGGATTTCGAAATTTTTTTAAAATGTAAAATTGATGTAAATGTTTCTATTTTATTTTTTCTAGAAAATTTATCAAATATTTTGTAGCCAATATACCGTGTGTCTCACGAAAAAGGACCCAAGCTCTAGCGACTATTTTTTTACTTACTGTAACCAGCGTGCAAACAGCCTAAGTTTTGGAACTTTATTTCGAAAAAACTACAAATACAATATGTACATTTTTATATTTTTGTGTGTACTCGTACAACGAGTGGGTGTAAAAGTAGTCATTACGAAATATTAAAACTGTCACACGTTATTCTGTTTCGCGTCGGCTGATATTTACCGTGCTCGATTGGTCGGTGTACATGATTACGCATGTATAGTAGGTCAGAATCAAAAAACAAAAATATCCTCATAAACTACATGGCATTAGCTATGACGTGACGGAGCTTTTTCTTTCTTTTCGTATTAGGTTACGAGAAAAAAATTCCTAAACTTTTTCACAGTTGACGGATCAATAATACATGTTATTATTATTAATATATATCGCAAAATAAAACGTACTGACAAAATCGTCCGTCAGGACTAAACTAGTACTCCTCTGAACATGTGTGCCAAATTTCAAGTCGATTCATCATTCACAGCCTGAGATATCGTGTACACCGTTTCGAAAAACATAGTTCCGAGAAAAAGCGTTTAAAGTACGTACCGGTTCGGTAAGTCTACCGGCGCTTCCAATTCTTCCCACGCTAGAAACACTATAATTCAAACAATACCTCGAATATCTACATGAAACCTTTTTTATATTATTCTAAACACTTCAAATAATTTTTTTAAGACACATTTTTTTTCGATTTTTTTTTGAACATTTTACAGTAGGATAACCCTTAAATTAAAAAAAAACTAATATAATATTAAATCGCATCTCGATTTCTATAATCTGCGTGTAACAGATTTTTTTTTAGATAGCGGCCATCTTGCCGTCATGACGTCATCGGACATTTTTTTAAATAGCACCAAAAAAAAGTATAGAATTATAGAATTTTCTGTGCTATTCACCGATGAAATCATTTCATAGGCTTGGATTGCATTTTTTTTTGAGAAAAACGCAAAACCAAAACAAAAAAAAATGTTCGCAATGGATTTTTTTATTATTAAAAAGAAAGTAAAAGTTTATCAAGCTATTAACCTCGGCAGATTTTGTTTTGCTAAATTTCATGGCACTCTATTTTTTGCCATTTACTTTCTTTCTAATAATAAAAAAAAAACATTGCTAACTCTTCTTTTGTTTAGGTTTTGCGTTTATTTCAGAGAAAATGTAGTGTAAGCCTATGAAATGATTACATCGTTGAATAGCATAGAAAATTCTCTATAAAAAAGCTTTAATTTTTTTATGACGTCATGACCGCTCTTTAAAAAAATATGTTACAAGCAGATTATAGCAATCGAGATGCGATTTAATATTATAATTGTTTTTTTCCATTTAAGACAAAAATAAAGTCGCTAGAGCTTGGGGCATTTTTCGTGAGACACACGGTATGTGCAGTTCTTCTTCTTCACCATTTATTTAAATGTTTTTGTAATACCTTTTATATTTAAACAGGTATAAAAACGGCCAAGGTAATAAAAACTTTTCTATACTTCGGGTTCTTAAATAAAGCTAAAATGTAAAGTTTTATTTGAAAAGACAGAAATTCAGACACATAAAATGTTCCAAATAATTTAGAAATATGCGCAATATCAATAATGATAAGTATATGTTCCTTAGTAAATTTTGGTCACGTGGCACTGACGTGAACTAATTATATTATTGCGGAAGTTTGTCGACACCAATTGTGTTTTAAAAATTGGCGATACCAGTGGAAGTTTAATATCAGTTTTCGTCATAATTTATTAAAAATTAAATAAGACGAATTATAAGCTGAATATATGAATATTCGGCCCAACCGGAAAATACGGTCTCGTGACCGTGGCGCCCCTTGCGAAGGAATTTCGAACTAAAAGTCCAGTAGTCGTCAAACTTTTTATCGTTTACATTATTTCTTATGGTGTACTTCAAAATGGCAATCGCATTACAATATTATTACATAAAACGAAAATTTTCCGTGCTTTGATTAGGGCTTTGTTAAAATACATTTTTTACAGCCATTACATTATTGCAGTGGCGAATCCAGAAGGTTTATAAGGGGAGGAAATAAATATTCAAAAGAATAATAACTTTCCTGTTATCGAAAGTCATTTTAAAACAATTTGTAGCTAAAGTCACGGATGTACAGAAAGTAATTTTGCGGGCTCACTATCATCGATGACCGAAAACGATTGGTGCTTATGCAGTGACCTTGTTATCCTTCCTTTTATCTGCATCTGGTGCTAACCTTTTCTCCCGTGAGACCGGCTAATACTTTTACCAGCAGTAGTGGTGGCGAAGCCATCAGAAATGTATAAGAAGTAGTTTGGCGGGCTCACCATGATCGATGGCGAAGCGTAGCGGAGCCATCGGTCGTAATATAATGGGTTTTGATAGCAGGAAAGTACCCGTAATTGTTACATTCAACGAAAATTTTGTTTAGTTGCACACCATTTATGCCTGGTCTTCATTAACGTTGTTGTAGCCCTCTACTGTGCGCAAGAGATTTTACCGAAAGTTAAAGCCTTATAAATACTAGAAACAAATAACTTATTGAGACTACTTTTCTGGCCATTGCAGATGTTGAATTAAGCAAAAGAAATTTGAAAAAACAAGTAAGGGTTTTCAATTTTAATAACAACGTATATTATTTATCGCAAGTAAATTATATTTACGATTACGACTGATTTATTGCTGCGCAAAATGAATTTTCTAGGGAATGGAGGTATTTGTTTCTGCAATAAATTTACGTCTGCGATGTGTGCTATTTGTCGAATAACAAGGCTTTCAATTAAATTGAATAAACAAGGAAGCCGTGACGACGTTTGTTTGCTCGGAAAGAAATGCATTTGGACTTTATGTGCATCGGTGCAACCTCTCTTGTTTTCCCAGTCATTCCCTTTATGGTGGTTCGTCCTTAGCGAGATGGAAAACGTTAATTAAGTTGCACAACTAGAGATTTATGTGCTGAAAAAAACTAGACATTCAAATCTCGCGCGCCGCTTATTTACAACGGCGATAAAACAAAATCGAAGCGTTTTCGCTTTATTCCCCAGCGCCCGGCTTTTGTTGCTCGAGTCGTTCAAGTTATTATTATTATTATTAAAATTTTCACGAGGTCGCACAAGTCGCGTGTAAATATTCAAATTGCACGGTGGCTGTAAACCGCGCTATTTGCCGATATTTGCCGCCCCCCGGTGGTGGCAAAGAGCGCACTCGCGATACGTGAACTCTTTTCCCGTTGTATCATAACCTGGGACGTTATTATTTTGTTTTCGCAGACGGGTTGGTGTGCCGGGGAAAAAAGTTAAGACCCCGCGAAAATGCGAAACCGTCAGGGAGATAAAACCGCTGTAAAACTCGGATGCACCGCTGTGGCATTTGTGTCTGGCTGGGAAAATGAAGACATTCCGAGGCAAACTGTTGCGGCGCAAATTCGAAGCCCCGGGAAGTACACCCCCGTTATTTTCCGCCCTTGCTTTCTTTTAGCGCGGAACGAGCTTTTTCTTTTAGATGGATTTCCACCGTTTATTTTAGCTTGAATGGCGAATGACGACACAATTTGCTCGGAGACAGGTGGAATGTTTAATTTTTCTCACCGTTTATTTATTATTAATTATTAATTGATTATTCAAATATTTGTTAGTGTCCAAATAAAGATGTTTTTCTCTTTCTTCATATTTTTTTTATATTGACGTGATAAGTCTTTCGAAAACCATAAAATGATATGAACTAATTTGATTAATTAAAACACTTGGTTTTGTGTCACTGTTTTTATTTGTCTCTCCGACAAGTTTCGACCTTGGGTCATTCTCAAGGAGATATGTACAAAATTAACAGGGACTGGTATTTATACAGGAATTAATATGCATTTCTTTCCCAGCAAATATGAACTAGTTTTTCGGAATTGGATGACTGTGTCACGTTCCTGCATAAAACTCCTTCTTATGGTCCATGAAATATTCGTTAAATTTCAAAGATTAATGTTTAATGATACCGAGTATTCAGATTTAAACAAAAGGTGATGTTTAATGAGAATCGGATATACGTTTTGCGGTTTTTGAATTTGGGTGGTCCCGAGGACAAAAGTCGCTGCCAGCTTCACCTTTTGGTGAGGGAGGGGGTCGTTCCTATAACGAGATAATTACATTAATCGGTTATAAATTGCGGACTTTATTCCTCGCGCGCGGATATTAAAATTTTACGATTATGCGCATGTGAGTGCGCATTCCCACTTGTCCGCCCCTTAATTAACTCAATATTTTAATTAAATCCGCTATCTCCGCATCGCAGAGTGGACGATTAAGGACGACCACCTAAGTCCGAACTTTATATATTTATAAAAATTATCTCCGCGATAAAGTTCGTCCGCGGAAGTTTTTAACTCCTAACTTTTCACGTCTGGATACGTGCACACTTTTATTATTTCAGTCTTTAATGAGCCCCGATTATTAACGCCCTTTCTCCCCATCCGGTAATCTTTAGAAAATTGAGTTTTGAGAGCTTCACCTGAGCAAACAATCCAATCGAAGGGAGACCTTAACCCTGGCGAGGCTGTAAAAACGGCGCCACCTCCAAGTGGATTGCTTAAAACGGTTTAATCAGAGATGGGGACACACCCAGCGATTTAGCTAAGAAACTTCCGCAAAAGTGTATAAATTCAACACCATTATTGAACTAATTAATTAGCGTGAAAGAGTTACTTTGAGTGCACGTACGTTACAGATTTCAATCAACTGAAAGTAACAAGTTTATCCATAACAATGCCACACAATTTATGTACGTGTTTAATCAGGTTTAAGTTAATATATTAAGTTATTTGCAATAATAAATCCCTCTTCATCACAGCGGCAGTTACAAAGGGGGGGGGGGGGGGGGGGGGCTGGGTAATCGGGTAATTACCCCCCCCCTAAGAATTTTTCGCTTATCAATTTTTATTGTTAAAAATTACCGGTATTGCATATTCCAAACAAATAATATAACCGGTAAATTTTTCCAACGCTTTAAAACGTTGGAAAAGGATAGGGAGATTTCACGGAACAAGTGTATGAGAGCGGAAGCACCAGTTTATTTATCTTTTTTTAATTACCCCCCCCCCCTAGACTAGTTGGCTGGAAACGCCCTTGCTTCATCAACCCATCATCATCATCAACTTATAAATCATTTCTGGATGTGGTTTTCTTGCAAAATTTTCTTGTTTGCAATAATGATAAACCCGTGGAGCAGTGTTGCTAGGAGTAATTTTTAATTTTCCCACAATATTTCATAACCCCCCCCCCCCCAGAATACCCCTCGCATAAAATACCCACCCCGAAAAATACCCCATGGATTGAAGAACTCCGTTTTACCGAAAATATGTAGGTAGTACAAAAAGGCCAAAATTAAAAAAATATTTAATCGTGCTGTTGTATCCTTCAAATCAGCGCTGTCCAACTGGCCAACCTTTTTTTTACGGCCCGCGAGTTATAGTAAACTGTACATCAAATTTTGACTGACCCATTCATTGCATCTAGTGGAGCAACTGGAATACAAGTGTTCAAACATTTGGATAAAGAAAAATATCCAAAATTGAGAGATTTTGGACTTCAAATCATTTCTATGTAGGGAAGTACATATATCTGCGAGCGTGCATTCTCTGACATGAAATATATAAAATCAAAATTTAGAAACAGCTTGAAAGACGCCACTCTTGAAAATATAATTAGAGTTGCAACAATAAATATTTATATGGACATTATTTACCTATCCTTTTCGGCCCGCGAAATATTTGCTAAAGAAAATATGGCCCGCTGGCTAAGAGAAGTTGGACAGCACTGCTCCAAATAATTAAAATAATTCTTTAATTTTTCGGAAAGCATCGCTAATTAACTATTTAAAATTGTTTTGCATTTTTTCTATAATTTCCAAACAGTTCTAGTTATACCGGGTGATCAGTTTCATTCCGGGCCAAAGTATTATACTTATTTAACAATTACTAAAAAAACTAAATTAACTGCAAAAATTATTTTTTTGATTTAAAATTTTTCGAAAAAAAAATCAAAAATCGAATCGAAATATTTGAAAATTAAGTAAAGTAAAGTAAAGTATTCTTTATTCACTACAGCCACTACATAAAAACATTTACAAATGGGTAAACATTCGAGTGGATGTGAAACGTCAAATCATTAAAATAAATACATAAATATATAAAAATATAAAAAAAATCACGTAAATACATTCAATATTATTTACAATGATGTACAAATTAAAAGTTGTATTAATGTTACATATCCTCTAAAAATTCGTTAAACGTGTAGTAACATTTATTCCTTAAACACAAATCGCACAGTCTGTATTTTCTATCTAAATATCAAAGTACATTAGTTTTATCTTAAAACAACCACTAAAACAAAAAAATTCAAATCAAATAAATAAGCTAAAATTAATATAAAAACCAAGTACAAGCCAAACATATCAAAAATTCAGTCTGCAAAATCTAAATTATAGGGCAAAAAAATCAAAAGCTTGGACCAAAACACTCTAAAATAACGACCAAAAATTCGCTCATTAAAATCAACAATTAAACAACATTTAAATTAATAATTAGGGTAACAGAACTAAAAACATGAAAATTGAAAACTCTTGGGAAAAATAAAAATGCAGTCAAAAAAACAAATCAAAACATTTCAACTAAATCGAAAATTTTGGTTTAAGTGCCAAAAACATCTAAAATATAGGCCAAAAAAGTCAAAAACCCTGGTTTAAAAAATAAAAATGCAGGCTAAAAATTGAAAATTCAAGCAAAAGGAAAATAATTTGCCTTTTTCAGCCCCAAAACTCTTTACCTCAAAGTAAATTGCCGAAATTCTAAACTCAATAATAATTTTAAAAATTCGCCCATAAAAACAATAATTCAGGTTAAAACATTTAAAATGAACGGCAAAAAATAAAAAATTTGGTCAAAGAAACTCGAAAACACTGGCCAAAAGTTCGCACAGAAAAATTAACAATTCAGGTTAAAAATCTAAAGTATTGACCAATCAAAAATTCGCTCGTTAAAATTTATAATCAAGGTAAAAAAAACTAAGAATATAGGCAAAAAATCGAAAATTTAGACCAAAAATCGTAAACTCTCGGCAAAAATAAGAAATGAAGACCAGAAAAAAAAACGAAAATTTTAACTAAATATTCGAAAATTTTGGTTTATGGCCAAAAACTCTAATATTTGGAATGATGATTTCTAGCAAATGTAATAACATGTTCATTGATTTCCTCAAAAATACCCCTCGTATAAAATACCTACCCCAAAAAATACTCCATTGATTGAAGTTCCCCAAAATACACCCCAAAACAATAATTTACACCATTTTGGGGAAGAAAACCCAATCTGGCAACACTGCTGTGGAGTTCACGTTCCAATGACGTCCAGACACAATAAAACGCGCTCGTAAACTCTCGGCAAAAATAAAATATGAAGACCAGAAAAAAAAACGAAAATTTTAACTAAATATTCGAAAATTTTGGTTTATAGGCCAAAAACTCATAACAGTTGGAACAGAGAAATGAAAAACACAGACCAAACATGTGAAATATAGGCAAACAACCAAATATCCTGATGTAAAAAATAAAAAATTCAGACTAAAAAATTTAAACTTTATCTCAAAATAATTTTCCGAAACTCTAAACTCGAAAGTAATTAAAAAAATTCGGCCATACAAACAATAATTTAAGCTAAAAAAAATAGAAAAATGAAAAATGTAGAAAAAACTATTAAAAATTTTTTGGCCAAAATCTCTAAAAATTAGAACAAACAAAGAATTACAAAATGCAGACCAAATAATTTAAAATATAATCAAAAGAAACACAATTCCTGGTCTGAAAAATAAAAATATGCAGACCAAAAAATTATAAATTCAAGTAAAAGAAAAATAATTTGTCAATTTCGACGCCAAAAATAACTCTAGCTCAAAATAAATTGCCAACAAGAAACGCGAAAATGTTAAAAAAAAGGACAAAAATCCAAAATCAGGCATAAAAGTGAATATTTCAGGTTGAAAAAGAAAATCAAAAATTCGGGCCTAAAAATAAAAAAATCCGACCAAAAAATCGAAAATTTTAACAAACAAATCGAAAATTTTAACCAAAATGAAGAAAAATTATTCAGTTATACAGAAACTGCAGGTCAAAAATCTAAAATATTGGCCAAAAAATCAAAATCCAGGCCTAATGATAAAAAATGCAAACAAAAAGATTGAATATTTAATATAGTAATGATAATTTATTTACGGGCAACGAGTGTTGCAATTTTTAATTTCCCAAATATTTAATAAAACTCCCCCAAAATTATGCCTCTGTCCCTCTCCAAAATAATAAATTTTGAAAATAAAACGTAAATACAATGGATTTATTGGAAAATATACAAAATTAAAGCATTATAATTATAAAATTTATTCAAATTTATTATCCATCTTCATCTTCTTTTCGGAACACATACATATTTTTTAAATGAAAGTGCAGCATCTCATTGGAGGTAACAAAATTACGAAGACGGCAATAATTGAATCCCTAGGACAACTTCAATAAATGATATCACAGGTTTTTCCTCATCGCTGAGGAAGATGACTGACTTCTTTATGGTAATGATGATTTCTAGCAAATGTAATAACATGTTTATTGATTTCCCCAAAAATACCCCTCGTATAAAATACCTACCCCAAAAAATACTCCATTGATTGAAGTTCCCCAAAATACACCCCAAAACAATAATTTACCCCATTTTGGGGGAAAACCCCAATCTGGCAACACTGCTTTCAATGACGTCCAGACACAATAAAACGCGTTTGTTTATCAATTTCTGTCATAGTGCGTTCAATTGAGAACTAATCGAATGCAACTAATCTGATTAGACAATTCCGATCAGATGAAGCAATAGTTATAATGGCCATAACTGAAGGTAATAAAAATTGGATTTAAACGCCGCCGATTAAATTTAATGAAACACTTGAAGAATAATGGGATCGGCTCAATCAGTATCGATAAAGGTTTATGCCGGTATGGATTTATTTGTTAAATTGGACTGGAGAGCTGGGGGTGACGTAAAATGAAATTAATTGAATTGAGCCGTATTATTTTTGTGTATTCATGGTATCAAATAATGTTTGTGAAAGATAAATACAATTCTCAATAAATCATTTGTATAGCCCGTTCTCCGGAATCTGGCGGCTGTGGACGTAATATTTTTTATCTCAAACCAATCTTTGTTGAGAAGTACTGGTGTAAAAGTGCGTATACCAATCGGAGCGAAGGACGTAATAAATGTATGTAATGCAATTAGACGAACCACCAATACCATTTCTTCGAGGGTGCATCGATCCTCAGGGCGGACCGACCGTTTTACGACCTCGGCCGCCAGATTCCACCGAATAGGCTATATCTATTCATTATGGTGCAAATTTGCGCTTGCCGAGACACAGAACAGGACTTTAATCCTTGGCTATTCATGCGTTAGAAACTGGTAATCAACGAGAAATTGTAAGAACCGCAAGCAAGTGATAATTATATACATGTTGTTACAATTACTTGTTAATTACCTATTAATAAATCAAAGGGTACGGTAATAAAATTTGAATTGCAAATCTACCAAACCAATTAAATTTCAAACTTCCTCAAACAAGACATGAGTTTATAAATCCACTAATGAAAATTATTCTCAAAAATTTAAATGATGCACTAACAATACATAAGGAATGCATCTTGTTGGTGCGATAAAGATCAGAAAACTTATTAAATCTTTCAACTTGAACTATCTCTAATATAAATCTACACCCGCGCTTGATTTGCATTGCAGTTAAAAAAAATATATGTTTTCATTATATCGTATGAAGTAGGTGATAAGTAGTCGGCTCCTTAATTAAGCCAGTAAAATGATTAACGAGAGCTATTGGGTGTGAATAATTAACTCTAGAGCAGGCGGTTTTTTAATTGTCTAATCTTATGAATATTACATACTTATTTTCTACGGAATGGTCTAATTAGAATGTTATGTAAACACTCAAATGCGTATTTAAAATTAGACTAAAGTCCTAAAAAAGAAAAGCGAATTTCACTGCTACTTAAAATCACTGCTATTTAAAATCACTGCTACTTTAAATCACTGCTACTTTAAATTACAACTACTTAAAATCACTGCTACTTAAAATCACTGGCTTAAACTGGGATTGCTCCTTAAAATTATAACTGTTACCTAAACAGTGATTGCTACTTAAACTGCATCTTTTATTTAAAACGTGATAGTAAGAAGACAATAGAGAATAGCATGTGTAATTATTATTTTATATTCAATACTATATACTCCCATTTACCATTACTCTTACTCATCTTCAAATTAAGATTTTCATCAACGAAAAAACAAATATATAAAAACAATTGCTACAAATGGTAAACCCAAAATGACTCAAAATTCATTTTAATTTAAGATTCAGTGCGAATATCTAAACATCGAAACCAATTTTGAAATTCCAAATTTCATGAACTGAAAAATAAAAATAAAAACAATTCTCCAAACGCTCCTCCTTGTTCCATGTGCTCAAAAAATTAAAACAAAAATCTTCAAAAATCCATATCACTATTTAAAATTGTAGAATTTACAAAAACCAAATTGATTTTGAATAAACGGTACTTCGACCATTGAGGATCATTTCTGATAGAATTTTGCCTGCATGTTTTACATTTTCTTCTGCGATATTTTTGTGCTCAAAAAATTTAAATGAAAATTTTCAAAAATCTATATCTCTATTAAAAATTGTTAAATTTATGAAAACCAAATTGATTTTGAATAGGCGGTACTATAGGAGGATAAGTTTTGATAGAATTTTGCCTGCATGTTTTATATTTTCTTTTCAAAATATTTTCAAAAATCCATATCTCTATTGAAAATTTTTGAATTTACAAAAACTAAATTGATTTTAAATAAGCGATACTTTGGCCATTAAGGAATTTTTTTTGTGGAATTTTTCCTAAATGTTTTATATTTTCTTCTGCGATGTTTTCGTTAAAATGCTCAAAAAATGAAAATTTTCAAAAAATCCATATCTCTATTAAAAATGATTGAATTCACAAAAACCAAATTGATTTTTAATAAGCGATACTTCGGCCATTGAGGATTATTTTTATATGGAATTTTCCCTGCATTTTTTATATTTTCTCAGCGATGTTTGTGTTCAGGTGCTCAAAAAAATAAAACATTTTTTTTTAAATTCATATCTCTATTGAAAATTGTTGAATTTACAAAAACCAAATTGATTTTTAATAAGCGATACTTCGGCCATTGAGGTAATTTTTTATGGAATTTTTCCTGGAAGTTTTATATTTCTTCGGCGATGTTTCTATTCAAGTGCTCAAAAAATTAAACAAAAATTTTCAAAAATCCATATAACTATTGAAAATTTTTGAATTTACAAAAACCAAATTGATTTTGAATAAGCGATACTTCGGCCATTGAGGATGATTTTTTATGGAATTTTTCCTGCGTTTATTAGATTTTTTTCTGCCATGTTTTTGTTCATGTGCTCAAAAAATTAAAACAAGTTTCAAAAATCCATATTTCTTCTATTAAAAATCGTTGAATTCACAAAAACCAAATTATTTTTTAATAAGCGATACTTCGGCCATTGAGGATGATTTTTTTATGGAATTTTTCCTGCATTTTTTATATTTTTTCAGCGATGTTCGGTGCTAAACAAAATAAAACATTTTTTTTTTTAAATTCATATCTCTATTGAAAACTGTTGAATTTACAAAAACCAAATTGATTTCTAATAAGCGATACTCCGACCATTGAGAATTATTTCTTTATAGAATTTTTCCTGCGTTTTTTTATATTTTTGTCTGCGATGTTTTTGTGATCATAGTCACACTCACTGAAATTAGAAACTAGCAATCACAGGTAGCAACGTGATTCAAAAGTAGCAGTTTTGCCCATCTCTAGAAGAAATTCTTTTCGTGAAGAACGTACCTAGTACTTCACCATGGATTCTTTAATCCTTTAACATTAACTTATTGCCTTCTGAGATGTTGCTTTTAGAAAGAAAACTACTTCCTCTACATGATATGTTTTTGAGCTATTATTTGGCTTCTCTGTTTCTGCGAAATATACACTGGTGGAAAAAAGAATGAAACACTTGATATTCGTGAAATTTCGACAATTTTCAAACCGCCATAACTCGGCGTATTTTCAATAGATTTTGATGAATCTTTGAGGGCGAAAAACTTTGAAGTGTTTTCATTAAAGTCATGTATGCGAAATTAAGCGTAACCCCTTCCGCCTCCCTCTAGCGCCCCTACAAAAAAAAAGTTTTTTCTGGAAACCATGTCCAACTTTGACGATGTCTACAGAGTTGGAAAAATTTTGTCGACTCGATCCACCATAAAGGCATTAAAATTTGATCAATTCCCTATGCAGGACTCAAAGAACAAAGTTCCTACGACGATTTGGCACCAAGTTATGGGTGTTTGAAAAAAAGTGCATTTTGAGGTTTTTCGCACATAACTCAGTCAAACAAAGGGTATAGCGGAATAAGATGATCAAAAGTGCCCCCAAATGAAATGAGCTGGGAAGTTAAAAATAATGTTCAGGATCATAAAAAAGTCAGATTCGACAAAAAAGTAGCCCTCCGCCCCCCTCTCATCCCTCGCTATAGTCAAAAACGTGTTTTTTGGATTTTAATTTTTCCCGTGTATCCAACTAACTTTTGACTTTCGGTAGGTATCAGTACCTTAATATAACAATATTATCTAATGTATTTTTATAAAACGGGAATTTTTGGCGAGAAATTCGAATTTTGACAATATAAAATATCACTAAATAGCGAATATTTCAGAGACGTTAATAGGTGCACCTATAGAAAAAAATATATAATAGGTGCCTATTGTTTTCTTAATATGTGTGATTTTTTTTCAGAATTTTCAGAGTGGTAGAACATGATCAAAATAATTAAAAACCGTATTTTTGACTAATTTTAACCTTATTTATCACTTTCATTTTGTTTCATGTATTTTCAGAAATAAACTTATCTATTAGTACAATTTATTTTGCGTAAAAATTACTTACCCAACATTTTATATTATTTCGGCAGTAGCACCTTTCGATTTTAACAAAAAAAGTTATTTTAAATGATGTATTGGAGTTTGCCACTAAATGACCAAACAAAATTATGTAGCATACATCAATATAAGAAATGACCTAAAATCTGCAAATAAAAAGTTTTACAATGTATTTTTTTCCGTTTGAAAGTGATAAATAAGGTTAAATATAGTCAAAAATGCGGTTTTCAATTATTTTAGCCATGTTCCACCACTTGAAAAATTCTGAAAAAAATCACACATCTTAAGAAAGAATAGACACCCATTATAAATTTTTTCTAGAGGTACACCTTTTTACGTCTCTGAAATAATTGCTATTTAGTGATATATTATAAAATTAAAATTCGAATTTCCCGCCAAATATTCCCGTTTTATAAAAATACATTAGATAATATTGTTATCTTAAGGTACTGATACCTACCGAAAGTCAAGACTTTGTTGGATGCACAGGAAAATTAAAAACAAAAAAAACACGTTTTTGACTATAGCAGGGAGAAGAAAATAAATTCAGAAAAAAATTATTTTAAACTCCAATGAAGTCTTACGATTCGTTTGCAGAGATGTCAGAGTTACTGTTTGTAAATTCACTTAATTTATTCGGAATATTTGGTATTTCTACCGAATTTTTTTAACCACTTCGCGCCCATGCTGCTTCGATTAGGTTATTGCATAATCGCATTTTTATTGAAAAATTACTTTTTTGTTGTTGCGTTTTTCTACGAAAAATTCTTCCACCGTCACAAACTTACTCATTTATGCAAAAAATATCAAAAAAACACTCCATAGATGGCACTAAAGGGGTGAAATACTTTTGTTTTCTTTTTTTTGCTTGTCGCCACATGTGGCAACGTGGGTATGAAGAGGTTAAGTGATAAACAAAATATTCATAAGAATTTTGTTTTTATGAAACATAAAATATGTTTTTGTAAGAATACAAAGCAAACTTTGTAATGCTTCGTTTGTAGTCTGCGGCAAGAGTTATGCAAATTGAAATTAGAAATGTTTGAAAGGTAAAACTATACTTGTGTAAATAGTCCAATGTATTGGGATTATCTTAATTTTTTTAATTTAGAAAAAATGTCCATTGGTAATAAAGTCTTCTTTTTTTATGTATTTAACTTCCTCCGTACAAAGTACGTGAACGTATTGTTTTCGTGAAAATATAAATTCGAAATTTCAACGGAAATATCCAATCTGTCTTTTGAGACAATTTCGACCATTTTTTAAAAATGTCTGTGCCTTCCTGTGAATCTGTCTGTGTGACTGCCGTGTGTCTGCTGTGGGCACTTTATCTCAAAAACTAAGTTTGTTTTCTAAATTAAACTAAACTAAAAATAAAATTGATAAATATGACAAAAATGTTTTACTAAAACACTCGTTTCGACCATTTTTGAAAAATGTCTGTGACTGCCTGTGAATCTGTCTGTGTGACTGCCGTGTGTCTGCTGTGGGCACTTTATCTCAACAACAAAGTTTGTTTTCTAAATTCCACTAAAAATAAAATTGATAAATATGACAAATATTTTTTTTACTAAAAAACTTCACCACTTCAACATTTCGCGTTTGTACGAAACCAATTACAATTAAAAATCACGAACGAGGTCCGGTCAGATAATTCGATTGAAATGGCCGCCTCCGTAAGTAAACTCGGACGATTTTTATTCCAGTTCGAAACCGGTTCCCTCTAATTCTCCAATTTATCGGACACGAATGCATTCGAGAGAGACTGCATTCCCGGGGCCCCCCTCCCCCTTATTCTGCGTGGAATAGCCGAATTATGCAAATGGTCGCATACATTTACAACTATTTACATTTCCCTCCAATGCTGCGTCCGTTTTAATTTTTTTTTTTTAACAAAAAAGTGTTTATTCATTCATTATCCGGAAATATGGCCGACCTACGCGATTGGTATTCTTGAATTGTCCGGGATTATTAAAAATTGTTGTAAGATAGTTCGGTCTGGTAGGTAGACTTTTATTTACGATTTATTTTATTTTATTTATTATGTATATATAGGGGAAACCCCTTTTATAAAAATTATAATACAAAATAGACGTCGTGACTGATAATTAACAATAAAATAAAAGAAATCCTATTTTACTTGTACAGCATACAAAATTTGTTGATGTTGCTATATCTAATTTTTCGAACATTTGTCACGATTTTATTTTTAGATGAATTTGGTGAATAAACTTAGTTTTTAAGATGAAGCGTCTATGACAGACACGCAGACATTTTTTTGAAATGATCGGAATCGTCTGGGAGGACCACAAAATTGATAATTTGTTTGAAGTTTCTAATTCGAAGAAAATCTTGAAAACAACACTTCCTAGTACTCCATACGGAGAAAGTACAAATAGGTTCAAAATGAAGTGAGCAACGAACTTCTTTGCTATCGGCATATTTGGTGGAGTATTTGCCGCCTTGCGGATGCTTTTTGTTTACTTTCTCCGTCACGAATTACGAGAAAGTATTGTGATCGTGATTTTTTTTCAATTTTTTTTTACGGAAATATCCGTTTTGGGGTCCCTAGATGCCATTTCAACAATTTCTGGAAAAAAAATTTGTCAATGTGTGTGTGTGTGTCTGGCTGTGTGCACTGTATCTCAAAAACTAATACAGCAATTGATATGAAACTTTCAACATACGTCTTATTTGATAATCTGAAGAACTGGAAAGCTTTTGGTAAAATTTCGTACACCGGAAGTGGGTGTTTATCTTAACTGTTTTTTGTTTTTTGCCAATATCTTTTGCTTGAAAATATTTTTCATAAAATCATTGCTATTAGAGAAAAAAACGCTATGGTACCATCAAGTCGGAGAAAGTAACATGATGGCCACATCACCATTTTTGACAATAGAGTAGGAAACTATTAATTGGAACTACAAACTGGACGATTTTTTTCATAAAATATAATATAATTGAATCTTGAATATAACCACCATATTTTTGAATTAAATGATAAAAATCTTGAATAAACATAAATGTCATGGTATCAATAGATGAAAAGTTTTGCAGCAGGTGCACATATAATTGACATTTATGCTTCATCGATTCCGTCCGTTATTAGACTTGTTGAAAGCATCGAAGACATTTATTCATCCTAATAAAATCGTTGACATTTATATGTTGGTAGTGGAAGCATCTATCGTTGCTCGATCGGCTGCATAAAATCCGAACCTCTCGAACGGGCGATAATTGCAGCTAATTTATTGCTTGTTGCGTTTAAACAATTGTGCAAAATCGCAGGGCGCGTTGGCATCGATCGTCGGTTAATTTGCTCGGTGCCCGTTTATTGGGTTTTAATTGTTTATTGCTGTCGTAAATTTCGGTGTGAATTAATTTTACGGCGGCCTTTATTAATTTATTCGGTCTCATTTGAATAATCGGCGTTCATTTGCGCTGATATTATTGGAATAGTTAACTCGCTTCATGGAATGAAGTCGAAATTGATGTTTCCTTAAAAGGGTAAAAAAAACTGTGGCCTAAATTATTGCTGCCAGGTGGATAGTGTGAATCATGCTGAGTCTTTTTTTCGAATGGACTGGCTTCACATGTCTACTCGTTTCATGACTAAATTATGTTTTGATCAAATTATTTTAGGATACGGTTTAAATTAGGAACTGTAGTTTCTAATCAAATTATCAAGTGATAACTACGAAGTGTATTTTAGCATAACGAATTAATCTAAGAAATATTAATTATAAACAAATGTCATATATTGATCTGTTATAGTGACAGTAGGATGTATCTAAACCTCAATAGTCAAAAGAAACTAAAAACAATTTTGTGGGATTGTTGATAAAATTAATAATGTATGATATTTAACAAAGAAGGGTTGCAGCGATCTTCTGGGTAGAGATCCAGCCTCTGGGTCCCATTAACCACTTCGCCCATGTGGCTTTGATGTTGCTATAGTATAATCCTGAAAAAATACTTTTTTCTTGTTGTTACCTTTTTCTACGACATATTATTGCCACAAATTTACTCATTTATGTAAAGAAATATAAAAAAAAATCCATAGATGGCGCTAAAGGTGCAATTTTTTCATTTTTCCTTTCTCCGTTACGAAGTACGAGAAAGTATTGTGATCGTGATTTTTTTTTTTTAATTTTTTTTACGGAAATATCCGTTTTGGGGTCAACAATTTCTGGAAAAATTTTTTGTGTCTGTGTGTGTGTGTGTGTGTGTCTGTATGCGCTCTATCTCAAAAACTAATAGAGCAATTGCTATGAAACTTTCTTTTGACACTATTTCACTAATTTGTATTGCAATTTTGTATACTAATTTTTGAAAATAAAGACTTAAATAAATAAAACATACGTCTTATTTGATAATCCGAAGAACTGAAAAGCATTTGGTAAAATTTCGTAAACCGGAAGTGGGTGTTTACCTTAACTGTTTTTTGTTTGTTTGCCAATATTTTCTTAAATATGAAAAATATCACAAAAACATTTAAACAAACATTGAAGACAACAAAGAAATGAACATCTTTTGCTTGAAAATATTCATCATAAAATCATTGCTATTCGAGAAAAAAATTTATTATTTTTTTTTAATTTTTGATTTATAATTATGAAACGATAATAGTTACTGCAAATTTATGTGAATAATAATTGTAGAGAATGCCAAAATGAACAACTTCTGAAGAATAAGTTTTTTTCGAAATCTCGTTAGTTTTTGAGTAAATCGAGTTTTTGAATTTGAAATATAATTCTTCCTTTTTTATAATTTTGACGTTTTAAACGTCAGTTTCATCCGAGTTTACGCAGCGCTCGATGTACATTTAAAATATGATTTCAATTGAAAATAAACCCATGAAAACGTAAATATAAAGTCGGAGAAAGTAACATGATAGCCACATCACCATTTTTTAATTACACAACTGCTGAACACTTTGTTAGATTTTGATTATTTATAACGTGAAAATGTAGCAAATTTAACACATTTTAAAAAATCATTGGAAATTTCTCCCTTAAATCAATGCAAATTGCCAAAATCGCAAATTTTTAAATCTGTTGAACGCGTTGTTAGATTTTGATGATTTAGACGTGAAAATGTAGCGGATTTAATATGTTTGGAAAAATCATTGTAAAATTTCCATCTTAAATTAACGCAAATTGCCAAAAACGCAAATTTTTAAATCAAAATAAGAAATCGTATTTTTTTTTAAATTATATAACTGTTGAACGCGTTGTTAGATTTTGATTATTTAAACGTGAAAATGTAGCGAACTGAATACGTTTTGAAAAATCATTTTAAAATTTCCATCTTAAATCAACGCAAATTGCCAAAGAAAAACGCAAATTTTCAAGTCAAAACAATTTTTTTTAAATTAAATTTAAATAATAACGTGAAAATGTAGCAAATTTAACACATTTTAAAAAATCATTGGAAATTTCTCCCTTAAATCAATGCAAATTGCCAAAATCGCAAATTTTTAAATCTGCTGAACGCATTGTTAGATTTTGATGATTTAGACGTGAAAATATAGCGGATTTAATACGTTTTGAAAAATCATTGTAAAATTTCCATCTAAAATTAACGCAAATTGCAAAAAACGCAAATTTTTCAATCAAAATAAGAAATCGTATTTTTTTTAAATCATATAACTGTTGAACGCGTTGTTAGATTTTGATTATTTAAACGTGAAAATGTAGCGAACTAAATACGTTTTGAAAAATCATTGTAAAATTTCCATCTTAAATCAACGCAAACTGCCAAAAAAAAACGCAAATTTTCAAGTCAAAACAATTTTTTTTAAATTAAATTTAAATAATAACGTGGAAATGTAGCAAATTTAACACATTTTAAAAAATCATTGGAAATTTCTCCCTTAAATCAATGCAAATTGCCAAAATCGCAAATTTTTAAATCTGTTGAAAGCATTGTTAGATTTTGATGATTTAGACGTGAAAATATAGCGGATTTAATACGTTTTGAAAAATCATTGTAAAATTTCCATCTAAAATTAACGCAAATTGCAAAAAACGCAAATTTTTCAATCAAAATAAGAAATCGTATTTTTTTTTTAAATCATATAACTGTTGAACGCGTTGTTAGATTTTGATTATTTAAACGTGAAAATGTAGCGAACTAAATACGTTTTGAAAAATAATTGTAAAATTTCCATCTTAAATCAACGCAAACTGCCAAAAAAAAACGCAAATTTTCAAGTCAAAACAATTTTTTTTAAATTAAATTTAAATAATAACGTGGAAATGTAGCAAATTTAACACATTTTAAAAAATCATTGGAAATTTCTCCCTTAAATCAATGCAAATTGCCAAAATCGCAAATTTTTAAATCTGTTGAAAGCATTGTTAGATTTTGATGATTTAGACGTGAAAATATAGCGGATTTAATACGTTTTGAAAAATCATTGTAAAATTTCCATCTAAAATTAACGCAAATTGCAAAAAACGCAAATTTTTCAATCAAAATAAGAAATCGTATTTTTTTTTAAATCATATAACTGTTGAACGCGTTGTTAGATTTTGATTATTTAAACGTGAAAATGTAGCGAACTAAATACGTTTTGAAAAATAATTGTAAAATTTCTATCTTAAATCAACGCAAATTGCCAAAAGAAAAAACGCGAATTTTCAAGTCAATTTTTTTTAAATTACGTAACTGCAGAACGTGTTTTTAGATTTTGATTATTTAAACGTGAAAATGTAGCGAATTGAATACGTCTTGAAAAATCATTGTAAAATTTCCATCTTAAATCAACGCAAATTGCCAAAAAAAAAACGCTAATTTTCAAGTCAAAACAATTTTTTTTTAAATTACGTAACTGCAGAACGTGTTGTTAGATTTTGATGATTTAAACGTGAACATGTAGCGAATTTAACACATTTTAAAAAATCATTGGAAAATTTCCACCTTAAACCAACGCAAATTGCCAAAATCTCAATTTTTTTAAATTAAAACAAAAAATCTTTTTATAAATTACGTAACTTCGTAAGCGTTCAAATCGGTAATTGGGTGCACTGTTTTTATGAAAATTATCAGAATTTTTCATCAACTCGTTCGTTAGTAAGAAAAGTGTTTAAAAATCGATTAAAAAACTTTTTAGCGTTTAAATGACCTTGGAAAAATGGGTTAAATATGTAATTGGGTAGACTCTTTTTATGAATTTTTCCAGAATTTTTCATCCACTCGTTCGTCAGGAAAAAAATAATGTTTAAAAAATCGATTTCAAAAACTTTTGGAATATTTTAGTATCTGGATGGCCTAGGAAGACCTTGAAAAAAAATGGGTAATTGGGTGGACTATTTTCATGATTTTTTTCAGAATTTTTCATCAACTCGTTCGTCAGTAAAAAAATAATTTTTAGAAAACCAATTTAAAATTTTTGGAATTTTTGTGGTAACTAAATTACCTTAAATGACTTTGGGAAAAATTGGTCAAATGGGTAATTGGGTGGACTATTTTCATGAATTTTTTCAGATTTTTTCATTAACTCGTTCGTCCGTAAAAAAATAATTTTTAGAAAACCGATTTAAAAATTTTGGAATTTTTGTGGTAACTAAAATACCTTGAATGACTTTGGAAAAAATGGGTCAAATGGTTAATAGGATGGACTATTTTCATGATTTTTTTCAGAATTTTTTATGCGCTTGTTGGCCACTATAAAAATAATGATTAAAAAATCAATTTAAAAAGTTGTTTGAAAAATCGATTTAAAACCTATTAATTTTTTTTAGTATCGAAATAACCTTGAATGACCTTGTAAAAAATGGGTCAAATGGTTAATAGGATGGACTATTTTCATGATTTTTTTCAGAATTTTTTATGCGCTCGTTGGCCACTATAAAAATAATGATTAAAAAATCAATTTAAAAAGTTGTTTGAAAAATCGATTTAAAACCTATTAATTTTTTTTAGTATCGAAATAACCTTGAATGACCTTGGAAAAAATGGGTCAAATGGTTAATAGGATGGACTATTTTCATGATTTTTTTCAGAATTTTTTATCCTCTCGTTGGCCACTATACAAATAATGATTAAAAAATCGATTTAAAAAGTTATGTTTAAAAAATCGATTTAAAATCTTTTGAAATTTTTTCAGTGTCGAAATAACCTTGAATGACCTTGGAAATTGGAATTGGAATTTTTCTAGTTACTAAATTACCTTGAATGACTGGGAAAAATTGGTCAAATGGGTAATAGGGTGGACTGTTTTCATAAATTTTTTCAGAATTTTTCATCCTCTCGTTCGCCAGTGAAAACATAAAAACTTTGAACATCTGTCTTATTCGATAATCTGAAGAACTGAAAAGCTTTTGGTAAAATTTCGTACACCGGAAGTGGGCGTTTACCTTAACTATTTTTTGTTTTTTGCCAATATTTTCTTAAATATGAAAAATTTCACAAAAACATTTAAACAAACTTTGAAGACAACAAAGAAATGAACATCTTTTGCTTGAAAACATTTTTCATAAAATCATTTTTATTTGAGAAAAAAATTTATTATTATTTTTTTAATTTTTGGTTTATAATTATGAAACGATGATAGTTACAGCAAATTTATGTTAATAATTATTGCAGAGAATGTGAAAATGAACAATTTATAAAGAATAAGTTTTTTTCGAAATGCCTTTAGTTTTTGAGTAAATTTAGTTTTTGAATTTGAAGTATTATTTTTCCAACTTTCATAATTTTGACGTTTTAAACGTCAGTTTCATCCGAGTTTACACAACGCTCGATGTACATATAAAATAGTATTCAAATTGAAAATAAACCATAAAAGCGTAAAAATAAATGATACCACCAAGTCGGAGAAAGTAACATGATGGCCACATCACCATTTTTTTGTTTGTCGCGTGAAGAGGTTAATGCAGGTTCAAGTCCTATCTGGTTTTCTCTAAAGAGGAATCGTGTGGGACCATAGATGATTGTCATATTTAACCCTTTAGGTCATAGGAGTCGTTGGAAGCACATGGCCGAAAAACGTCAAACATCGCAATAGCGTCTTTATCAATTGCGAAGAGAAAAATCTCGACAGCGTGATCGCGCTTCTTAGGACTCAAAGGGTTAATTCAAGCATAAATTCCTCAATACTATAAATCAGTCGTAGTCATAGATCCTGCCATCCAAATTCCTATTATGCTTCATAAAAAAGCTTATTTCTATTCTAATAATTTCCATATTAATGTATAAATTATAGTTACATCGTGGATGGCAAGCAGAAACTCTATCCCTTCTGAATATATTCATTTAACTTTAACTTTTATCACGAACACGTAACGATGACAAAAGCTTCAAATTTACGGACACAACTCAATTAGTAATCAAACTTTTGCTTCCTGAACAATTAAAAATCCCATAAAACACGTCGATGAATTGAAATTCTGTTCGTTCGGCGAGGATAAGCCGGCTCATGAATTAACGATGACCATCTGGGAGATTCCGTTCGAGATAGGCCAATGGGCTCTTAATCCTTGAACCGGACCAGTTTCGTGCAAACCTATTCACGCGAACGTTTTGTTGCAGAGGCGGTTATGGGCCCGCGGAGGAAACCGTAAAGGAGAACTAATATTCGAATCCGGCGAACGATGGTTTCATGTAAATCGGGGGAAATGGACCGGGGAGACGTGGGAAGATGGCGAGGAGGTGAATACATGGAATTATCAGCTAGTGTAGGGCTAAGTCGAGCTAAGAAGAAGAAAACTGTCATCACTGGCTACGAAGTTGAAACGGAAATCAGATGATGAAGACAAGGTATGTTCAAATCTTTAATAGTTTTAGTAAATTACTACTGTATTTGTTAAAGATAATCTTATCACGGTGAGGAGATGGTGACGCAGCGACATTAATTTCCAGCAGTAAGATCTGTACTGGACATTAGTGGCGGTTCGTGAACTTTCGTAGATAGAGATGTTAACACGCCTCTATTACAACAGCTCGAGGTGAATTATGAAGGAATCAAGCATTGAGCAACTGTTTTCTTTCGTAGCCCCCTTTACCGAACTTCCACGAGCCGCCACTGTTGGACACTCTAGATGTAAAAGTAATAACAGTGACATTTTTTAAATCCAGTTAATAATCAGAGCCAAATCGGTGAGTCTTGGTGATTGGCAGTTAATAAGATGACTGTGAAGGGATTACGTCAAGCCAATCCGAACCCCTGTTACACGACAGTTACCGTAGCAACAATTCCCTAACCTATTGCTGTTATTCGGGTTTTGTAATTTTAAAAGTATGTGAAGTTCACTCCCAAAAAAAAAACGAGCGTTCACACGCCTCGAGGTACTGGTACAGTTATACTTCTAGTGCCAATCTGTCAGCATTAAAATCTTGATAAATATAACAATTGTAACAATTTTTTTCGATTAGTAGAAGTGATCGAAATTTGTAAGCAAAATGGGGAGGCTAGCTCTTGTACAGACTATTTTGACTCTCCGGAAAAATTTACTTTTTAAGTTTAGGCACACTTTTCTTCAAAACTATAAAAGATATCAACACGGTTTTTGTTTTGTTTTAAAGATTATTTCCATATGTTGAGTGGAGTTTTTTCTGTAAATATAAATAACTCGAAAAATGTTCATGTTTGTTTTCTCAGATCATAATTCTGAATCCAATTAATATTTTTTTAATTCCTGCGCCATAAATGCTTATTTTTGGAGGTAAGAACATGTGTGCGAAATTTCAGAGAAATCAGTTCAGTAGTTTTCTAGAAAAGTGTACCTAAAAATCACGTTTTTCTAATGGAAAACGGCTGAGAAAGTGACCCCCTTAAGCAAAGATTTAATTTATATTATGACTGATACGAAGGGATTGTCGGTGGGCCTTATCCCACTCTCAAATTAGTTGATCACAAAACAGAGTTCTTAAAATTAGACAATTTGTAGAACAAGCAAAGTCACAATTTCTTTTTACCTAGAACTTAATAAAACTTCAACAGTAAACATTGTTTTTGGTTTAATCATGTGAAACAATTTATTCTGAGAACTATTTGTCGATAGCATTTCATTGTTTGCTTAATTTGACGCTAGCTGCTCTTACAACCATTACAAAATCGCCTCCTGGTCACTCTACGTCACTGAGTAACTAAAATAATACTTGAACAAGAAGGGTAGATAAAGCCCTTTTTAATAACTGTAACGTGATATCTTCGACAATTGAAAAGTATCATTTTTAACAATTTAACATTTCTAACAGTTGAAAAATGCCATTTTTAATTGAAAAGTGACAATTTCTAATTTTTACGGAAATATAGAATCACATGTGTTGTCAGTTGTTTTGGAAAGTTTCAAGTCGATGGCAAATGTTTTTTTATATTTTATTCACGACGACGAATTTATTGCATTTTTTTTAAATTTAATCTCCGTTCACATTGAAATATTCTAAGATTTAGAAACAATGCATTTCTAATTTTTACGGAAATGTAGAATCACATGTGTTGTCAGTTGTTTTGGAAAGTTTCAAGTCGATGGCAAATGTTTTTTTTCTATTTTATTCACGACGACGAATTTATTGCATTTTTTTTTAATTTAATCTCCGTTCACATTGAAATATTCTAAGATTTAGAAACAATGCATTTCTAATTTTTACGGAAATGTAGAATCACATGTGTTGTCAGTTGTTTTGGAAAGTTTCAAGTCGATGGCAATTGTTTTTATATTTTTTTCGTGTCGACGAATTTATTGCAATTTTTTCTAAATTTCATCTCCATTTACATTGAAATATTCTGAGATTTAGAAACAATGCATTTCTAATTTTTACGGAAATGTAGAATCACATGTGTTGTCAGTTGTTTAGGAAAGTTTCAACTCATTGGCAATTGTTTTTATGTTTTTTTCGCGTCGAGAAATTTATTGAATTTTTTTTAATTTCATCTCCGTTCACATTGAAATATTCTAAAATTTAGAAACAATGCATTTCTAATTTTTAATGTAAAAGTGACAATTTTGACAGTTGAGAAATGCCATTTATAATAACTAGCAATTGAAGAAGAATATCAAACGTTATAATAAGTGAAAAGGCAATCAAACACGACTTCTATTTCCACAAAGACATTTTGAAGATTTAAAAGTAAAAAGTCTCAAGGGAGCTCAGTATAGTGAGTAAAAGAAAGCCAAAGTTTATTTGTAATAAAAATAAAATCTAATCATTTAAATCTTCAAAATCCGACAATGCATTCGTTCGGCATTTTAAAAATTAAAATCTTCGAACTTTAAAAAGTGAGATTTTATGTTAACTTTACGAAAACTTTTGTAATCCGTTTTAAAATGACACTAAATTATCCATATTTTGACATTTAAATCGTACAAATCGGACAACGCATTCGTCAGTTGTGCAATTTCAAAAATCAAACTCACGATTTTAAAATTTTCAAACTCTAAAAAGTGAGATTTTTGCTTTTTATGTTAACTTCGCCAAAACTTTTGTAATCCATCTTAAAATGACGCTAAATTTTCCATATTTTGACATTTAAAATCGGACAACGCATTCGTCAGTTGTGCAATTTCAAAAATCAAACTCATGATTTTAAAATTTCAAAACTTTAAAAAGTGAGATTTTTGCATTTTATGTTAACTTCACGAAAACTTTTGTAACCGTTTTAAAATGACACTAAATTTTACATATTTTGACATTTAAATCATCAAAATCGGACAATGCATACGTCAGTTGTGCAATATCAAAAATCAAAATCAAAGTCACGATTTTAAAATCTTCGAACTTTAAAAAGTGAGATTTTTGCTTATTATGTTAACTCCACGAAAACTTTTGTAAACTGCTTTAAAATGACACTAAATTTTCCATATTTTGACATTCAAATCATCAAAATCGGACAACGCATTCGTCAGTTATGTAAACTCAAAAATCAAAATCAAAGTCACGATTTAAAAATCTTCGAAATTAAAAAAGTGAGATTTTTGCTTATTATGTTAACTTCACAAAAACTTTTGCAAACTGCTTTAAAATGACACTAAATTTTCCATATTTTGACATTTAAATCATCAAAATCAGACAACGCATTCGTCAGTTGTGCAAATTCAAAAATCAAACTCAAAGTCATGATTTTAAAATCTTCGAACTTTAAAAAGTGAGATTTTTGCATTTTATGTTGACTACGCGAAAACTTTTGTAGTCCGTTTTAAAATGACGATAAATTTTACATATTTTAACATTTAAATCATCAAAATCGGACAACGCATTCGTCAATTGTGCAATTTCAAAAATAAAACTCACGATTTTAAAATCTTCGAACTTTAAGAAGTGAGGTTTTTGCTTTTTATGTTAACTGCACGAAAACTTTTGTAATCTGTTTCAAAATAACACTAGATTCTCCATATTTTGACATTTAAATCATCAAAAATCAAAACCAAAGTCACGATTTTAAAATCTTCGAACTTTAAAAAGTGAGATTTTTGCTTTTTATGTTAACTTCATGAAAACTTTTGTAAACTGCTTTAAAATGACACTAAATTTTCCTTATTTTGACATTTAAATCATCAAAATCGGACAACGCATTCGTCAGTTGTGCAAATTCAAAAATCAAAACCAAAGTCACGATTTTAAAATCTTCGAACTTTAAAAAGTGAAATTTTTGCTTATTATGTTAACTGTACGAAAACTTTTGTAAACTGCGTTAAAATGACACTAAATTTTCCATATTTTGACATTTAAATCATCAAAATCGGACAATGCATTCGTCAGTTGTGCAAATTCAAAAATCAAACTCACGATTTTAAAATATTCGAACGTTAAAAAATGAGATTTTTGCATTCTACGTTAACTGCATGAAAACTTTTGTAATCCGTTTTAAAATAACACTAAATATTCCATATTTTGACGTTTGAATCATGAAAATCGAACAACGCGTTGAGCAGTGCTGAGTAATTTCAAAAATCAATATTTTTTTCTATTTTTATACTTTAAAAGCGTGCGATTTTGGCAATTTTATGAAAAAACAAAATTAAACTGGATTTTAAATTGCACTAAATTTGCCACATTTTGACCTTAGAATCAACAAAATCGGACAACGCGTTTGGCAGTTATCGAATTAAAAAAACAAACTCGCAATTTTAAATTTTCGGACTTTGAAATCAAGCAATTTCGACGTTATACGTTAATTAGAAGAAAATAATTAATCAGTTTTTAAATTGCACTAAATTTGCCTCATTTTGACCTTGGAATTATCAAAATCGTACAAAGTGTTTGGCAGTTATCCAATTAAAAAAAACACACTCGGACTTTGAAATCGTGCAATTTTAACATTTTGCGTTAATTTCACAAGAAAATTAAACCAGTTTTCAAAATGTATTAAATTCTACACATTATTACGTTAAAATCATCAAAATCGGACAACGCGTTTAGTAGTTGTGCAATTTTCAAAATGCAAATCATGGTTTTAAAATTTTAGAACTTGCGATTTTTACATTTTCTTTTAATTTCGAGCGGGGGTGGATTCAGAGGATTTTTAAGGAGGGCAGTCGAAACAGGTATTGAAAAGAATTGAATAAAAAACTGAGTAACACAAAATAAACTTTTACTTTTTACCTCTGAATCACCTTTGGCATTTTGTAATGTTCATGACAATCGAAAAAAATCTTGACTCAAGGGGCGGGCAAATGGCCACTATTCCCCCTCCACATGGGTGTTACTAAATAACCATTTAAATAACTAGTTATTTTGTGGTAACCCTAACTGTTACTTTACATAACCGTTTAAATTAAATTTAAACAATTTATTTTGTGGTAACCGTAGCTATTACTTTAAATAACGCTTAATAAATAACCGTTTAATTAACAATTTATTTTGTGGTAACCGTAACTATTACTTTAACGCTTAATAAATAACCGTTTAAATAACAATTTATTTTATGGTAACCATAACTATTACATCAAATAACGCTTAATAAATAACCGTTTAAATAACTAGTTATTTTGCTACTGGAAAATAACCCCCAGTGATAACCTCATAACTAATGTTCATGTGTCTTTTTCAAGATAATAGAAAACTGAAATATGTAAAATTAAGCGCCACTAGAATAATTGGTTTAAGCAAGGGCGTTTCAGCCAACTAATCCAGGGGGGGATTAAAAAATAAGATAAATATATATGTTTTTTATAAAATATTTGGAGAAAATTACTCCTAGCAACACTGCTACCACGACTCTCCCGTCTCCAGTGTAGGGGATAGGGTACCGGTTATATTATTTGTTTGAAATATGGATTATCGGTAATTTTTGACAATAAAAATTGATAAGCGAAAAATTCTTAGGGAGGGGGTTGTTACCAGATTACTCCTCCTTTTTGAGAAATATTTACCGTTTTGAAATAACTGAATTTATTTTATAAGAAGTATTCATACTGTAAGTTAATAAAATTTTGCCACATAATATTTCATCTGCAAACTGCGATCTTAAATTTTTAGAAAACTAATATTTCATGTATACTTGTTCTTGATTGATGAAAGCCAGCCGACTGAGATAATTACATTCTGTACATGCTTCGGGCCGTCGCGTCGCCTCGTTCGTTTTTCACTATTTTCTTTATTATTATTGCCAAAGAAGCGAGGACTCGCTCCACTCAAGGATTTCAGAGTGCACTGATCGATCGGATCCGTTTTAGATCCGTGACCTGCATCTGGATGACTACACTCGTCCATATTTAAGTCAACAGCTTCTCTACTCCCTCGCTGCCATTCTGTGTCATCGTCAACATTTTCAGACGTGTATTTGCGTCCATGTAATTTTTACTTCCACTTGTTAATTTAATAAAATTGCATATTTACTTGTTATTTCTCTAATATATTAAATCAAAAGTATGTAAAGTATTTTGGTCCGAACCGGGATAATATGACATGTGAGTGAAGTGTCTCTCCTTTGTCAACTAGAATTCATTTCGAGGTTTATCGGTTAACAATAATATTTACATGTATGGACAACTTCATTGGGCAGAGAATAATTAAGAAAACTCTCGATTTTTTTAATTTTTCGGAAATAAATGCTTATTTATTCAACATTAAATATTGTTCCCCCACCAGAACACCCACAGACCGGTTTCGACCTTTCAGGTCTCATCAATGTAGTTAGTTGCTGATGGGGAAACGGAGATTACTATTTCTAGCTTATTTATTGATTGTTCCACCAGTTTTAACTAACTGCACATCAATGACATCAAGAATTGAAGTTATTGTTGCTTTCACTGTGCGATACATTTAAATAAACCAAAAAGGTTGAAAGACTGCAGGCCAATTGCTTTCTAAGAATATAAAGTATTGGATCGATGAGGCTATTACTTTTTGAAATTCCATGATATCACTGACGCAGGTTAAAGTTTCAAACAGGAAGGTCACAATAGAAGTGTTGTCTCTCTCAAAAACACAAACGGGAGAGAAAGTCGACTTCTCAATTGGCGAAATCGTGAAAGAAATAACATTTCTCGCCCAAGGGTGAGAAGTAACATTTCTCGCCCAAGGGTGAGAAATGATTATTTTTCACCCAATGGTGAGAAATGATTATTTCTCTCCCAAGGTAGAAATTTGCACCTCAGGAAAAATCACGAATTTCTCTTCTCTACTATAACTTGAAGAAATTATTGGGTTATTATTATAAACATCCGCAACGTTAGTTAAAATTCGGTATTTTTCCACACATTCAATGTTTTTTTATTTCACCATTCTTTTTTCGTATATAATCCTTGTACAGACTCGGATCGGTTAAATAAATACCGGTTGTATATTATGGAATTAGCAGCTATAAAGAAATCGCGTGAAATTTACGAGAGGAATTAAGGCGCACATATAAAGATGTAAGATTGTACGCACTAATCGATTGAAGAAGAAACAGAAGCTTTAGAAATTCAAGTGAACCGAAAATAATAACTTATTTAATTTTATGAACTATTAAGGCCACTCGACGTGCGGCGCAAAGGGAGAACAAGAAAACCGGGGAAGTATAAAGATCGATATTTATGTGCGTGTGCGTGAAACCCGCCAGACCAGAAATACGGATGGTAAACAAGAAGTACATGTTTTGGAGAGGATGCAAGAGAAAACTAAATCTTAATATCAATTGAGAGCTTTTGTCCTCAATACAAAGATAGAGGATATCAGGTTAATAGTAATTTAACAGAATTTTAAAGTAATTGAAGGGTACAGGGAATAAACCGGCTTAGTCCAAAATATCCAGTTTTTGCGATTTTGCCCCATCTTGTAGTTCAAAATATACTCTATCAGGTGGTGTAGGTGCCAAATGATAGAACCGTCTGCGTCCGTTATAATAACAACTTAATAATTCACCGCACAGGCAATACCCAGCAAAAGTACTATTGAATGAGTATTAAAAATAATGTAAGTAGACCGATATTATAAAATATTCAAGGGAGCCAATTGTAACACATTTTAAATTGAACTTTTGCTGGATATTGCCTTCTCCAGAAATTCAGGTACAGTTCTTAAATAGTATCTGAGTAAAACGTTTTAATCATAAATACTTTTTCTTATGTAGAATACACGGCCGATTGTAAATCGTAATGATACAGCAAACGTCACTCTTTAGAAAAAAATTAAATATCCCCCATTATGATTTCATGGCAAATCTTTGTTTTTAATTCAAAATAATAGTAAAATTTTTTGCAAATATCTCGGTAAATACTTATTAATTAAATGATTTAAAATTTGTTTTCAATTGGGAATGATTAAAAAATAACAATTTTTCAATCCATCTAAATCTCTGCTCAATTTTCCGTTAACAGTTACCTGTAATTTAATATCTGAATTTAAAAACATTTTCTTAGAAATTCGGACTCTGCAGAATGAAATACTAGCAGCAATTTTCTAACAGTTACGGATATCAAATGAATAGCGATGTCCAATATTTCAAAATAGAAATCAATTCAAAATTTTTCTCTAGGATCCAAAACACTTTCATCCCATGACTTATTATTGGACATTTACGGTTTTTTCTTATATACGAACTTCAGATGAAGATGCGACACTTCTGATTCTTTGGCAAAATCTTTAAGCGGTTAAAAATCGGATACATTTTAGGCAGGGTTCCAGGCGACCGGCCGCTATTTCAGGGCGCCCGGACCAAATTTTACGGATTTCGGACACCGCGGACCCTCTATTGGTGGTCCGCATTTCTTATCACCTAAGCAGCGAAAGTTCAAACAGGCGCAGTCTGCTGGAAAAGTCATGCCAACTATGTTTTGGGAACCACAGCCCAAACAACAAACAAGTGAGCGGCAGCATTTCTCACCGCCTAAGCAGAGAAAGTTCCAAACAGGAAAAGTTCCATGGAAACTGTATTTTGGGAACTAAAAGGCGTATTCTTGGTAGCTCATGTTACCAGAATAAACGCTGACAGGTGTTGTGGGACACTCAAGAAACAGACGGGCGATTTAGAATGGAAGGAGAGGAAAGTTAACCAAGGGCGTAAGCCTCTCCTGCAATAGTTTGCCCCTCTGAGTTTCTTCAGAACCGAAGAAGAGATAAGTTGACCAAGGGCGTATGCCTTCTCAACATCAACTTTCGCACTCACGTCGCTCTCCTGCAAGAGTTTGGATGGAACATCACCAACAACCCATCCTACAGTACGGACTTGTACCCAGTGACTACCAGTTGTTTCCAAAATTGGCCGGAACGCGCTTCAGCAAATATGCGACACTCAAGAAACTCAAACGGGCAATTCAGAACCGGAAAGAGGAATGTTGACCAAGGGCGTAAGCCTTCTCAATGTCAACGCACGCACCCACGTCGCTCTCCTGCAAGATTTTGGATGGAACATCACCAACAACCCATCCTGCACTACGGACTTGTACCCAGTGATTACCAGTTGTTTCCAAAATTGGCCGAAACGCGCTTCAGCAAATATGCGCACTCAAGAAACTCAGACGGTCAATTCAGAACCGAAGAAGAGGAACGTTGACAAAGGGCGTAAGCCTTCTCAACGACAACGCCCGCAATCACGTTGCTCTCCTGCAAGAGTTTGGATGGAACATCATCAACAACCCATCCTACAGTACAGACTTGTAACCAGTGACTACCAATTGTTTCCAAAATTGGCCGGAATGCGCTTCAGCAAATATGCGACACTCAAAAAACTCAGACGGGCAATTCAGAACCGGAGAAGAGGAACGTTGACAAGGGGCGTAAGCCTTCTCAACGACAACGCTCGCAACCACGTTGCTCTCCCGCAAGAGTTTGCCCGTCTGAGTTTCTTCAGAACCGAAGAAGAGGAAAGTTGACTAAGCGCGTAAGCCTTCTCAAGGACAACACTCGCAACCACGTTGCTCTCCCGCAAGAGTTTGGATGGAACATCATCAACAACCCATCCTATAGTACGGACTTGTACACAGCGACTATCAATTCTTTCCAAAATTGGCCGGAACGCGCTTCAGCAAATATGGCGAGGTGAAAGAATTTATACATTATCTCAATCGATCTAACGTTTCCTCGACGACATGGCAGCGAGCTGATAAGGGCATACAGAAAAAGCCATAGTACCTACAAAAATGATCGACTGAAAAATAGAGGAATATTTAAGCTTTAAAATTATTGAAAATAAGGTTTTTTTCATTTCTACAAAACTAGAAGACCTTATTTTTGGGAATTCCCTCGTATGTACATAACTACAAACTTAAAGTAAGAATATTGATTTGGGCAAGCAATTTTTAGTTTAGCAGAAAATGATCAAAATAGAGATGTCTTGTCTGTATATTTTAGAAATATCTTATCTGTTATAAATCATATTTGAATAAAATGTTAGGGAAGGATTTAGAACAAACTAGTAAACAAAGGTTATCTACTTGCTTCGTCAGTTTTTTCAAATACTCAAGTTTAGAAGTTGGTTTTAAGGAGAACAACGCTTACAAAAATAAGTTATCTACTTGTTTCGGCAGTTTTCTCAAGTCCTCAAGTTTAGAAATTGATTTTAAGGAGAACAACACTCACAAAAACAAGTTATCTACTTGTTTCGGCAGTTTTCTCAAGCGCTGAAGTTTAGCAATTGATTTTTAAGAGAACAACGTTTACAAAAACAAGTTATCTACTTGTTTCGGCAGTTTTCTCAAGTCCTCAAGTTTAGAAATTGATTTTCAGGAGAACAACTTTTTAGCATTTTTGAAAAACGCCAAGAATCGTTTTGCGTGTTTACGTGCTTCAATTGACAACGACAGTAATGATGATTAACTTTATTTTGAACGGTTTTTCGTCATATAATGCGATTTTTCAACTTAGGTTTAATAATGTACTTAATGTTATATAAAAAAAGTTTAACCAACAAACTAAAAAATCGTTGTAGACCAAGTTTTATTTAAAAAAAAACATTTAAAAAAATTGCTCAGAATCACAAAAATGTTTTTCTTTCAGCTTTGGTTTAAATGGACTTATCGTTACCACAAAAACAGTTTATTGTTAAGTGTTTTGGCTCATTGTTAAACTGTTTAACAATTTAGCAATTAGAGCTATTGTTAAAGGTGTTTTTGCTTATTGTTACTGTTTAACAATTTACAAATGAGCGATATTGTTGAAAGTATTTTTGCTCATTGTTAAACTGCTTTTGGTGAAGGTAAAAAGGAAATGATTTTGACAATAAGTGACTAATACTGATATTTTTCTTATAATTCATATTAAATTGAAAGAGTTAAGATCACGGTATTCAGATGTGACGAGCTACTATGAGAAGTCATATTAAAGAGAGAACAAAACTGGAGGCGGGCTCGGAAACATCACGTATCTACCCTTTCCATTTTTTTGCTATATACGATGCGTGGCTCACACAAAGGCGAGAACTATAATCACGCTCCATTGAATATATTATCGTTATCAGCATCCACCTGATTGGAGAGAAAGGGATGAGCGCTACTCGTGAGGAATGCGTTGAGCTAAATTTAGTCGCGCGCATACGACTTTTAAGCAATTTTAAGAAATCTAACTTCTCATTGAAGTTGAGTACTTGGCAATCGATAATGATGAGTTTTAGTATGGTCACTTTAAATTGAGTTATCTATGCATCAAACTCAAAATAAATTACTATAAAACAATTTTACGCTAATTAATGACAAAAAAAAATAAGAATTTGTTTTTTTTTACAATAACACATAGTTCAAGACATAAACAATTTGATTTAATTTATAATTTTTGGTTTCTTAACTGTTTACAAGATCAACTTTAGGAGAACAATATGAAGTTTCAAGAAGCGTACGAATTCCCTGCCCTTAAGTGTTTTGCCTCATCGTTAAACTGTTTAACAATTTAAGAATGAGAGCTATTGTTAAAGGTGTTTTTGCTTATTGTTACTGTTTAACAATTTACAAATGAGCGATATTGTTGAAAGTGTTTTTGCTCATTGTTAAACTGCTTTTGGTGAAGCTAAAAAGGAAATTATATTGGTAATAAGTGAAATACTGATAATTTATATTCAATTAAAAAAGTTAACACTATTGCACTTGACTGCGTCAGTGGTTAGTACCGGGTGATGATTTCACTATCACAACTCATGCGAAAAGTTTGTAATTTATTGTATTTAAAACTTTGTTTGCAAAACGAATAGCACGGTAGAAACAGCGAGAGCGCAATGTCTGTTTTATTCGCAACTTTTTATTCCGAGATTGCATTCACACGGCATCTCAGAACAACGGCGACAAATGATGGCGATCGAGTTTACACTTGTAAACATAAACTCTTGCCTGATGAACATTTAAGCAAGCATGTAGCATGCTATAATAAAAGCATCAATTGGTTTCGACTTACTTTAAAATAGTTCGTTTTTTGCATCATTAGCAACTTCTTTTATTTTGGGAGGTGTGCAAAAAAATTGAGTTTCCGTTTCAATACACCATTGAAATTGCAGTAGAAATATTTTCTTATGTCAAAATTTAAATTTTCTTAAAACAAGAAAACATGTTTTTTCAAGCCCGACACATATTACACTCAAAACTAATTATATGTTAATAAGAACGTTTTCTAAACTATATATTGTCAAACAGGATTAAATTACATAAATGAATAAATATTTAAAAACAGTTCCATTAATAAATCCAAAGTGGAAAAAAATGGCGAGAGATTTGCTTTCCTCTATTGGAATAATTCTAAAACATTTATCACTTGTTCTTCAAAATTTAATAATCCGCACAGAAGAAGCATATTTTTGATAAACTGCAAAATAGCCGGCATAACACAGTTAGAAACAAAAATGGCAACGCTTGAGACGTGAACTTTGATAACATATATATCATCCCGCTATTAACCTCTTCACGCCCAGGTTGCCACATGTGGCAACAAGCAAAAGAAGAAAATGAAAACATTGTACAAAAAAATTACTCCTTTAGCGCCATCTATGGAATATTTTTTTCATATTTTTGTTTGTGACAGTGAAATAATATTTCGTAGAAAAAGGTAACAACAACAAAGAAGTAATTTTTCATCAACTCTCGGATTAAATCAAAGCAGCATGGGCGCGAAGGTTGAGAAATTCTAACCAAATTATGGCTCATGAAATTGACCTCAAATAATTTACAAATTCATACAAAGAAAGTGAATTTTACGATCGACAAATCACAGTCCAGACAAAATGATAATATTTATAATTTGAATTTCGGTAAAAGAAATTTGGATTCCAAAATATCTGAAAACAACAATATTTTCATATATTTTCTAATTGTGGGAACTTTCTTTGTGTGAATTTATAAATTATTTGAGGTCAATTTCGAGGCGTGGGATTCATCCCAAAATTAACAAATCCATGCAGAAGAAATAGCAACACTTAAAACTTGAATTTTGGTTATAGAGAAATTTGCATCCCGCTATTTGAACATTTCTAACAAATGTATCACTTGTAGAATTGGCTTCAAAATTTATTGACCCACAAAGAAAATAGGTATTTCGTAACAAGTACATAATTTAGGGCTTTATGGACGAGCCTTAATGTTTAGAGGCCGAGCGAGCTTGCAAGTGCGAACAATAAATAAGGCGAATTCATAAAGTCTAAAAGTCTAATTATGTACGAGTTACATTCAAAGTTACATGTAACCACCAAAGTTACTATTTTCGTACAGACAAACATACAGTAAATTGTCTTAAAAATTGAGCAAACTTTATTTCGCAGACAATTTCCAACACAATCCGTAAAACGGCTTTTACGAAATTTTACAATCTGACCCATTTTTTGGGAAAAATTTAGTCTATGAAACTAGACAATTTAAATTGCCCAAGAAATTTAATTTCTTGTTCAATAAATTGTGTAGTGTAAAACGGATATGAAATTAATTCAATTATTTACTTCTGTTCTAAATGTCCAATAATTAATTCCATTTAACCCTTTGGGTCCCAGATGTCGTTGGAAGCACCTGGTCGAGAAATGGTGCAACAGAGCTTGTCTTTATCGATTTCGAAGAGCCCCAACAAAAAATCCCAACAGCACGATCGCGCTGCTGGGACTCAAAGGGTTAAAGGTGATCTTTTTATTTCTACAGATAGAAAAATCAAAGCAGACTCACAATTTGATGATTAACGCTTGCAGACGATTGCGAGTGTGCCGGCAATCAGCACACCACTGAAATCGCATTTGAGTATATTCCTAGACTCCGAGAGAAAAGTGCAATTAATCAACGAGTGGGGTGGGTTTTGTTAAGTGAAAATAAATAAACAAAGAAGAGGGACGGCCGAGGAGAGACATCCTCTTGCATCGCCGTAAAAAGCAATTAGTATTCGTTTTTAGTGTGTTCGTCTGCGCGTTCCTGTCTGATGGCAGGCACAAACGGAATGAATTACGGTCTGTATAAATATACGGATTGTTATGTTTTATGTATCAACGAACGGACGGGGCTAATCCCGTGTGTTCCTGTGCACTTTTTTTTTTACTTTATTGCTATTATTCCTTCCCGGCGATTTTCCCGTGTGGAATTCTGCATGCGATGCACGTAAACCATTGCAGTCCGACGGCGAATGGGCCACACCCAGACGGCAGCCATGACTCCCCTACGGTTGCAGGATTGTCCGAATGGCGTCTCCATATCCAAAAACGAATTTCCTCATTAAATTTTTAAATTAGTTAACCAAAACATAAACAATGTTAAGAAGCTAATAATAACCTCCCGACGGGGTTCGTATCCATTGCGTATAACTGTCATTATTGACGTTGATGTTTTGCATGTTCAAGTAATAATTGGCTCATTATGCATCATGTGCATATTATACAATCGTTTGTGTGTGAAATACATTTGATGTAGGTATTAATTAAGCAAATGAAGAAGTAAAGTTTGTATCTCAGACACGGCTACTTCGTAGAGGGGGCTAAGATAGAGGTGCATCCCGTGCAGCACTGCTTCTGTTTTGATCAAATTTTCTTCCATAGCCTACTCGCTGAACGTCCACGTACCTTTTTGATCTTCACTCATTTCCAAAATATCTTTCTTTCTAAATAGTATTCAAAGAGCAAAATTTTAGAAGATCTTTTTGATTGCCACATGGTATTCAACTCCTGTGTTTAGATCTCATTCTTTCTAAATAGTATTCAAGAGCAATCGTTTTCGAAATATCTTTTTGATTGCCACATAGTAAATTATAAGGGCAAAATTTTAGAACGCGAAGCACCCACCTCGAGCGGAATTAGGAACGTTTAGATCTCAATTAGTAAATCAACTCGGCGAGTGGCCCCGGGCGGGGGCGCGAGAGCAGTTATAAAAAAATTCCCCTCGTTATATTTTTATGGCCCACTTCCGGATTCCGAGCGCTCGCGCGCCCGCCGTCCCGGGAAAAAAACGGTCAAAAGCGGAAACAACCTCCGCGAATTCCGCTTGTTTTAATTAAGACTTAAGGAATTTACGGTGCGCGCACACGTCCGACGTATGCAAATGCGCCCACCCCGTGCCCCGAGGGGGCGTTTAACTCCAATTGCCCTCTCCGCGGAAAACTACCCCCCGGCCCACCCCCAGCGTTTTACGTATGCGGGGCAGGTGTAATTTTATTCACGATTATAAAGTGTGTCTTTTTTTCATACAACGCGAGTCCATTTTCTAATTGAATTTATTATTAGAGCGCCGGGCTCTCAGACGGATTGCGATTTCTGTTTACGTTGCGGGAATAATAAGTTTATGTTTTTCTGCTTTCGTTTGTTTTCGGTTAATTATATTTTTTTGGCAGCCTTTTTGCGCCTGAATAAAATTGAAAACCAAACCTTTTTTCGGACTGTTACGATCATTACATTAATAATATTATTTTTAAGAACATTTTCGGGGGTCGAGGGTAGACATACAATGGCTGTAAACATATAAGAGAAGAGATGGGCGAAATGACTCTTTGACTCTTTGCAAGAGGTAAACAGTCTGTCTGAAAAAAGTAATGAGCAAAAAAAGCAAAATTGTATATTTCAAGACGCTAACAAAAACTTTTGTTCACGAAAATGTTATACCGTGCGCATTATTTAATTCTACGGGCAGCATGAATGGGGTACATTTAACACTCAATTTCTTAAACACGCATTTGCGTGTTTAATGTGCTTATTAAACACGCACACGCATTTGCGTTTTTAATATCGTTATTAAACACTCTAATTCGCGCTTTAAATCACAGAACGCGATTTATGATAATATTTTGTTTACACTGTTTAATACTGATTTTATTTTATTTTTAATTGTAATTATAACTTTAATTTCGATTTTAATTTTGATTTTGTCTTTGTTCTTTTTTGTTTTGATTTTACTTTTGATTTTAATTTTCGTGAACAAAGTATAGTGTATAACTCGCATATAATGGCTATTAATCACGAGAACTATGTTTGCGGAACGAGCCGTAGGCGAGTGGAGCAAATCGTTCGAGTTCATTATATGCTCGTTGTACAATATACTATTAATCGACTCACTCATAAGCTATCCATCTTTAGTAGAGTAGAAACAGCTTTGTTTTTTACTTTTAAGTTTCCAAAAAAATCTTGACATATTTATATTAAATATTACTCATCAGTGGCGGCTCGTGATAGTTCGGTTGAGGAGACTATGGAAGAAAACTATAGAAGTTCGAGCGAATAGCAAATATTGATGGCCATAATTTGCTGAATATTAAATCACCATATAAGGATCAAGACAAATCAGTGGCAATGTGCATCCGAAGAAATTTTGTAAATTCCTCTTTACTGCCGTTACATCTCACAGAAAACGTCCTAACTGCAGTTTTACTGTCATTTACGTTTATCCGATTACAAACAAACCTTCCTAAAACATTCTCCTAAGCCAGTGATGGAGAACCTTTTGAGCTCGGTGTGTCAAAATTTTGAACAAACAAACCTTCCTGAAACATTCTCCTATGCCAGTGATGGAGAACCTTTTGAGCTCGGTGTGTCAAAATTTTGAAAAATCGAAACAAAATTTTCGTGGCGTGTCACACATCACAAAACTAAAGACTAAAAAAATAGAAATATTTATAATTTTTGTATTAATTAATTATAATTTTGTTAATTAATTATTATTATTAACGTAAGTAATAACTTTATACAATAGGGATAGGCGATATTTCACGTATCTGCGATTTTTCACTGGTATTGAAAAATCACAGATCGTCAGTGTTACCAATAGGCAAATTTCACTGCTTCTTAAAATCACTGTTACATAAAATCACAGCTACTTAAAATCACTGCTACTTAAAATCACTGCTACCTAAAATCACTGCTACTTAATATCACTGTTACTTAAAATAACTGTTACTTAAAATCACTGCTACTTAAAATCACTGCTACCTAAAATCACTGCTACCTAAAATCACTGCTACTTAATATCACTGTTACTTAAAATAACTGTTATTTAAAATCACTGCTACTTAATATCACTGCTACTTAAAATCACTGCTATTTAAACTGTGACAAACTGTGATTGCTACTTAATCTGTGACTATTATTTAAAACATAATTGTAAGAAGACAGTACAAGGTGGCATTTCTAAATGTTATTTAATATTCTCCCATTTTTGCACGGTATTGCATTTAAATTTTGAATAAATATTTAATAAAAAAGACAAATATTTATAAAATGCCATAGTATACCGTATAAAATGCCATAGTATACCGTATAAAATGCCATAGTATACCGTATAAAATGAAATAAATTACAACTTATGTACTAATTATTACTAATTAATTAATTGAGATTTTATAAAAACGAAAAAATTATCGTGCCCGGCACTTTGTGATCGAAAGTGATGAGTCCGACCCAAAATGGCTCAAAATTTTAATTTAAATTTTAGTGCAAATATCTAAACATACATTTAACAATAATATCACGAAACTTATTTTTAAATTGCAAACTTCATGAACTGAAAAAAAAAACCATTTACCAAACTGCGAAAATCTCCAAATTCCTGAAAATTGTCGAATTTTCGAGCTCCAAATTGATTTTGAATAAGCGATACTTCGACCATTGAGGATGATTTCTTATGGAATTTTGTCTGCGCGTTTTATATTTTTTCTGCGATGTTTTCATTCAAGTGCTCAAAAAAATAAAACTAAAATTTTCAAAAATTCATATCTCCATTAAAAATTGTTAAATTTACAAAAACCAAATTAATTTTGAATAAGCAATACTTCAACCATTGAGGATATGGTTTTAAGGAATTTTTTTTAAGCGTTTTATTTTTTTTTCTACGATGTTTTCATTCAAGTGCTCAAAAAATTAATACGAAAATCTTCAAAAATCCATATCTTTATTGAAAATCGTTGGATTTATAAAAACCGAATTAATTTTGAATTAGCTATACTTCAACCATTGAGGATGATTTCTTATGGAATTTTGTCTGCGCGTTTTATATTTTTTTCTGTGTTGTTTATATTCAAGTGCTCAAAAAATTAAACCGAACATTTTAAAAAATTCATATCTCCAATAAAAATTGTTGAATTTACAAAAACAAAATTGATTTTGAATTAGCTATACTTCGGCCATTGAAGATGATTTTTTATGGAATTTTGTCTGCGCGTTTTACATTTTTTCTGCGATATTTTCAGTCAAGTGCTCAAAAAAATAAAACTAAAATTTTCAAAAATTCATATCTCCATTAAAAATGAATTAAACCAAAACCAAAACCAAATTAATTTTGAATAAGCAATACTTCAACCATTGAGGATATGGTTTTAAGGAATTTTTCCTACGCGTTTTATATTTTTTTCTGCGACGTTTTCATTCAAGTGCTCATAAAAATAAAATTAAAACTTTCAAAAATTCATATCTCCATTAAAAATTGTTGAATTTACAAAAACCAAATTGATTTTGAATAAGCGATTCTTCGACCATTGAGGATATTTTTGTAAGGAATTTTTTCTACGCGTTTTATATTTTTTTCTGCGACGTTTTCATTTAAGTGCTCAAAAAATTAAAACGAAAATCTTCAAAAATCCATATCTCTATTGAAAATTGTTGGATTTACAAAAACCGAATTGATTTTGAATTAACTATATTTCTGCTATTCAGGATGTTTTTTTATGGAATTTTGTCTGCGCGTTTTATATTTTTTTCTGCGATGTTTTCATTCAAGTGCTCAAAAAATAAAAACGAAAATCCTCAAAAATCCATATCTTTATTGAAAATTGTTGGATTTACAAAAAATGAATTAATTTTGAATAAGCTATACTTCGGTCATTGAGGATGATTTTTATGGAATTTTGTCTGCGCGTTTTATATTTTTTCTGCGACCTTTTCAAAAATTTAAAACGAAAATTTTCAAAACTCCATATCTCTATTGAAAATTGTTGGATTTACAAAAACCGAATTGATTTTGAATTAGCTATACTTTGGCCATTGAGGATGATTTTTTGTGGAATTTTGTCTGCGTGTTTTATATTTTTCTGCGATGTTCTCATTCAAGTGCTCAAAAAAAAGCTGAATTTTGAAAAATTCATATCTCCATTAAAAATTGTTGAATTTACAAAAACCAAATTGATTTTAAATAAGCAATACTTCAACTATTGAGGATATGGTTTTAAGGATTTTTTTCTACGCGTTTTATATTTTTTTCTACGATGTTTTCATTCAAGTGCTCAAAAATTAAAACGAAAATCTTCAAAAATCCATATCTTTACTGAAAATTGTTGGATTTACAAAAACCGAATTGATTTTGAATTAGTTATACTTCAGCCATTGAGGATGATTTTTTATGGACTTTTGTCTGCGCGTTTTATTTTTTTTCTGCCACGTTTTCATTGCTCATGCGTTTCATGCTCAAAAAAATAAAACTGAAATTTTCAAAAATTCATATCTCCATTAAAAACTGTTGCATTTACAAAAACCAAATTGATTCTGAATCAGCGATATTTTGACCATTGAGGATATTTTTTTAAGGAATTTTTTCTACGCGTTTTATATTTTTTTTCTGCGACGTTCCATATCTCTATTGGTTAATGATTTTATTGACGGGTGACGCCAATGCCGAGGGTAATGCATGAATCACAGCCTGAATTAATCTGAGATTTCAAACAACATGACGGACAAAATTCGTAAAAAAACTCTTTAAAAAAGCATTAAACGTGTCCTATAAAAAGTTTGTTTTTTTCTCGTAGAATACGATCCCGTAATAAAAAGTAGGGGGTTCCATTTGAAAAATGAAAGTTGATCTTCGTTTGACCTTGAAAATTAACGCCAAGGTCACCAGCATATGTCCCCCTCCAAACCCTACAACTTTTATCTAAACATTTTTTTGCCATGTTGCTTAGGTTTCAAGATATTTGGGGTGGCAATTTAAAATGGGACACCCTGTACAGTTAATTTTTTATTGTATTCAATATGAAAATAACATAGTATTCATGTAGTATTCTAAAAGACGTTCGGAATTTTATTTATTTCTATAACGAGATTTTTGCTTGAAATTCTAGTTAATTAAATTAAGAATAATTAACACAATAATGATTGCTGTTCTCTACTATTTCAGGACATTTGTACACATTTTATTGTATGTTACGAAAATTTTCAGTAACGTGTCTGAAGCTAACATAAGCAGTTTCGTTAAATTTCAGATCGTGTTCTTCCTGTTGTTAACTAATATATTGTCCGTTAAAAACAATGATATTAATAATAATAATAATAATAATCTTTATTCCATGAACTACAGCAAAATATACATATATGATGTTACAGTGTTGGACGCGTCATCATAGAAAAAATATTAACATAAAATGAAAATCTCGTTAAGATTATAAAATAAATTATTCATTGTCGTTAAGGTACGTTTACACGCTAATGCGATTTGTGCCAATTGGCTTGTACAAACTAATTTGCGCAAGTAAGCAAGTAAATCGTTGCGTGTGAACGTATAATAATAATAATATGTCTTTAATCCACGGACTGTACACAATATTTACATATAAATAAAATAAACAGTATTGGATGGGTCCTAAAAATACACAAAAATAAAAATAAATAAGTGCAGTATGAATTACGTTATAAGTTCATTCAAATCGTAGAATAATTTATTTATCCAGTAAAAAATCTTTAGGTTTTTTCTTCAAATTTATTTTTGATTTGTTGTTTTTAATATCATCAGGGAGGTTATTGTATGCATGAGGTTTGCTCAAGTCAAAAAGTTGTGCCGTGCTAGAAAATTTGCATGAGGCTGGTGCATTTTCTATCTTTCTGCTTCGACTTCACTTTTTCTTTAATAACACAAACCGCAACCAGAGAAAGAGGTATTTCTTCGTTAATATTGTTCATTTTTTATACCAAAAACCAACAGCTTTTTCGGAGATAGTGTCGACAAATTATGAATGGTAAACTGAACGTGAACACCAATTCATTAATTTGCTCAAGTAATAAAGTTGTGCCCTGCTAGAAAATTTGCATAAGGCTGGCGCATTTTCTATCTTTCTGCTTCGATTTCACCTTTTCTTTAATAACACAAACCGCAACCAGAGAAAGAGGTATTTGTTCGTTAATATTGTTCATTTTTTATACTAAAAACCAACAGGTTTTTCGGAGATAATATCGACAAATTATGCATGGTAAACTGAACGTGAACACCAATTCATTAATTTGCTCAAGTCAAAAAGTTGTGCCGTGCTAGAAAATTTGCATGAGGCTGGTGCATTTTTATTCTTTCTGCTTCGATTTCACCTTTTCTTTAATAACATGCCTAAATCGGTTTGCACAAATTGCATGAGCGTGTAAACGTGTCTTTACATGTTATTTCTTCTGTTTTGTTCTGTTTTTTATGAGTATTCCTTTTAGTTTGCATATTTTTCTAGTACAAGAAAGTATTGTGATCGGGATACTTATCAAATTTGTTTTTTTTTTACATTTTGATAGGGACCTACCTCATTTATTTTGCAAAAAAAAAATCAAGGCTAAAGCTTCCCGATTCCCCATCAAACAAATATTTGTGTAAGTGTGACTAAATTCAACAGAACATCAACATGGTCATATACTGAATCAACACAATACTCCAAAGGGCCACGAACATTTCAGATTGGAGCAAATATAATAATTTGCAATGGGGGTCCGATTATTAACGAAATTATAGTAATTGTTTGCAAACTTGTACAGTGATTCAATTTATTTTATTTCGCCATCTACAATTGTGCTATTGCGAATAGATATTTGTCTCTTTATAAATAAAAAGGTCCAAACTACGAACAAATTTAAGCGTTATCAGTTAGAATCATCTCTAACAAGCGACGTTGCCTCAAGTTTAATTTGTTTAGTCAGACACATTTAAATTCAAAAGAGATTTTTCTTTTGAGACACACCGTAGAAATATCATACTTAACGCTTGGTTTGTTCAACAATTTCTTTCTAGTTACAATAAGTTTCACCTTTGAGTTAAACGAAAACCTATTTCAAGAAATGTAGTACTATTTAAATGATTATTCTCTGCAATTATCATCATCTCTCTGCGCATTTAGTTCCCCCAGGGTGATAAATCTGTCGAAATCCAACACCTCGGCCCTCCTTTGTGTGCTCGTGCAAAAAAAAATCCACCCTCCACCATTCCGACTTTTCAAAGGCGATTCTGGGTGGAGTTTAATGGCCGAACACCCCTGCGACCGCTTACAGAAAGGAAACAATTTCTAGCGTCAACTGAAGACCAAGTAAGTTAACCTTGATTTTTGATGAGAACCCCGAGAGAAGGAAACGTGATCCCTCCCAGTTTTGATCGAGCTACAAATATGGCCCAATTCGTTCCGACTGTTGAGTCGGGGAACTGGGTCAGAATTAGGGGGCCGTCGCCTTCCTGGAAACTTTTCCAATTCCCCTAAACATGCGTGCCAAATTACACGCGAGATGGATTCCGTTAATATTTTCGGTGGAATATTCATCACTGAAGGAAATGAGAAATGTACGGAGAGATATATCAATGAATTAAAAATAAAGGAATTTATTAGAAACGAAATATGGCCTAATTATATTCAACATAGGCAAAAAAAAACTTATTGAAGCAACTATACTCTGGCCGCGCTATGAAGGCGTCTGAAAGTATTGCCGTTCATATTCATACATTCTTTTGAAGATATAAGTTTCGGATTTCGAAAAAAATGATCGCATACGGGGTATACTCTGGCCGCGCTATGAAGGTGTCTGAGATGATTAACAAAGGGTCGCACTCATCAGAAGAGGTTGGATATTTTGTTACTTTATACTCACAGATATTTTATTTGATAGCTATTGGTGCAGTATCAGCTTCTATTTATAAATCAGTGGTTCTTGAAAGGTTACAGATAGCTTTGGAAATATGCATGCAACGCAACATCTCATGTTCGCTTATTGAGATCCTCAGCATTCGAGACGCATAAAGGAGTTGCACCCGCCCAACACACAAAGTTAATCACCTCAGATGCCTTCATAGCTCGGCCAGACTTTACTTACGACTTAAATTGAATATTGAAGTAATACCTCTACATCCGTTGGGGCAGAAGTGGAACGGATTACGAATGAATGAATGAATGAATATTGAAGCATGGGCGTCCGCAGAAATTTTTCCAGGGCAGGGCAAAACTTTCATACAAAAATTTCGAACCGTCAAAAATGACAATTTCGAATTGTCAAAAATTCTCCATTTTTACCACCGCAAACGGCACATAAAGAAATTTGCAGCTGTCAAAAATTGTGGATTTTTACTATCAAAAACGGCATTTTCGATATAAAAAAAAAGAAAATGACATATTCGAATTATCGAAAATTCTGCATTTCTGCCACCATAAACGGCACGATTCAGCGGTAAATAAAGAAATTAGCAGCTGCCAAAAATTTCGAACCGTCAAAAATGACAATTTCGAATCGTCAAAAATTCTCCATTTTTGCCACATAAAGAAATTTGCAGCTGTTAAAAATTGAGAATTTTTACAATCAAAAGCGGCATTTTTTGATATTAAAAAGAAAATTGCCATTTTTGTATTGTTAAAAATTCTGCATTTTTGCCACCACAAACGGTACGATTCAGTGGTAAATAAAGAAATTTGCAACTGCCAGAAATTGTGGTTTTTTAGTACCAGACGGCATTTTTCGATATTCAACTGCTAAAAATGACAATTTCGAACTGTCAAAATTCGCACTACTATCACAAATGCCACGTTAGCAGTAAAATTTCCAAATGCCAAAAATGTTTAACTGTCAAAATTTGAGCATTTCCACTATCACTATCCGTATTTTTCAATATTAAAAAAAGGAAAATTCCAATGGCCAAAAGTAACAATTATAAATTGTCAAAAATTGTGCAATTCCACTGTCAGAAGCGGCATTTTTCGATAGTAAAAAGAAACATTGTTAACCGACAAAAATGACAATTTCTAATTATCAAAAATTCTGCATTTCTGCCACGATAAACGACACGATTCAACGGTAAATAAAGAAATTTGCAGCTGCCAAAAATTATGTTTTTTTTACCATCAAAGACGGCATTTTTGGATATTAAAAAAAGAAGTAAATTTCAACTGCTGAAAATGACAATTTCGAGTAGTAAGTAGTACTAAGTAGTAAAAAGGAAATTTTCAATTTCTGAAAATAACCCTTCAATACTGTCAAAAATTGCTCATTACTGAAAACGGTTCGTTTCAACAATAAAAAGAAAATTTCCAAATGCCAAAAATATTAGACTGTCAAAATTTGAGCATTTCTACTATCACTATCAGTATTTTTCAATATTAAAAAAGGGACATTTTCAAAGGCCAAAAATAACAATTACAAATTGTTAAAAATTGTGAAATTCTACAGTCAGAAACGGCATTTTTCAATAGTAAAAAGATACATTTTTAACCGTCAAAAATTTCGAATTGTCAAAAATTCTGCATTTCTGCCATCACAAACGGCACGATTCAACAGTAAATAAAGAAATTAGCAGCTGCTGAAAAATGTGGAATTTTACCATCAAAAACGGCATTTTTGATATTAAAAAAAGAAAATTTCAACTCCTAAAAATGACAATTTTGAACTGTCAAAAATCGCACATATCTACCATCACAAATGGCACGTTGGCAGTAAAAAGGAAATTTCAGTTGCCAAAAATAACTATTTAGGACTGTCAAAAATCGCTCATTACTGAAAACGGTTTCATTTCAACAATAAAAATAACAATTCCAAATGCCAAAATTTTTTAACTGTCGAAATTTGAACATTTCTACTATCACTATCGGCATTTTTCAATATTAAAAAAGGGAAATTTTCAATGGTAAAAAGTAACAATTACAAATTGTCAAAAATTCTGCATTTCTGCCACCACAAACGGTACGATTCAACAGTAAATAAAGAAATTAGTAGCATTCAAAAATTGTGGATTTTTACAATCAAAAATGGCATTTTTTATATTAAAAGAAAAAAGGAAATTTTCAACTGCCAAAAATAACAATTTACAACTGTCAAAAATTGTTAATTTCTACTAAAATGTACAGTAATAATACAGAGAGATCGAATAAAAAATTAATCAAAGCAGGTCATGAACAAAAAACCGCATGTATTTTCTTAGTTCCTAAATTTGAAAATATCAATATACGCCAGCTTGACATTTGTCACTAAGTTTAGGAATTTTGGCTCATGGCCAACTTTGACTAACTTTTATTCGATCGCTCTGTATTGCACGCGTCTGGTGGAACCGTGTCCGATCGTCGTTGTACGTCAACTTTTTTACGGATTTATCGAACATAACGTGGATCGCACTTTTTGTTATAATTTTTAATTTTGATGTGATTGTTAAGCTTGAATTACATTATACTTTTTCCGTCTTCTTACGTCTAGATTCTCGTTCAAGTTTATGCTTTCGATTTCCGTTCGATTTATAGTTCATTGCATTCGATATAGAGGGCGCCACTAGCGGACGGCGTAATTACCAACCCACTAAATAAAAAGTATTTGTGTTCGCGTGTCCAAGTCCAAGTGAGGTTAAGAGTTGAGACTATAAAAATGAATGAAATTAAAAACATCATGAAAATTGTCAGGTTATATATGTTATGTTGCTTGCACAAACAACTCATGCTTGTTTTTTTTTGTTTTTCGTCGTTGGCGGTACCGAACTTGGACCAAAATTGAACGGAAAATAGGACCGGCTGCATATTTCTATTCAAGAAACTTGAACGGAAATTGGATCGAAGCAAAATCTAACGAGAATCTAGACGAAAAAAGACTGAAAATGTATAATCAAGCTTTAAAGTTTACATTTACCGACTACATACGAGTTTAGTATATAAAATATTACTTTAATTTAATAAATTTATTTTCCAGGAGGGGCAGCTGCCCCTCCTTGCCCCCACCTGCGGACCCCCATGTATTGAAGCAATTAAGACATATATTTTTTTACCAAATCTAAGTAAGCACATAAACATGCACAACTTTTTGTATCCAATCAAACCTCTATCATTGAAATAAAAAAGTTTTCCTAACCGTCCTGCTCAATTTAGGACCCTCTATGGCTATGTGTTTTATGATTTGAATGTGTAAGAGAAGACTAATCATTTTTTTATGTGCGATGCGAAAGTTTGATTTTACCTCTATTGGAATGCGAAAGTATGTATTTGTGCGGAGAGACTTGCAAAAATCAGAGAAAAGGCTAGCCCAGAAAATAAGTTCAGTGGTTGGCGACACCAGATGGCGCTTTCGTTATCTATTATGCGGCCTTTTAATTTCAATGTGATAATTTACTGGAAATCACTTTATTTATCGTACTCTATGCGAAAGTTCGATTTCACCGGCTCTATTGGGTTTTTTTATTATTAATTTTTGCTCGATAATCAAATATTATCTTCATTATCTTAGAGATTAATGTAATATAAAGAGAAACACTTCGCTCACATGCTATATTATAACGCTTCCGACTATAGCTAGGCCACTACCGAAACTTAGTATTCCGTCGCCATATTAAACTTTAAGACGGCGAATTAATGACAATACTCGTTGGGCTCACCTCAACTAGGTATGAATCAAGTATTCGTAAATTAATGCAACATCACTTATATTTATTATTCGGGTCTCATATCATGTCACCCGGTCGTCAAACTTAAATTTTTATATCTTTGTACTGTTTATGAATGCACATAATTCAATCTACTACCTTATTTATTCATTTCGTGATGAATTCGAAATTGGGGGAAATTGGCGAATTTCCGGTAGAAATAATAAACAAGCGGCGATATGAATTGACGTGGAACATCGCGGGGGTGGGGGTGCAATAAACTTCCGGCCGGAATCGATCCGCTTTTCCGGGGGGCAAATAAATATTTTCTAATGAAAAATGCATACCGCTTTTCCTATATTATCCGACTGAACAACATAAAACAGTCTCATTTCCTTCGCACGGCTCGGATGTAATTTCGAATATTGGAGCACGTGGAATATTATTGTTGAATTTTTAAATAATCGTGTACAAACTAGACTTTGTTAATAATCGATTTATTGATACGTTACTGATTTTATTCATTCTGCTTCACGCTCGGACAGCGTTTTATATCCATTTAGACTGCACACACAATGCAAATAATCATAAAGTTTATAGTGCAGTGCCGAATGGGTTAAAGATCGAGGTCTCTTAAGCAGTCGGCGTTCAATCAGTGCCCACAATAAAATCCGGACCTTTTCAATTTTTACTGTAAACACAATCCACAATAAGTTCACAGTGGAAACGGAATTATTGTACAAGTAAATATAAAAGGAGATTTTCTTGGGATAAACTTGATAGTATTCAATGATTCTGTTCTTCTCTGGAACATGATACAACTAGAAGCTTCATAATATACATATTTTAGTCTTCGGTCGTGTGACTCTGGAAAGGTATATGAATGTCGATGTATAGTCTGTTCGCTGGAATCTGGCGGCTGAGGTCGTAAAACGGTCGCTTCGCCCTGTGGACCGTCGCACCCTCGAAGAAAAGGTATTGGTGGTTCGTCTAATTGCATCCAATACATTCATTACTGTCCTTCACTACTATTGGTATAAGCACTTTTACACCAGTACTTCTCAACAAAGATTAGGTTGAGATAAAAAATATTACGTTCCCTACTTACCGAGGTCCGACCCTCTTTCACGACCACAACCGCCAGGTTCCAGAAAACAGGCTATAACTGAAATTGTTACCAAAGAATAGATGACTCTTTCCAATAGGGATGCCCACGATTTAATAAAGCTGCGTCGAAGATTTCCTGTCTGGGTTAGAGGAATGCCGGGTCACAAAAAACCTAGGTGATTCGCTAAAATACGATTAAACATCAAAACTTGATTTAAGAGAATTTGAAAATACATTAATTTCTGTCAATAAATGACTCATGTCTAACATAACGTTTCGGCAAACGTGATTTAAAGTTGCATCTCTGATAAATAAAAAGCGAGACTGAAGCGGTGGGCGGAGTATAGTCTCAAACAAAGTAACGATAACCGCTGAAATATTAGACGCATCCAATGTTGCCAGATCTACCGCTAAAGCGGTATATAATGTATAATATTGATGTATAATTTTGAAAAAGATTTTTTGAAAAAGGTAAAATATTTGTGGGCAAGGATTTTGATCAGTGTTTCTTGAAGTAGAGGAATGATATATATATTTTGCTAAAGCGTTGAATAAGTACAAAGCTTATCCAACATATTACCATACCTTCTGTGCCGTACATGCATACTAACGATAATTATATTTCACAAAGTGAAAAATGAGAAAATGAAAATTTTATTCGTCGATTTGAAAAATTGTAAAAAATAGAAATAATTAAGGAAATTTCTTAAAAGCTCAAGATTCATTAACAAACATTGAATTTTTGATTTTTCGTTAAAAAAATTGAGATATCGTGAGTAGAAACAAAACGGCAACATGTGAACAGAAAATAAAGAAATGAAAAATACATTCGGAGATTTGAAAAATTGTAAAAAATAGAAATAATTAAGGGAATTTATTAAAAAACGCAGGATACATAAACAAAAAATGCATATTTGATTTTCCGTTAAAACAATTGCCATATAATGAGTAAAACAATCTAATCTTAAAATGAGAGTATGAAAAAATGCATTCGACGATTTGAAAAATTGTAAAAAATGGAAATAATTAAGGAAATTTCGTGAAAAGCTCAAGTTTCATCTAAAAACACTGCATTTTTGATTTTCTATTCAAACAATTGCCATATCGTTAGTAGAAACAAAAGGGCAACAATCTAAACTTAAAACGAGAGTATGAAAAATGCATTCGGCGATTTGAAAAATTGTAAAAAATGGAAATAATTAAGGAAATTTCGTGGAAAGCTCCAGTTTGATCTAAAAATAATGCATTTTTGATTTTCTATTAAAACAATTACCACATCATGAGCAGAAACAAAACGGCAACAATCTAAACTTAAAATGAGAGTATGAAAAATGTATTCGGCGATTTGAAAAATTGTAAAAAATGGAAAAAATTAAGGAAATTTCGTGAAAAGCTCAAGTTTCGTCTAAAACCAATACATTTTTGATTTTCTATTAAAACAATTGCCATATCAAGAGCAGAAACAAAACGGCAACAATCTGAACATAAAGGGAGAAAATGAAAATTGCATTCGTCGATTTGAAAAATTGTAAAAATAGAAATAATTTTGGGAATTTCTTAAAAAGCTCAAGATTCATTAACAAACAATGCATTTTGGATTTTTCGTTAAAAAAAATGCCGTATCGTGAGTAGAAACAAAACGGCAACAATCTAAACTTAAAGTGAGAAAATGAAAATTGCATTCGTCGATTTGAAAAATTGTAAAAAATAGAAATAATTAAGGAAATTTCTTAAAAAGCTCAAGATTCATTACCAAACAATGCATTTTTGATTTTTTGTTAAAAAAATTGCCATATCGTGAGTAGAAACAAAACGGCAACAATGTAAACTGAAAATAAAGGAGTGAAAAATACATTCAGAGATTTGAAAAATTGTAAAAAATAGAAATAATTAAGGGAATTTCTTAAAATGCGGAAGATTCATAAACAAACAATGCATATTTGATTTTCCGTTAAAACAATTGCCATATCATGAGTAGAAACAAAACGGCAACAATCTAAACTTAAAGTGAGAAAATGAAAAATGCATTCGGCGATTTGAAAAATTGTAAAAAATGGAAATAATTAAGGAAATTTAGTGAAAAGCTCAAGTTTCATCTAAAAATAATGCATTTTTGATTTTCTATTAAAACAATTGCCATATTATGAGCAAAAACAAAACGGCAACAATCTAAACTTAAAATTAGAGAACGAAAAATGCATTTGTCGATCTGAAAAATTGTAAAAAATAGAAATAATTAAGGAAATTTCTTAAAAAACTCAAGATTCATTAAAAAATAATGCATCTTTAATTTTCCATTAAAACACTTGCCGTATCGTGAGTAGAAACAAAACGGCAACAATGTGAACTGAAAATAAAGAAATGAAAAATACATTCGGAGATTTGAAAAATTCTAAAAAATAGAAATAATTAAGGGAATTTCTTAAAAAGCGCAAGATCCATAAACAAACAATGCATATTTGATTTTCCGTTAAAACAATTGCCATATAATGAGTAGAAACAAAACCGCAACAATCTAAACTTAAAATAAGAATATGAAAAATGCATTCGGCAATTTGAAAAATTGTAAAAAATGGAAATAATTAAGGAAATTTCGCGAAAAGCTCAAGTTTCATCTAAAAACAATACATTTTTAATTTTCCATTAAAACAATTGCCATATCATGAGCAGAAACAAAACGGCAACAATCTAAACTTAAAGTGAGAAAATGAAAATTGCATTCGTCGATTTGAAAAATTGTAAAAATAGAAATAATTTTGGGAATTCCTTAAAAAGCTTAAGATTCATTAACAAATAATACATCTTTGATTTTCCATTAAAACAATTACCGTATCGTGAGAAAAAAAAACGGCAACAATCTAAACTTAAAACAAGAAAATTAAAACTACATTCGTCGATTTGAAAAATTGTAAAAAATATAAATAATTAAGGAAATTTCTTAAAAAGCTTAAGATTCATTAACAAACAATGCATTTTTGATTTTTCGTTAAAAATATTGCCATATCGTGAGTAGAAAAAAAACGGCAACAATGTGAACTGAAAATAAAGAAATGAAAAATACATTCGGAGATTTGAAAAATTGTAAAAATAAAAATAATTTTGGGAATTGCTTAAAAAGCTCAAGATTCATTAACAAATAATGCATCTTTGATTTTCCATTAAAACAATTGCCATATCATGAGCAGAAACAAAACGGCAACAAGCTAAACTTAAAATGAGAGTATGAAAAATGTATTCGGCGATTTGAAAAATTGTAAAAATTGAAATAATTTTGGGAATTTCTTAAAAAGCTCAAGATTCATTAACAAATAATGCATCTTTGATTTTCCATTAAAACAATTGCTATATCATGAGCAGAAACAAAACGGCAACAATCTAAACTTAAAATGTGAAAATTAAAACTACATTCGTCGATTTGAAAAATTGTAAAAAATATAAATAGTTAAGGAATTTTCTTAAAAAGATCAAGATTTGATATATTTTTGATTTTTCATAAAAAACAATTGCCATATCGTGAGTAGAAATAAAACGGCAACTGAAAATAAAGAAATGAAAAATACATTCGGACATTTTAAAAATTGTAAAAAATAGAAATAATTAAGGGAATTTCTTAAAAAGCGCAAGATCCATAAACAAACAATGCATATTTGATTTTCCGTTAAAACAATTGCCATAACATGAGTAGAAACAAAACGGCAACAATCTAAACTTAAAATGAGAGTATGAAAAATGCATTCGGCGATTTGAAAAATTGTAAAAAATGGAAATGATTAAGGAAATTTCGTGAAAAGCTCAAGATTCATTAAAAACAAAGCATATTTGATTTTACATTAAGACAATTGCCATATCGTGAGTAGAAACAAAACGGCAACAATCTAAACTTAAAATGAGAAGATGAAAATGCATTCAGCGATTTGAAAAATTGTAAAAAATAGAAATAATTAAGGAAATTTCTTAAAAAGCTCAAGATTCATTAACAAACAATGCATTTTTGATTTTTCGTTAAAAAAATTGCCAAATCGTGAGTAGAAACAAAACGGCAACAATGTGAACTGAACATAAAGATATGAAAAATACATTCGGAGATTTGAAAAATTGTAAAAAATAGAAATAATTAAGGGAATTTCTTAAAATGCTCAAGATTCATTAACAACCAATGCATTTTTGATTTTTCGTTAAAAAAATTGCCATATCATGAGTAGAAACACAACGGCATCAATCTAAACTTAAAATGAGAAAATTAAAATTGCATTCGTCGATTTGAAAAATTGTAAAAAATAGAAATAATTAAGAAAATTTCCTAAAAAGCTCAAGATTTATTAACAAATGATACATTTTTGATTTTTTATTAAAACAATTGCCGTATCGTGAGTAGAAACACAACGGCAACAATCTAAACTTAAAATGAGAAAATTAAAATTGCATTCGGCGATTTGAAAAATTGCAAAAAATAGAAATAATTAAGGAAATTTCTTAAAATGATTAATTTTGTGAGAAATAAATAAAATACTGAACGATTATGGGCATATTACATTACAATCGTCTTATAACTGAAACGTGCTACATGCTTCAAAGCAACAATGATTTACGTTACCTAATGACCATTCCATGTATTGTTTTATGTATTGTTTTACGTTAATACGTTGTTATCATTCAACCCTTGGCTGCACCTAGGGGTCCCACAGGACCCCAGCACTTTTTTTGTGGGTGTTTTGGGGACCTTTGAATATCGAAAATCTCACAGATGTCGTTATACGGTGTTATAGTAAAACTAGAGACGCCTATAGTGCAGCAATCGTCACTTCGGAAAAACAAGTGTTTTTATTTTGTCTAATTGTAGGTACTTTATTTTTATGATATTTTACAACTATTTTCGTAATAAAAATAAACAGTGAGTACTAAACGCTCCCATGTTTTTTGACCGTATGTTATTATTATCATCATAATTATTCAGCATATTGTTTTTTACCACTAATAAAAAATTCAAAATCTGTTTTTATAGCAAAATATGTAAAAATACTTCAAGCTATATGTATTTTCATAACTTTTTTTACCAATAAATAACAATTTCAAAGCATCATTTTTAAAAAATGTACGTTAATTCTCATCATTTCGGAAATTTTGATTTTTTGCATTTTATTTCCAGTTTTTTTCAAAATACATATAGTTTTTGGAACGAACGTTTGCACCATTATTTTTCAAACAAAATATTAAAAATTGTAAAATGTACGAATTTTTTTTCTAAAAAACGATTTTTTTACAACTACGTCAGTTCAAACTCATGCAGCTGACGAGATATTTCAAAAATACTCTTATAGACCATACAATCTTCTAAAGAATGCCCAAAAAAATATTCCTGGAGAGTTCTGAAGTCAAAGATTGAAATTCCACAACACTTTTTAGACGTGGGGTCCTAAGGGACCCCCATTGTGCAGTTATGATACTGGGGGAAGGTGGTGCAGCCAAGAGTAAAAGATAATATATTGAAAATAATTGCTACCTCCATCTACCGATGAAAAAGAAAAATATTTAGGTAATTATTTAATATGATGCGAAAAAGTATAGTATTCAACTCGTGAGCGAGTTGGCCATTGCAACTCGGGTGAATTGCAAACTTCACCCTCGTGGCAATGGCCAACTTTCTCACTCGTTTAATAATATACCATTAACAATTGATATACGTGACATTATTACATGACATTTTAAAAATATACAAGATGTCGCTGAAATACAAATAATAGAACATCTACAACTATTCATTTAGAATTTAAAATTTCCCTGTATAATAATTTTACTAAACGTCTGTTTAAGCGACCGTTTTTTTTTTGACAAATGGTAAAACTAATGAAGTTCAACCGGCCAGACGATAAATCCAATTCTTTGCTCGGAATGTTACCGAGTCACCCAATTGTTTTGACCGTGATCCTATCAATTCTTAGTTCTGTAGATCTTTAGCCAGTGTTATCTACGTACTGTGTGGTTGACTGACTGCCCCTGTTTTTCGTTATTATCATCGCTCACTTTACGCTGACGCCATTAGCTCACCGCTATTTGAAACTATAATCTCATAGCCCATGAATGCCGCATGAGTTTTTAAAGTGAAAACTGATTATTTATATGAGCTGTCGAGATTGTTTTCATTGGAGGAAATTGTGTCTGGTGCCAAAATTTATCGTAATTTATTATATTTGGATAAAAACTGTTGAATATAATTTAGATTATTTTTAAATACAACCTGAAGTTTCGCTTGAAATTGTTCCAGAAAAATTAAACTATCCCTGGAGTTCACAAACATTTTTGTAAGCCGATGTTGCATTTTCAGCTGTGTAAACAAACTTAAGGGGGAACACCACCTTGACCTTTTCAAAAAATCGAAAAAAACGAGAAAGTTATCTCAAGTTAAAATTTGCCAAAACTTTAAACGCGTTTATCTCGAAACAGTATTTTTCAAAACTGCGGGGGAAAATTCTCGGAAAGTTTACATCGGATTTCGATGCGGTTTTGCCGACTATATTAAGAATTGAATTATCTACCGACATACGGGCCGGATTTTCGATATTTTGAAAATTCGATTTTTGGTGCACATTTTTGTGACGAATTTTTGGGGCTGACAATGAGTTTTTTGTTCGGAAGGCCACCATTTTCGTAAAAATCAACTTCTTCAAAAAAGCTCCCGTGTTTCGTTACGAAATATTATGTAGAACAATAGTCCGAACCGATTTTTATTGCAGGATGACTTGGGGGACCAGGAATCTCCGCGCAGTAGGGCGATCTCACGCAAGAGGACATCTGCGCCACCTGGTGCAGCGGCCTAAAAGGTGGCCTGTCTTTAGGTTTCGATTCAATTTTTTTATTAACAAAAATAAATTTAGAGCTGCGACAGTTAAAGTTTAAATACTAATTATATCACATAACTAATGAGAAAAATAAAACTAACAATATGATGCAATTTATTTAACATTTACTGAATAACTTCAATTCACGTTGCGTAAATATCTCATTACACTGCCGGATACATTTTTCCATAGGTTCTTGCCTTTTCAAAGGCCAATGCCTATTGACACAATTACCTAGCCGACCTTGGTATTTGTTTGATCGCCCTCTCTAATAATGGCCGACTGATTTTTTTTTCTTCATTTGTTTGTGCAATTTTGCACTCGGCGTTAACATGTAGACATTTTATCTCTAAAATTAGAATCGTGCTTACGAACGGATCAACCTGCGTCTCCAGACTGGAATTTTATGAAAACAAAAACCGATCGGTCACGAGTAAAATAACCCTACCGAGTTTGTTAGGATCGTCCCCCAAAAAACGTTTGCACTCCGTGATCGCCGTATTTACAACATTCAAAAAAGGGTTAATTATCGGTATATAAGAAATCATTTCGTCAAAAAAAAAATAACTAGGTGGTATCTTTATTTTTCAAAATGATTATCACGTTGTAATGTTTGGTTTTTCTTTCATTTTGCAGGGGCCATCTTTCCGCCTTGTGATTTATGGAGAATGTATGCGTATTCCCTGATCTAAATTGCTACTTTAAATCACAACTACTTAAAATCACAACTACTTTAAATCACAGCTACTTAAAATCACTGCTACTTAAAATCACAACTACTTAAAATCACTGCTATTTAAACTGTGACTTAAACTGTGATTGCTCCTTAAAATCACATCTGTTACCTAAACAGTGATTGCTAATGCATCTGTTACTTAAAACGTGATTGTAAGAAGACAATAGAGAATAGCATTTCTAAATATTATTTTATATTCAATACTGTATACTTCCATTTACTCTTACACTCATGTTCAAATTACGATTTCCATCAACTGAAAAACAATTATATAAAAAAAAATAATTTTAATTTAAGATCAAGTGCGAATATCTAAACATACATTTTGAAATAATACCACGAAACCAATTTTGAAATTGCAAATTTCATGAACTGAAAATTAAAAATAAAAATAATTCACCGAACTGCAAAATTCTCCAAATGCTCAAAAAATTAAAATTAAAATTTTCAAAAATCTCTATTGAAAATTTTTGAATTTACAAAAACCAAATTTATTTTGAATAAGCGATACTTCGGCCATTGAGGATAATCTTTTATGGAATTTTTCTTGCATGTGTTAAATTTTCTTCTGCGATGTTTTCGTTTAAAATCTCTAAAAAATTAAAACGAAAATTTTCAAAAATCCATATCTCTATTGAAAATGTTTGGATTTATAAAAATCAAACTAATTTTGAATAAGCGGTACTTTGGCTATTGAGGATAACTTTTTATAGAATATTGCCTGCATCTTTTATATTTTCTTCTGCGATGGTTTTGTTAAAGTGTTCCAAAAATTAAAACAAAAATTTTTAAAAATCCACATCTCTCTTGAAAATTGTTGAATTTACAAAAACCAAATTGGTTTTGAATAATCGATACTTCGACCATTGAGGATGAGTTTTTATGGAATTTTTCCTGTGTTTTTATATTTTTTTCTGCGATGATTTTGTTCAGGTGCTCAAAAAATTGAAATAATTTTTTTTTTATCCATATTTCTATTGAAAATTGTTGAATTTACAAAAACCAAATTGATTTTTAATAAGCGATACTTCGGCCATTGAGGATATTTTTTTATGGAATTTTTCTTGAATGTGTTGTATTTTCTTTTGCGATGTTTTCGTTTAAAATCTTTAAAAAATTAAAACGAAAATTTTCAAAAATCCATATCTCTATTGAAAATGTTTGGATTTACAAAAATCAAACTTATTTTGAATAAGCGGCACTTTGGCTATTGAGGATAATTTTTTATAGAATTTTGCCTGCATCTTTTATATTTTCTTCTGCAATGTTTTTGTTCAGGTGTTCAAAAAATTAAAACAATTTTTTTTTTAAATCCACATCTCTCTTGAAAATTGTTGACTTTACAAAAACCAAATTGGTTTTGAATAATCGATACTTCGGCCATTGAGGATGATTTTTTATGGAGTTTTTCCTGCGTTTTTATATTTTCTTCTGAGATGATTTTGTCCAGGTGCTCAAAAAATTAAAATTAAATTTTTAAAAAATCCATATTTCTATTGAAAATTGTTGAATTTACAAAAACCAAATTGATTTTGAATAAGCGATACTTTGGACATTGAGGGTTATTTTTATGGAATTCTTCCAGCGTTTTTTATATTTTTTCTGCGATGATTTTGTTCAGGTGCTCAAAAAATTAAAACAAAAATTTTCAAAAATCCGGATCTCTATTGAAAATTGTTGAATTTACAAAAACCAAATTTATTCTGAATAAGCGATACTTCGACCATTGAGGATTATTTTTATGGAATTCTTCCTGCGTTTTTTATATTTTTTCTGCGATGATTTTGTTCAGGTGCTCAAAAAATTGAAACAAAAATTTTCAAAAATCCGTATCTCTATTGAAAGTTGTTGAATTTACAAAAACCAAATTGATTTTGAATAAGCGATACTTCGAACATTGAGGATGATTTTTTATGGAATTTTTCCTGCGTTTTTTTTTAAATATTTTTTTCTGCGATGTTTTTGTGATCATAGTCACAGTTTAATATCACTGATATTAGAAAGTAGCAATCACAGGTAGCAACGTGATTAAAAAGTAGCAGTTTTGCCCATCTCTACAATTCCGTCAAAAAATAATTCCTTTTAATTATATAATCACTGAATAATTAATAATGCTTTTAATTAATTTAAAAAAAAACAGTTAAAACGTTCAGCGAGTAATTTGAAACTGTTTCAATTTACTGGGCCACCAGACATATGTATGATGTTATTTTTTGTGTTGAGCGACCTTGACACGGATTTCTATTTATTACTGCGTCTCGTCTTGTGTAAAGTAAAACCTATGAGTAAAAGATAAATTTAATCTGGTAACGATAACGAAGAGCAAGATTAGTCATTTACATCAAAACATATAATACCTTCCGTGATAATGGGATCGTACAGGCTGTTACAGAAACAATAAAATAAATGTGAAATAAAAAAAATGGTGATGTGGCCATCATGTTACTTTTTCCGACTTCCCCGGTTTATTTTCAATTAAAATCATATTTTAAATGTACACCGAGCGTTTCATAAACTCAAATGAAAATTATGAAAGATGGAAAAATTATACTTCAAATTCAAAAACTCAGTTTACTCAAAAACCTAAGAGATTTCGAAAAAAACTTTGCTTAAAAGTTGTTCATTTTAGCATTCTCTGCAATTATTATTAACATAAATTTGCTTTAACTATTATCGTTTCATAATTATAAACCCAAAATGAAAAAAGAAAAATAATATTTTTTCTCAAATAATAAAGATTTTATGAAAAATATTTTCAAACAAAAGATGTTCATTTCTTTCCTGTCTTCAATATTTGTTTAAATGTTTTTGTAATATTTTTTATATTCAAGAAAATATTGGCAAAAAACAAAAAACACCCAAATTACGAAATTTTACCAAAGGCTTTTCAGTTCTTCGGATTATCATATAAGACGTTTTTCAAAGTTTCATATCAATTGCTCTATTAATTTTCAAGATACAGCGCGCACAGACCCACACACACACAGGCAATGAGGAATTCAGTAAAAAAAAACATCCCATTTAACGTTACGCTAATGCGCACTGTTGTGACCTTGAACGGATTGAATCGAGACTTTGGTATTGATGACGTGAACGCTATCATTCCTGAAAAAAACTATATCATAAGTCGAATCAATCAAAGCGCGAATCAGCGTGTTTAATTACCATATTAAACACCTATATGCGTGTGCGTGTTTAATAACCTTATTAAACACGCAAATGCGTGTTTAACGAAATTGACGGTTAAATCTGCCCCATTTATGCTGCCTATAGAATTAAATATTGCGTATATTAAAAGATTTTCGTGAACAAAAAGTCATTAAAATATGCAACCATGTTTACGAAGCTTTCGGTTTTATCCGATAGATGTCGCATGCTGTCCAATTAAGGAATTATTTATGCTTTGGAAATAAATAGACTTTTTAAGGTTGTGTTCAGTATTGTCTGTTTTGTAGATGCGAATAATGTGTGAGTCATAGGTGTGAGTTTATTTAGCGAAAATTGTCCCCAAAGAATGTCGCTGTTTCAATCGCGGGAAAGGACTGAACTACTAAACTACTGCTGCTATTACTCAACAGATGCCATCAGTAAATTTAATTTCTTGCTTATTTTTTGTCATGCGTCACTTAATTTGACTCGATGATATAACGAAAAACCGTTAAAACAAAGAATGAACAATCATTTGCCGGTTTTATGATGACGATTTTACAAGCGAATAACGCTTATACTTAGGAGTATTTGAATTAAAACTATATTTCAGCAGAAACATACATTCTTTAGCAGTAAATCGAACCGGTAGAAAAAAAATTAAATACTTGAAATTCGTGAAATTTCGACCATTTTCAAACCGCCATAACTCGGCGAATTTTCAATCGATTTTGATGAATCTTTGAGTGCGAAAAATTTTGAAGTGTCTTTTTAAAGTCATGCATGCGAACTTAAGCGTAACCCCTTGCGCTCCCTCTAGCGCTGTGAAAATAAAGTTTTTCTTCTGCAAACCATGTCCAACTTTGACGATGTCTAAGGAGTTGGAAAAATTTTGTCGACCATAAAATCATTAAAATTTGATCAATTCCCTATGCAGGACTCAAAGAACGAAGTTCCTACGACGATTTGGCACCAAGTTACGGGTGTTTGAAAAAAGTGCATTCTGAGGTTTTTCGCACTCGGTGATTTTTCAACCAAATTTGATGATTTTTTCGGGAAAAAATCCCATTTTGGCTCTACTTTAAGGAGGTAAACTCAGATTGGAATGATACATTTTCGAACCCTTCAACCCCCGAACAAAAAAAAACACGTTTTTGGACAAAAAACGTCCTACGTTGGAAAAATGTGTCGACTCGATCCTCCAAAAGGGCATTGAAATGTATTCAATTACCTACACAGAACTCAAATAACGAAGTTCCTACGATGATTTGGCACAAAGTTATGGGTGTTTGAAAAAAAGCGAATTTTGTGGTTTTTTGAACAAATTGTTTTCGTATTCACGAATGAAATATTCTTTGCATGTTCATTGAGTTATGCATGAAAATTAATTGTTTACGCGAAATCATGAATATCGCATTTTGTACCTTAGAACTCCATTAACAAAAAACTTTATTTTAGGTCAAAAAAGGCTCACTTTAACGATCTCTGTATGGTCCGAAAAAATGTGGGCCTAACTCACCACCATACCATTTTTTTCCATTCGTCCAATAAAAACAAACAAATTACACTGATAGAAAAAATGAAACACTTGGGATTTGTAAAAAATTGGGTAATTTTCAAAAGGTTATAACTCGGCTTCTATCCAACCGATTTCGACGATCTTTTGAGAAATCGAAAGCAAAATATGTCCTCTTTAAGAAAATTTATCCCCCAGTCAAAGAGAGGGTTCTATTCCCCTCCAAACAAAAAAATAAAAAGACCACAAAATGCACTATTTTTCAAACACCCATAACTTGGTGAAAAATCATCGTAGGAACTTCGTTCTTTGAGCCCTGCATAGGGAATTGATCAAATCTTAATGCCTTTATGGTGGATCGAGTCGACAAAATTTTTCCAACTCCGTATACATCGTCAAAGTTGGATATGGTTTCCTCAAAAAACGTTTTTTTTCACAGGGGTGCTAGAGGAAAGCGGAAGGAGTTACGCTTAAGTTCGCATACATGACTTTAAAGAAGACACTTCAAAGTTTTTCGACCTCAAAGATTCATCAAAATCGATTGAAAATACGCCGAGTTATGGCGGTTTGAAAATGGTCGAAATTTCACGAATTTCAAGTGTTTCATTTTTTTTTTTCCTTCAGTATATTTATTTTGATCTAACTCTAATCAGTCTCGATTATTTCAGTGAAAGTGATTTATGAACTACTTACGGAATTAGACAGGAAGTTTTCGTGGTAAACGTCACGATTGCGGAGTTGGCCCGACGGTAAGGGTGGCAATAGAGAAAGTAGAATGTTAATGATTGTGTGAGTGAGTGCTGCTTCCTGCATTTATATAAAAAAATGGTGATGTGGCCATCATGTTACTTTCTCCGACTTTATATTTACGTTTTCATGGGTTTATTTTCAATTGAAATCATATTTTAAATGTACATCGAGCGTTGCGTCAACTCGGACGAAACTGACGTTTAAAACGTCAAAATCATGAAAGATGTAAAAATTATACTTCAAATTCAAAAACTCGATTTACTCAAGAACTAACGAGATTTTGAAAAAAAACGTATTCTTTAGAAGTTGTTCATTTTGGCATTCTGTACAATTATTATTCATGTAATTTTTCTGTAACTATTATCGTTTTATAATTATAAACCAAAAATTAAAAAAAACAATAATAAATTTTTTTCTCGAATAAAAATGATTTTATGAAAAATGTTTTCAAGCAAAAGCTGTTCATTTCTTTGTTGTCTTCAAAGTTTGTTTGAATGTTTTTGTGATATTTTTCATATTTAAGAAAATATTGGCAAAAAACAAAAAACAGTTAAGGTAAACGCCCACTTCCGGTGTACGAAATTTTACCAAAAGCTTTTCAGTTCTTCAGATTATCAAATAAGATGGATGTTCAAAGTTTCATATCAATTGCTCTATTAATTTTTGAGATACAGCGCACACAGACAGACACACACACACACACACACAACACATACACACAGACACACACACACAAACACAGACACATTTTTTTTTCCAAAAATTGTTGAAATGGCATCTAGGGACCCCAAAACGGATATTTCCGTAAAAAAAAATTGAAAAAAAATCACGATCACAATACTTTCTCGTACTTCGTAACGGAGAAAGTAAAAATATTTTTAGGAATTAAACTAAACACTATTGCGCTTAAACGTCATCAATTCAACGCGGTCCATTATAGGAACTTATAAAACTTGTTTGATTAATTGATTAGAGGTGGGGCCAATACATTTTATTGTTGATTTATCATTCAACAACCAAGAAGAATATTTGTAATTGATATTCAATTGAATTCTAGAGTGGTGACCAGTTGAACCAAAAACAGTGATTCAGAAAATTTAAAAAAATGAAGTAAAATGTGTCGACATTGCTGTTCTTAAAATTTAGACAATTTGCAACCATTTTTACTTTCTCCGTTACGAAGTACGAGAAAGTATTGTGATCGTGATTTTTTTTTCCAAAATTTTTTTTACGGAAATATCCGTTTTGCGGTCCCTAGATGCCATTTCAACAATTTTTGGAAAAAAAAAATTGTGTCTGTGTGTGTGTGTGTGTCTGTGTGTGTGTCTGTGTGTGTGTCTGTCTGTGTGCGCTGTATCTCAAAAACTAATAGAGCAATTGATATGAAACTTTGAACATCCATCTTATTTGATAATCTGAAGAACTGAAAAGCTTTTGGTAAAATTTCGTACACCGGAAGTGGGCGTTTACCTTAACTGTTTTTTGTTTTTTGCCAATATTTTCTTAAATATGAAAAATATCACAAAAACATTCAAACAAACTTTGAAGACAACAAAGAAATGAACAGCTTTTGCTTGAAAACATTTTTCATAAAATCATTTTTATTCGAGAAAAAAAATTATGATTATTTTTTTAATTTTTGGTTTATAATTATAAAACGATAATAGTTACAGAAAAATTATATGAATAATAATTGCACAGAATGCCAAAATGAACAACTTCTAAAGAATAAGTTTTTTTCGAAATCTCGTTAGTTCTTGAGTAAACCGAGTTTTTGAATTTGAAGTATAATTTTTACATCTTTCATGATTTTGACGTTTTAAACGTCAGTTTCATCCGAGTTTACACAACGCTCGATGTACATTTAAAATATGATTTCAATTGAAAATAAACCCATGAAAACGTAAATATAAAGTCGGAGAAAGTAACATGATGGTCACATCACCATTTTTTCTTATCGAGTTTATCCGACTTTCGTTTATCCGACAATCCGTATTATCCGGCGCAAAAAACGAGACTTGGCAACGAAGAAAAATATTCTTTAAATCATCGCAGGACTGAACTTTCTAAGTACTGCACGTTTAACTTCAGACAATTCTGTAACTGTAACTGATAAACGAGACTCTATTGTACTTGAAGAAGACTCGAAATAGTTAAAACTCGAACTGATAAGCGAGACTGCTGCACTTGAAAAATAATCTAAACAGTTAAAACTATAATCTTAATTATGATTAAAACTCAAGTATACAGTGGTATAAAATATGCAAAATTGTGTTTACTTTATATTTATCTATTGCATGTTGCTATACCTAAAATTTAATTAATTAAATTACTGTCGTTGTAGTTTCAAAACAAAATGTTCATTAAAATAAAAAAAAAACTAAAATTGTCAATTCAGTCAACAAATTTCATGTTTAAAATCAACCAATAGAGATACAACAGCGGCGGCTCGTCGATGTTTGGCGGTGAGGTAACGGAAGAAAATTTGACCGAAAAGGCAACGGAATATTTGCTTCCTCTATTAGAGTAAATAGTGCAGCACGAGCGGCATCTTTGTCTTTGCCTCACCAACGGAAATCCACGAGCGGCATCTTTGTCTTTGCCTCACCTACGGAAATTCACGAGCCGCCGCTGAGATAGAATAATTCTATTGGATTCCTATAAACCACATAAATCGAATTTCTAAATTAACTGATGACTACAACAACATAATATATCAAGGTATACACCTTCTATTTCGAATGTAATCAGTGTATCGATCATGTTTCATCAATTCTATAACGTAGATAGTGTTAATTATTGCATGGAAGATGTTAAAATTTTTAATTCAATTTATGTGCAAATGTTTTCTGATCGATTTTTTAAAATTCATCTGTGGTTTATGAGCTAATGACATTCAATCTAATTTTTCTTTTCAGACATGAATCAATTGCAACCGGAATTTCCGATAAGAAAAGACTAATTTACGACGTCGTCGGTGACATTACGTCGACACGCTCGCGGAATGTAAAAGCCGATTCAAGAAGGAAACAATAAACAGCGGAACTGAATGCGCGCGTTGTGCGTGCGTGGACATGCGCCAAGGTAAACAATATGCCCGCCAGAGGGAGGGTAATTAAGACGTATGTGCATTCCACACCAGTGTGCTTGTGTTGAGTACTTACCACGTTTCTTCCTTTCCGCAGATCATCATCATCATCCCGGCTGCGGTGGCGGCAAGGGACACAAGGAGGACGCCGTGGGCGCCGCGACGCACTGCGCCTCTTCGCGTCGGCACAGCATCACAACAGCGAACACGAACACACACGCGACACCTGCAAGGCAAATTAACAGGATTAGACATGTATCTGTATGCATCAATAAAACTTAAATCCCCCCCTGATAGTAATTCATTGTTGCCGTTAACCGGAATCGTGTACCACGTAGGTGTTTAATTAGAGTAAATAATAAAAGCGGATGGAAAATAAAGTTTTCGATCGGAAAAGAGGCAAACCGAGCGGACGCGGGCGGAGAGTGAGGAGAGATAGCGAAATGTCACTTCCACATGAGTTCAATTTATTGGCAGCCGTGCAGTTCTCCTAGATAACAAAGTATAAAACTGAGCGCAATATTTTTATTGCCGACGGAGTAATTTAATATAATGCCGGGCATGAATTATGTAAAAGGATTCTTCGAAATCGATGGATTACATTTTTTTTTCTCTCGCGAGACAGACAGACAGACAACTGTGTATGAAGAGGTCGCGTACTGTATGCTTTATACACGCGTTCATTTTGCAAGTTGGGTCTCGGTGCAGCTTTTAGGGCCCTTACAGTTGTAATTCGGGCGAAATGGCCAAGGGCGGGATAGGTCGCCGCGCCGTATGCAAAAGGGGACCTCCTACGGAAAATATGGATTATTCACAAGGGCCTCCACCTATCCCACCTATCGAACCATGCATCATTCAAAAACTTCAGCCTGGATTTATGCTCGTAGTTTATGTACCCGCAGCGCTGCACAACACACGTAATGCTGCAATAAAGGGTCGCACAACAATACACATCAATGAAAGGGAACTTAACCTCCAAATCTAAACTTAAAAGTATTGAGGTTAACTTATAAAAGTAAGTAATCAACGGGAATCTACTGATTGTAATGAGATGTGCTGGTAATTAAATATACACTGGAGGAATAAAAAATTAAACACTTTTTCCATTTTCAAACCGTCATAACTCGGCGTATTTTCAATCGATTTTGATGAATTTTTAAGGGCGAAAAACTTTGAAGTGTCTTCTTTAAAGTCATACATGCAAACTTAAGCGTAACCCCTTCCGCCCCCCCTCTAGCACCCCTGTGAAAAAAAAATGTTTTTTTCAGGAAACCATGTCCAACTTTGAAGATGTCTACGGAGTTGGAAAAATTTTGTCGACTCGATCCACCATAAAGGCATTAAAATTTGATCAATTCCCTATGCAGGACTCTAAGAACGAAGTTCCTACGACGATTTGATACCAAATTATGGGTGTTTGAAAAAAAAGTGCATTTTGAGGTTTTTCGCATATATCTCTGTGACTTTTCAACCAAATTTGATGATTCTTTCGGGAAAAAAAATCCATTTCGGCTCTCCTTTAAGGAAGTAAACTCATTCTTGAAAATGGCACTAAGCCGAAACTAGTTGATAATAAAACAATTTAATCGTGAAACAAACCTAGTGAATTTTAATTTATAAACCTATATTAACATAATGTTTCACCAAGTGATCAATGAGAAACAAGTATATGACAGAGTAAACTCAGATTGGAATGATCCCTTTTCGAACCCTTCAACCCCCGAACAAAAAAAAAAACACGTTTTTGGACAAAAAAAAACGTCCAACTTTGGCAACGAGTACCGAGTTAGAAAAAATGTGTCGACTGAATCCACCAAAAGGGCACTGAAATGTGTTCAATATTACCTGCGCAGGACTCAAATCTCGTTCCTCTCACGAGCATTTGGCGCAAAGTTATGGGTGTTTGAGAAAACGCGAATTTTGTGGTTTTTGAAGTATTTCGACGAAATTGTTTTTGTTTTCACGAATGAAATTTTCTTTGCATGTTCTTTGAGGTATTCACGAAAATTCATCGTTTGCGCGAAATCATGAGTATCGCATTTTGTACCTTGGAACTCCATTAACAAAAAACTTTATTTTAGGTCAAAATAAACCCCCGTAATTTTCAAATGGCCATAACTCGGCTTCTATTTAACCGATTTCGACGATCTTTTGAGAAATCAAAAGCAAAATGTGTCCTCTTTAAAAGGTTTTATCCCCCACTCAAAGAAAGGATTCTACGCCCCTCCAAACGAACAAATAAAAAGACCACAAAATGCACTTTTTTTAAAACACAGATAACTTTGTGCCAAATGGCCGTAGGAACGTCGTTTCTGAGTCCTGCACAGGTAATTGAACACATTTCAATGCCCTTTTGGTGTATAGAGTCGACACATTTTATCCAACTCGGTACACGTTGCCAAAGTTCGACGTTTTTTTGCCCAAAAACGTGTTTTTTTTGTTCAGGGGTTGAAGGATTCGAAATGGGATCATTCCAATATGAGTTTACCCCCTTAAAGTAGGGTCAAAATGAGGTTTTTTTCTGAAATAATCATCAAATTTGGTTGAAAAGTCGCTGAGTTATGAGCGAAAAACATCAAAATGCACCCGTAACTTGGTGCCAAATCGTCGTAGGAACTTCGTTCTTTGAGTCCTGCATAGGGAATTGATTAAATTTTAATGCCTTTACGGTGGATTGAGTAGATAAAATGTTTCCAACTCCATAGACATCGTCAAAGTTGGACATGGTTTTCTGAAAAAACTTTTTTTTTTCACAGTGGTGCCAGAGGGGGGCGGAACGGGTTACGCTTAAGTTCGCATGCATGACACTTCGAAGTTTTTCGCCCTTAAATATTCATCAAAATCGATGGAAAACACGTCATGTTTTGGCGGTTTGAAAAATGGTCGAAATTTCACGAATTTCAAGTTTTTCATTTTTTTCCACCAGTGTAGTTATATGCGACGGTAATCTTATATGCTCGTAGAATTTACTCAATTTGCCGATGTATTCTTTCATTTCTAGTTCTACCGGCTTAGTGTATTATTGATGGTATACTGAATTGGTCAGTGAAAGTAAAATAAAAACTTAATGTTGCTATGATAGAGTTGTGCAATTTAAAAAACACACACATATGATTTTTACTTTCTACGTTATGAACTACGGGAACGTATTGTGATCGTGAAAATTTGAAAAAACGAAACTTTGATTATAATTAAACTTGAGAAAACCTCACTTGTTGCAGATGCACTACATAATAAGCATTAATAACATGCAAATTTCTTTTATATCATTCAATATCCGGCGGAGTATTAGCCAGGGAGCAGTCGTTTCATTAGGTGTTAGTAATAGTTAATTTTGCATAGTTGCAAACAGATTAAATTATAATATCTTCAGGCTATTTTTCGTCTCTGATTAAGTTAGGAAGTGGGTGTTTATTAGGGGTGGGTAACTCACGAGTGAGTCGATTAAAAAAAATGGACTTTTTGAAATGAGTCGTAAGTCAAGTTTTTGCTCACTTTTTTCCAGACATACTTTTTACTTTTTCAAAAGAGTCAAGAGTCACTAAAGACTCTTCATGGTGAGTCGACTTACAAAAAAGCCTACCTCCAATGTTTACCTTAACCGTCATTTGTATTTTACCGATAATTCCATTTCAGCCTGAAATAATACATTTAATAATTCCAACGACTATGGTTACTGCGTTTGCTACCAGACGTAAGTAAAGAAGGTAAACTGGAAGTAGATATATTAATATTATCTTATTTACTTTTTTCATAGTAACGCAATTAAGTCGTATGGGGTCCAAATAAATTTCAATTACATTTTTATAGCAACGTAGTAAAAATTTGGTCTGTCAAATAAGTGCATTTATTAATATGAATAATGCCAATATCAATTTTCGTGACAATTAAAAAAAATAGATGAAACCACAAAATAAGATGTCAAAAAAAAATGGAAAATGTCTAAAACCATCTCAGTTTGAAGCTTTTACTAAGGAACAAAATTATGATAGAAATACGCAACACCTAAATAATTAAATACGAATAAGGGCAAAAAGACTATTGCTTGATGGCCCATTCAAGAAGTATATTTATTAGAAAAAAGAAACCAAGTATTAGAACTTCTTTTTTGACAAATAATGTGTTCATTGCCTCATCTCTGAATTTTTACAAGCCACTGGATTCTTTTGGCGGATTTTCTCAAGAAGTGAGCTATCGCATGAAATAGAGTGGCTTTTTTTTGTTCAAATTGTTATTACAAAGTGCAGGCAATTAAAGATCAACAAAAAATCAAATCTAATTGATTTATACAAACTGCCTCTAATTTTGAATTTTTTAATGTAAAACAAAATCAACTTTCTTTAATAGCCTACGTTCTAATAATAATATCAATTAATTGTGTTATATATTTACGTATTAATAATAATAAATATCTTTCCTATCCTAACTCTACATCAATTCATTCAACATTTCACCGCGAATTAAGATACATAAAAATAAATAAAAACAAAGTAGAAAGACTACTGGTCGATATCCCATTGGCAGGAATAATACAAAAACAACCAGAGATGTTTAAAATCTATGTAAAATTGTTCGGTTAGTAATAGTATATTATGCAACAAGTGTTATAAACGGCACTTTAGTCACGAGTTAATTAGGCACGAGCGGAGCGTAGCGGAGCGAGTGTTTAATAACGAGTGTCTAGAGAAGTTTATAACACGAATTGCATACTATACTTTTTCTACGACTAAATTGGTAAAATTTTAAAATTATTTTATTATCTTAAATGAGCATGGTAATATTACATTATTATTAAATTAGTCTACTTGGGTAAATATACATTAACAGTTACGTTAGAGACATTATGAAAATTAAGGAAATCATTAATTCTCCTAAATTTCTTTGATGTTGTGTATTATTTATTTGATTTGAGTTGAAAGTATTCCTCGTCTCATTTATTTACTTTTTATTTTGACAGATTGTTGATAAGTGACAACTAACTTGATTTTGGGTTTCAATTGATTTTAGCGATTTAAAGATCTGAAGCTAACTTCAGCCCATGACTAAAATGCACAAAGTCACAGTTTGTCAAGGTGTATTTAAAGAATCACTTAGCGCCATGGAAACATATGCGATAAATGACATTTTAGAGGTGGGAGTAGAAAAAGATATTTATCTATCTATCTAAATATCTTTTCACATAATATCATTTAGAATTCTTTTTTTTTAAATACACTTCGTGAACAGGTTATCGACCAATGGTCTTTCGGCCCAGCATACGTATTCTTGGTAAAATTAATATCGATTTCATATTACTATCCTTAATAATAATATGGACTGTTAATACGTAACTATTAAAACAATTAATTATAAACCATTTTAGTTATTTCTACCGTGTCAACGGTTTTTTAAGCAGACAGAAGTAAAATAAATCAATATTTTGATCAGAAATTAAATTTAAGGATCGCATTGTACGACAATTTCGGTCATAATTTATAGAACTAATATTAAATTAAAACATGGTTTTATGTTTTATTCAGATAACGAGAACTGGCAATTAAGTTTAATTAAAAAAGTTCCATAGAAATACATTTGGATAGATAGTAGCCTATTAAAGTAACAAAATAATAATGAGGTGTTATTAAAAGAAATATTGAATTTTAATTTACAGTTATGTTTTGACCAAACAACGATTATGAATTTTGTTTGTCTATAAGTTTTCGATACGAAACAAAACTAGAAAAGTCTTGGCCACTTAGATGTAAGATTAATTTTTGAAAAGAAAAATGACACCATTTTTTTACATGTAAAATTACATCTTGAATCCGAAAATAGAAAATATGTGTAAGGTGTTCTATTAAAAATTAAAAAAAAAATTTCGATTACACCGAAAGTAGAACAAAAGGTTTTGAATAACTACTAAACTCCAATTTACTTTTGCTGTAACCCCTCTAAATTTTTAATTTATATCTTAAATAATAAAAAAAAAACTGTTTAAACTGTGTTAAACCCGGTATTTGTATTTTTAGAATCTTCTCCAAAATCCCGACTTATCAAAAAACAGAAGAAAATCAGGAAGAACAAATCTGTGGGCGCTATATCCGAAAATCTAATACAAATTTCCAAATTAAACTTTAATTTTAAGCTCTATTTGAGAATATGAAGAATTGAAAAGCTTTTGGTGAAATATTCAACAGCGGAAGTGAAACTTTAGCTTAACTATTTTTTGGTATTTTCCAATTTTGGTTTCTAAATACAAAAAAAAATATTAGAAAATATTGAATGTTAAGGATAACAAAAAAGTGTACATGTGTGTTTTATTAATAAATGTATTTCATAAACTTTTCGATTTTCGAGAAAGAATTAAAAATTGAAACGATTTATTTACAAATTTATATATGGAAACATTGTAATTGAAAAGTTTTTATTTTTGAATACCACAAGTTTTTGAAAATAAAAAATAACAGAAAAATCGACTTTTTTAGTCTCAAATAATAATGTTTATATTTACAAATTTATATATGGAAACATTGTAATTGAAAAGTTTTTTTTTTGAATACCACAAGTTTTTGAAAATAAAAAATAACAGAAAAATCGACTTTTTTAGTCTCAAATAATAATATTTATATCAAATTTATACATGCAAAAATTGTAGAGAATTCCAGAATTACCAACCTATAAGGAATAAGTTTTCTTTGGAATTCACCTAGTTTTTGACAAAAATCGATAAATACACAAAATTTCAGCAAAATCCTGTTTAGAAGGCTGAAAGGCCTTTGGTCAATTGCCTGTTGAGGTCATTTGTAAAAGTGTCTCACTAAATGTATTGTGTCTCTCTCTTTTTTTGAACATCAAAACGGAGAAAGTTGCATGATGGTTACAACATTTTTTTTTATGCACGGAATCGAAAGGCCATCATCGATCGAGACTTTCAGCCAATTTTTTTTAACTTCTTATTGTTATTCCGTAAAATTATCATTTTTAAAGGATGGTAATTAGGACATATAATCCAAAGAGAATTTATAGGTGAAAATATTTTTTTTGTTTTTTGCCGTATTTTGTTTTTATAAATTGTGTTCAAATTTTATAGGATTATTATTGTTTCTTTTTTGCTTATTTTTGGTATGTACCCTCTAATGACAATATTATTTGTAAATGTTGATGTCTTTTATTTGTGTTAATAAACCAATCAATGCGTAAACGTAATCATTTTGAAATAACCACGACCAGGCGCGTAGATAGAAATTATTTTCGGGGGAAGGTTATTGGCATTTCTTACCAGCTATTATGATAATTTAATATAAAATAAAAATGTTGGAAATACGTTATATAACCCCCTCTGTATACGCCACTGACCACGACATACCAGTAGTCAAATTCTAAAATATTGGTAGTGGGTGACTAGCCCAGTGGTCTTTACAAATTTTGCCTATAAACTGATTTTCCCCAACGCAGCAATTCTTCCTTTACAGAAAAATAAATGAAGAAAGAATTTGGCTATTACAAATTTTTGTTCAAATTTTCCGTATTCATTGAATTTTGAGGTATATTTTTTTTTTGTTTTGTTTTTTGACCATTTGCAACCTTTGACATATTAAAGCTTTGATGATCAAAATTTGAATCATTTTTTAGAGCTTGAACGATTACAATTTTCCAATACAAAAGAGTAATTTAAAAAATAAAGACCAAACATTTTTCAAACAAAAAACGCCGAATTCTTCCTTTACAGAAATATAAATAAGGAAAGAATTTGGCAATTACAAATTTTTGTTAAAATTTTCTGTATCCATTGAATTTTGAAATATATTTCTTTTTGTTTTGTTTTTTGACCATTTGCAACCTTTGACATATTAAAGCTTTAATGATCAAAATTTGAGTCATTTTTTAGAGCTTGAACGATTAAAATTTTTCAATACAAAAGAGCAATTTAAAAATTAAAGACTAAGAATTTTCCAAGCTAAAAACGCTCAATTTAAAGGTCTTAAAAAAAACAAAAATGTCTTAATACTTTTTTGAACAACTTCAAATTCTACACGTTTTAGCATGCGAATGATTTGCTCTCTTACAGACACTCTCATTTGATACTAACTGCAACTACTCATGGGTAATAAATATTGCTTTACAATAGCATAACCGAAGTAATTAGCTCTAATTTACACACTTTATCAAACATATGGGATAGTGACCAAAAAGTCGATAGCCGATTGGCATAATCACGTGGTTGGTGACCAAGAAGTCGATAGCCGATTGGCATAATCTCGTGGTGAATATATAAAAAACCCAAAATTAAAACGAATCCTATTTCTAGAATAGACACTAAATCTAATAGCATTTTATACACATGGAGTTAATGAGATGCGAATTTATTTTTCTTACACTTTCAATAATCGCCGTTAGTCCTCGAATACATTAAATGCCGTTGTAAGGTCTACAAACTGGTACGTGCAAGATATGCATACATCCTGAAGGCGTCCGAGAAAGGTCGTTCCAGTAGAGCCGCCTCGTATCGAATGTTTTAGAGCCCCCAAAATGCCATCGTAAGTCGGTGCTGCTGCTGCGGAGAACGGCCGAACTAAACAATGGGCTTCGAACGGAAACGCCATAAAACGGAATAGATGGCACTACTTACGTAACGCGTTTTAATTAACCACCCGTCGGCGGTCATCCCCGACCCGAGAAGAGAATCGGACTAAAAACAGATAACACCCTAAAGTATGCATGCACCTCCTGGATACACCAATAAAAATGTAACTGAAGAGGGGAACAATATCCGCGCAATTCACCCTGCTGAACAATCAGCCGGCCGCGGAAACAATTCCCCAACAGAACGCGTCTGGTCCACAGCGTTTTATACATGCAAGTACCAAATAATAAGTCTTTAATGCGTTTTGGACCAACCAACATTTTATAACGGCGCTACGATTGGAGAGCGGCGCCGAAAAATTAATCCATCATTCATCCTTAATCCTCCAGTTATCCGTCAGATTGCGCAACACGGGGACACGTACGTCCGTGCTTGCTCCTCACGCACGAGGTGAGGCACACTGCCGATCGGCCATGATGCCGCGGACCACGTGACTTGCCCAACACCCGATCCGCCAATGGCGGGAGACCTCGCGGTCGATACAGTCATGGCAACCGTACGGTTACCTCCCAGGCAACCGAGACGTCAACACGAAATCCCAGTGAGCGCGAGCGAGACGCTGCACGGCCATAAAGTATCCCATTGGAGTTCAAATAGTAAAACTTTTATGATTTTTAGTTGTTAAATGCTGCTTATGCGATCCGCTGCTAGATGTAGGTAGGTGGTATCCCTGGTCCGAAATATCGCGCGCGACGACCATCGCCCGAGCACAGACGGACACGACTGATTTGTTTAGGTGAAACTATGGGGAAATAATAAAATCCCTACTCTGCCTTCCTTATGGACATTAATTCTCGACGTTTATATTGTTTTAATTGCTCGTCCCACCCTCACCGATATTAAAAAAATGTATCGAGGTAAGGGGATTATTTTCAAGGGCATGCTAGGGTTATAATCATGGGCTCCATTGGATATCAGACCATCAAAATATAATAACAAATTCAGCATAATTTTAAAAATCTACATTCATTGGATATCAGGCCATCAAAATATAATAACAAATTCAGCATAATTTAAAAAAATCTAAATTATAGGTTTGGAAGCTATAATAAATTTCAAGAAAATTTCAAAATTCGCCAAATTGACTACATTTTTCCAATTTTCAAAAATCAATTTTTTCATTTTGGACATTAATTCTAGACGTTGAATTGCTCTCCCCACCCTCATGGATAATAAAAAAAAATGTATTGGGTAGGGGCTACACAATTGTGACAAATCAAAATTGTAATATTGGACCTCTGAAAACTAGAAATTACATGATTTTCAAGTTCTACATTAATATGACAAGAACATTTCTAAATGCTTCAGATACGCTAAATTTTTATTGTTCTTGAAAAACCAATAAAATCGGCAGTTTGCTAATTTTCAATAATCAAATTTGGCATTTCGGACATTAATTCTAAACGTGTATACATTTTTTAGTTGCTCTTCCCACTCTTATGGATAATACAAAATGTATCAGGGTGAGAGACTGCATAATTTTGAAAAATCCAAATTGTAATTTTGGACGCTTAGGAACTAGAAGTTAAATGATTTTCAAGATTTACATTGATATGACAAGAAAATTTCAAAATTTGCCAAATTGGCTACATTTTGATTGTTGAAATATCAAAATCCAACAACCAATTCGGCAGTTTTGTAATTTTCAAAAAATCAAATTTGGCATTTCCGACATTAATTCTAAACGTGTATACATTTTTTAGTTACTCTTCCCACTCTTATGGATAACACAAAATGTATCAGAACCAGGGGCTGCATAATTTTGAAAATTCTAAATTGTAATTTTGGACGCTTAGGAACTAGAAGTTAAATGATTTTCAAGATTTACATTAACATGACAAGAAAATTTCATAATTCGACAAATTGGCTACATTTTAATTGTTGAAAAATCATCCAACAACCAATTCAGCAGTTTTGTAATTTTCGAAAAATCAAAGTTGTCATTTTGGACATTAATTCTAAGCGTGTATACATTTTTAGTTGCTCTTCCCACTCTTATGGATAATACAAAATGTATCAGAACGAAGGGCTGCATAATTTTGAAAATTCCAAATTGTAATTTTGGACGCTTAGGAACTAGAAGTTAAATGATTTTCAAGATTTACATTAACATGACAAGAAAATTTCATAATTCGACAAATTGGCTACATTTTGATTGTTGAAAAATGAACATCCAACAACCAGTTCAGCAGTTTTGTAATTTTAAGATTTACATTAACATGATAGGAAAATTTCAAAATTCGCCAAATTGGCTACATTTTGTTTGTTGATAGATCAAAATCTAACAACCAATTTGGCAGTTTTGTAATTTTCAAAAATCAAAGTTGTCATTTTGGAAATTAATTCTAAACTTGTATACATTTTTAGTTGCTCTTCCCACTTTTAGGGATACAAAATGTATCAGGATGAGAGACTGCATAATTTTGAAAAATCCAAATTGTAATTTTGGACGCTTAGGAACTAGAAATTAAATGATTTTCAAGATTTACATTGACATAATAAGAAAATTTCAAAATTTGCCAAATTGGCTACATTTTATTTGTTGATAGATCAAAATCTAACAACCAATTCGGCAGTTTTGTAATTTTCAAAAATCAAAGTTGTCATATTGGACTGCACTTCCCGCCCTCGTGGATAATAAGAAATCAAGATGAATACTTTTCGGTGGTTCATGCTTGAATCGTGATCATGGGCTTCATTGAATACCATCAACAAATTCTGCATAATTTTGAAACATCAAAATTGTAATTCTGAGCGATCAAGCATATGAAATTGAAGGACTTTCTCATTTTACATTAATATGACAAGAAAATCCAACCAATTCGGCATATGTCAAGAAACTTTCTAAAATTGGCTACCATCAAAATCCAACAACCAATTCGGCTGTTTTATAATTTTCAAAAATCAAATTTGTCATTTTGACACTTTGTGCCATTCTGTAGTTGTGGATTTCATGAGCCATTGTCAAAAAGTTTGAAATTTTAAAATTAGCCCAAAATTGTTTCCACTTGATTGTAAAAATTATGAAACATCCCTTCACTGGATTCCAAAAAAACGCCTGAGAACCGAGACTAGAGTCATTCTGAGTTTGTTCAAAATAATTTCCACATGGGACAAAATTTCCAAATTTATCCAAAATTGATTCTGCTAATGATTTTTTAAAAATGTTCAACCCTCCTTCGCTAGATTCCGCGATAAACTCATGAAAACAAAGTTTAGAGTTATTCTGAAGTTTTGCATCTTCACAAGTGTTAAAAAAATATTTAAAAAAAACTTTTATCGGGAAATCTAAAATTAGTAAATCTACTCCAAATTATTTATACTTTTCATAAAAAGTTAAAACGATCCAAAATGTTGACAAAATCGCGCGAGAACGGAGCTTAGTATCGTTCTGAAGTTGCGATAAAATAATTGTCTAAAAATGTTGAAAATTTTAACGAAATTTGATTCTATTTTATGATTTTGTATAATTTATTCAAATTGATTCTGCTAATTATTTTGTAAACATCCCTCCTTCGCTAGATTCCGTGATAAACTCTTGAAAACAAAGTTTAGAGTGATTCGAAAATTTTGCATCTTCGTAAGTGTTAAAATATATTTAAAAAAAACAATTATCGGAAAATCTAAAATTTTTAAATCTACTCAAAATTATTTATACTTTTTATAAAAACTTGAAAAAATCGTACGAGAACGAAGCTTGGTATCAATCTGAACTTGTGTATTTCACTAGTAAAACATAATACATAAATCAATTGTCGAAAAGTTAAAAGATTCTATATTTAACCAAATTGGATTCTAAATATTGTAAAAATTTTCAAAACACCACAACACTAAATTTTGACAAAACCGCGTGAATACGAAGCTTAAGGCCACTGTAAAGTTGTTTACTAGTAATAAAAAAATATTAGAGCAATAGTCAAAAAGTTGAAAATTGCTCTATTTATACAAATTTGATGCTACTTTATATTTTTTTAAAAATTTGAAAATACTCGAACACTAAATTTTGTGTATTTTACTAGCGATAGAAAAATATAAAAACAATTGTCAAAAAGTTGAAAATTTCTATATTTATCCAAATTTGATTCTACTTAATGGTTTTTGTAAAAAACTGAAAATACTCCTATTCAAAATTTTGTCAAAATCGTACGAGAACAAAGTTTAATGCCATTCTTAAGTTATAAGTGTATTTTACTAGCGATAAAAAAATATAAAAACAATTGTCAAAAAGTTGAAAATTTCTATATTTACCCAAATATGATTCTACTTCATGATTTTTGTCAAAATCTTACGAGAAAGAAGCTTAGTATCATTCTGAAGTTGCGATAAAATAATTGTCTAAAAAATGTTGAAAATTTAACCGAAATTTGATTCTATTTTATGATTTTGGAAAAATTTAGAAATATCCACCCACTAAATTCCGAGATTAACTGTCGAGAACAGTTTTCGAATTTCTGTATTTTCACGAGCGTTAACGAAAGTCCAAAAGTCTAAATTTCCATACTTGTGCAGAATTGATTCTTTTTTATGGTTTTGTGAAAATTTTAAAATATTTCATTACAATTTTCTGAAACAGATGCTGGTGAACTCAGTATCCTTCCGAAGTTGTGCATGTTCAGGAGCGTTTAAAAATATAAAAATAATTGTCGGAAGATTCAAAATTTCCAAACGTGCTTAAAATTGATTAATTTTTTTCTACTTTCTCCGTTACGAAGTACGAGAAAGTATTGTGATCGTGAAAATTTTTCAAATTGGTTTTTCGAGGAAATATCCGTTTTGGGGTCCCTAGATGTTATTTCAACAATTTCTGGAAAAAAAATGGTGATGTGGCCATCATGTTACTTTCTCCGACTTGATGGTATCATAGCCATTTATACTTACGTTTTCATGGTTTATTTTCAATTGAAATCATATTTTAAATGTACAATGTGGATGAAACTGACGTCAAAATTATGAAAGATGGAAAAATTATACTTCGAAAACTCAATTTACTCAAAAACTAAAAGGATTTGGAAAAAAACTTATTCTTTATAAGTTGTTCATTATACCATTCTCTACAACTATTATTAATATAAATTTGCTGTAACTATTATTGTTTTATAATTATAAACCAAAAACAAACAAAAAATAATTATAAATTTTTTTCTCGAATAAAAATGATTTTATGAAAAATGTTTTCAAGCAAAAGATGTTAATTTCTTTGTTGTCTTCAAACTTTAAACATACGTCTTATTTGATAATCTGAAGAACTGAAAAGCTTTTGGTAAAATTTCGTACACCGGAAGTGGGTTTTTACCTTAACTGTTTTTTGTTTTTGCCAATATTTTTTTAAATATGAAAAAAATCACAAAAACATTTAAACAAACATTGAAGACAACAGGAAAATGAACGTCTTTTGCTTGAAAATATTTTTCATAAAATCATTGTTATTCGAGAAAAAAATGTAATATTATTTTTTTAATTTTTGGTTTATAATTATGAAACAATAATAGTTACAGCAAATTTATGTCAATAATAATTGTGGAGAATGCTAAAATGAACAACTTGTAGGGAATCATTTTTACAAAATCTCTTTGGTTTTCGAGAAATTCATAATTTTTTAAATTGATTTAAAGAAATTTTTTTTTCAATAATTATAAAACGATAATAGTTACATCAAATTTATGTGAATAATAATTGTAGAGAATGCTAAAATGAACAACTTGTAGAGAATCATTTTTACAAAATCTCTTTAGTTTTCGAGAAATTAATAATTTTTTTAATTGATTTAAAAAAACAATTTTTTTCAAAAATTATAAAACGATAATAGTTCCATCAAATGTATGTGAATAATAATTGTATAGAATGCTAAAATGAACAACTTGCAGAGAATAATTTTTACAAAATCTCTTTAGTTTTCGAGAAATTCATAATTTTTTAATTGATTAAAAGAAAATGTTTCAATAATTATAAAACGATAATGGTTACATCAAATTTATGTGAATAATAATTATAGAGAATGTTAAAATGAACAACTTGTAGAGAATCATTTTTACCAAATCTCTTTAGTTTTCGAGAAATTCATAATTTTTTTAATTGATTTAAAAAAAAAAATTCAAAAATTATAAAACGATAATAGTTACATCAAATTTATGTAAATAATAATTGTAGAGAATGCTAAAATGAACAACTTGTAGAGAATCATTTTTACAAAATCTCTTTAGTTTTCGAGAAATTCATAATTTTTTTAATTGATTTTTTTAAAAAAATTTTTCAATAATTATAAAACGATAATAGTTACATCAAATTTATGTAAATAATAATTGTAGAGAATGCTAAACTGAACAACTTTTAACGAATAAGTTTTTTGTCGAAATCCCTTTAGTTTTTGAATTTGAAGTATAATTTTTCCATCTTTCATAATTTTAACGTTTTAAACGTCAGTTTCATCCGAGTTTACACAACGCTCGATGTACATTTAAAAAATGATTTCAATTGAAAATAAACCATGAAAACGTAAATATAAATGGCTATGATATCATTAAGTTAGAGAAAGTAACATGATGGCCACATCACATTTTTTTTTTATTTTGTAAGAATATCCAATCGCCAGATTCCAAAGTAAATGTCCAAGAACAGTGCTTAGAATCATCACGGGGTTGTATAAGTTCGTAGACGACTAAAAAAATATTAATTGCTACAAAACATAAAATTTTGCAGACCCAACAAAAATTGGTTTTATTTTAGGATTTTCAAAAACTGGTAAACATTACTAGATTCCGGGATAATTCCATATGCATGTGCAGGTGTATGTCACGAGCATTACAAACTATTAAAACAATGGTTGAAAAGTTGAAAATTTTCAAACTTACCAAAATTAATTATTCTTTATGATTTTGACGGAACTTTGAATCAAGCGTGTGCACGAGCGTTAAAAAAAATATAAAAACAATACAATAAAGACGAAAAGTAGCCAGAATATATGAATATTCAACCTGTTTTTAACTCTGCAAAATTTAGTCTTACTTTAACGTTTGAATGTGATAACTGATAGAAATCGCTTGAAGAAAAATAGACGTTTACATATTCCTCCGAATCAATTTATGGGCATGTTTATCAACATGCGCACAAGAATACAATCTAATAGGTTTCTGATTAATTCCGTCGAAACTAATAAACAAACATCAAAGGAAAATAAGTATACACACTCAGCATTATGGAAGTTCCAAGAATCGGCGGCGTCAAACAGCGGCTAATTATCGGCGTCAAACGGCGGCTAGTTATCAGCGCCAATGAACTGCATTGATTATTTTTTACAATACCATAAATCAAGCAATCGATTTTTAAAGCATTTCATACCGGAATCCAAGGTCCAAAGACCTACAGTCGCTATAACTTATTACAGTAAGGATTTTATTTTGAAAGAAAGAAAAAAACGTAACAATTTCGATTTTTGTTTTTTTTTAAGGGTATCTACTAGATTTAATAATAATAATAATAAACTTTATTACTTACTTTTCCATATACATTTACAATGTAATTAAACCATTACAAATACAAAGGTAAGAAAATGTCGAGGTTCAGTGTACAGTGACAGCGATGACACAGTTCTTCTACCTAACCAGAAGTATACGTTGTTAGTAGAAAATATTTAAATAAATTCATACGTAAAGCTTAGGTCATACTTGTAGTTGAAATTTATCGAAGATTTTCTTATACTATTTTCCGACAGATTGTCGCATCGAAAGCCGCGCCGCGCAGATGTCTACGGCGTTCGCACGCTTGATTTGCGCTTGGCGTTTTGTTGACAGTCGATCTGTTGCTGAGATACATACATAATTACTATAAGCTGGCGTTATGGAAATAACGCCCTAGAGCGCTATTTGTCATTTAATATATGTTGTTTCCATGCCATTGTGATTTCAATAATAAACAAGTATGACATAAAAAAAAATACGATCACAATACTTTCCGGTAAACATAGAAAATAAAAAATATTGTAAGGAACCGTAAAAAAATCTGAATATCAAAATAGATCGTTTTTCTCATCTCTCATTTTTTTTCTTTTACCACTTTAATGATTTCAATGCCGATTACAAAATGATAAGTTCCGTTTTGCCAATAACAAAATAATTACAGAAGAAATATCGTCATATTTATGAATACAGCTGTTAATTTTAATGCTTGTGTATTGTTTGAATACACCCAGTCACTTAACACAAAACGCCATTCATCATCATAATGTCGAGTTGTATTAAATTGATTCTGCCCGATTAATTGGCATGACATGAGCGGACACCGCATTTAATGCCCATAATATTGCATTAAGGATTGTTATTGTTATGTTTTCCCAACAAGAAATTTTACGGTTATTGTTCTTTGATGACAGCGAATTTAATCCACCATCAATGGGTCGCTTTTCTGCTACGTTAACAATAAATTATTACACACGTGTGCTCGTAGAAGGAAATTTGTCATCAATGTTATAAAACTGTAGTTACACGTGTAACTCATAATTAATTATGTATCTGGATGCTATCCTGTCAAATAATAACCAAAAATATACAATAAAGCGTTCATAGAATTTTATAAATACTGAAAATGGAACAAAAACGAAATAACGAAATTAACCGAAATATTTAGAAAATGGAATTAAGGCTGTTCTCTCAGTGCATGTATTCACGGTTTTGCATGATTTATCTTTATTTATCATTAGATGAAGTTCATATTTTACAGATATCTCAATGATAGTTATGCCAACAACTTGACCTTTTTCTTTTTTGAAGTTGGGTCTTAGTTTTTAATTAAAAAAATAAAAGGTTCCCAAAAATAATATTTTTAATAAATTATCAAAATTTAGGCGCGGTCAATCGCTAGATGATACTTTTTCCAACAACATTTGTCTTTGCAGTTTTTCGATACGTTAAGAAATAAACGAAAAAAAAGCAAAGGCGTTTCTGCATTTTTCGTTCAAAAACAAAATCGAAATAAATAATTTTCTAATACCGACTTTTATGGTTCTTTGAAATTTTTAAAAGTGTCTCCGTTAAATACACACACCTCGTGCTTTATGTCGAAAAAGACGTATTCCCCATATGCTAAATTTGTTCAATTTTCCAAGAAAGAAAAAATATAAAAACAATTGCCCAGGACTTGAAACTTTCCAAATTTACTCAAAATAGATTCTGCCTTATAATTCTATCATAATCTGAAAACTTCCCTTCACCAAATTTGGAAATCACACGAGAACATCGTTTATGATAATGCAGAATTTGTTAATTTTTCCAGGAAATAAAAAATATAAAAAACAATTGCCCAGGACTGGAAACTTTCCAAATTTACTCAAAATATATTCTGCTATATAATTCTATCATAATCAGAAAACATCCCTTCGCCAAATTTGGAAATAATCATACGAGAACATATTTTATAGCAGGGCTGAATTTTCTGGCTTTTCCCTGGTTAAAAAAATATAATAACAATTGCCACAGACTTGAAACTTTCCAAATTTACTCAAAATATATTCTGCTATATAATTCTATCATAATCTGAAAACATCCCTTCGCCAAATTTGAAAATAATCATACGAGAACGCATTTTATAGTAGGGCTGATTTTCTGTCTTTTCACTGGTTAAAAAAATATAATAACAATTGCCACAGACTTGAAACTTTCTAAACTTCCTCAAAATATATTCTGCTTTATAATTCTATCATAATCTGAAAACATCCCTTCGCCAAATTTGGAAATAATCATACGAGAACATATTTTGTAGCAGGGCTGAATATTCTGGCTTTTCCTGGTTAAGAAAAATATAATAACAATTGCCACAGACTTGAAACTTCCTAAATTTTCTTAAAATATATTCTGCTATATAATTATATCATAATCTGAAAACATCCCTTCTCCAAATTTGAAAATAATTACACGGTAATCTAGTTTATGATCATGCTGAATTTGTTCATTTTTTGAAGGAAAGAAAAAATATAAAAACAATTGCCCAGGACTTGAAACTTTCCAAATTTCTTCAAAATAGATTCTGCCTTATAATTCTATCTTAATCTGAAAACACCCCTTCGACAAATTTGGAAATAATCATACGAGAACTTATTTTATAGTAGGGCTGAATTTTCTGGCTTTTCCCTGGCTAAAAAATATATAATAACAATTGCCACAAACTTGAAACTTTCTAAACTTCCTCAAAATATATTCTGCTTTATAATTCTATCATAATCTGAAAACACCCCTTCGCCAAATTTGGAAATAATCATACGAGAACATATATTATAGCAGGGCTGAATTTTCTGGCTTTTCGCTGGTTAAAAAAATATAATAACAATTGCCACAGACTTGAAACTTTCCAAATTTACTCAAAATATATTCTGCTATATAATTCTATCATAATCTGAAAACATCCCTTCGCCAAATTTGGAAATAATCATACGAGAACATATTTTATAGCAGGGCTGAATTTTCTGCTTTTCCCTGGTTAAAAAAATATAATAACAATTGCCACAGACTTGAAACTTTCTAAATTTTCTCAAAATATATTTTGCTATATAATTCTATCATAATCTGAGAACATCCGTTCGCCAAATTTGGAAATAATCATACGAGAACATATTTTATAGTAGGGCTGAATTTTCTGCCTTTTCCCTGGTTAAAAAAAAAATATAATTACAATTGCCACAGACTTGAAACTTACCAAATTTACTCAAAATATATTCTGCAATATAATTCTATCATAATCTGAAAACATCCCTTAGCCAAATTTGGAAATAATCATACGAGAACAAATTTTATTGTAGGGCTGAATTTTCTGGCTTTTCCTGGTTAAACAAAATATAATTACAACTGCCACAGACTTGAAACTTTTAAAATTTACTAAAAATATATTCTGCTATATAATTCTTTCTTAATCTGAAAACATCCCTCCGCCAAATTTGGAAATAATCATACGAGAACATATTTTATAGCAGGGCTGAATTTTCTGGCTTTTCCCCGGTTAAAAAAAATATAATTACAATTTCTACAGACTTGAAACTTTCCAAATTTACTCAAAATATATTCTGCTATATAATTCTATCATAATCTGAAAACAACCCTTCGACAAATTTGGAAATAATCATACGAGAACATATTTTATACTAGGACTGAATTTTCTGCCGTTTCCCTCGTTAAAAAAATATAATTACAATTGCCACAGACTTGAAACTTTCCAAATTTACTCAAAATATATTCTGCTATATAATTCTATCATAATCTGAAAACATCCCTTCGCCAAATTTGGAAATAATCATACGAGAACATATTTTATAGCAGGGCTGAATTTTCTGCCTTTTCCCTGGTTAAAAAAATATAATAACAATTGCCACAGACTTGAAACTTTCTAAATTTCCTTAAAATATATTCTGGTATATAATTCTATCATAATCTGAAAACATCCCTCCGCCAAATTTGGAAATAATCATACGAGAACATATTTTATAGTAGGGCTGAATTTTCTGGCTTTTCCTGGATAAAAAAATTTAATCACAATTGCCACAGAATTGAAACTTTCTAAATTTTCTCAAAATATATTCTGCTACATAATTCTATCATAATCTGAAAACATCCCTTCGCCAAATTTGGAAATAAACATACGAGAAGATATTTTATAGCAGGGCTGACTTTTCTGGCTTTTCCCTGGTTAAAAAATATAATAACAATTGCCACAGACTTGAAACTTTCTAAATTTACTCAAAATATATTTTGCTATATAATTCTATCATAATCTGAAAGCATCCCTTTGCCAAATTTGGAAATAATCTTACGGGAACAAATTTTATACGAGGGCAGAATTTTCTGACGTTTCCCTGGTTAAAAAAAATATAATTACAATTGCCACAGACTTGAAATTTTCTAAATTTCCTCAAAATATATTCTGCAATATAATTCTATCATAATCTGAAAACATCCCTTTGCCAAATTTGAAAATAATCATACAAGAACATATTTTATAGTAGGGCTGAATTTTCTGCCTTTTCCCTGGTTAAAAAAAATATAATAACAATTGCCACAAACTTGAAACTTTCTAAATTTCCTCAAAATATATTCTACTATATAACTCTATCATAATCTGAAGTCACCCCTTCGACAAATTTGGAAATAATCATACGAGAACATATTTTATAGAAGAGCTGAATTTTCTGCCTTTTCTTGGTTAAAAAAAATATAATAACAATTGCCACAGACTTGAAACTTTCTAAATTTCCTTAAAATATATTCTGCTATATAATTCTATCATAATCTAAAAACACCCCTTCGCCAAATTTAAAAATAATTACACGATAACCTAGTTTATGATCATGCTGAATTTGTTCATTTTTTGAAGGAAAGAAAAAATATAAAAACAATTGCCCAGGACTTGAAACTTTCCAAATTTCTTCAAAATAGATTCTGCCTTATAATTCTATCATAATCTGAAAACACCATTTCGACAAATTTGGAAATAATCATACGAGAATATATTTTATAGTAGGGCTGAATTTTCTGGCTTTTCCCTGGTTAAAAAAAATATAATAACAATTGACACAGACTTGAAACTTTCCAAATTTTCTCAAAATATATTCTGCTATATAATTCGATCATGATCTGAAAACATTCCTTCACCAAATTGGGAAAAAAACATACGAGAACATATTTTAAAGTAGGGCTGAATTTTGTGCCTTTTCCCTGGTTAAAAAAATATAATAACAATTGCCACAGTCTAAAAACTTTCTAAATTTCCTCAAAATATATTCTGCAATAGAATTTTATCATAATCTAAAAATACCCCTTCGACAAATTTGGAAATAATCACACGAGAACATAGTTTATGATAATGCTGAATTTGTTCATTTTCCAGCAAAGAAAAAATATAATAACAATTGCCACAGACTTGAAACTTTCTAAATTTTCTCAAAATATATTCTACAATAGATTTCTATCATAATCACGATAACATGGTTTTTGATAATGCTGAATTTGTTCATTTTTCCAGGAAAGAAAAAATAAAATAATTATTTATAATAGTAGTTTAATGTATGCTGAATCCATATTTGTTGCTTACTCTCTTTAAGGGAAATGGCGTACATTGATACATCACGTTGATATATTTGGACATTTGTCCGACCGCGATTTTAGATTTGGAGTTGATTTTGATCTTTTTTTTATTTCTTTTATGACCGAACTTCGAATTTTATTTCTTAAATAACAATATAATGTGTGCTGAACCTGAATATGTTTTAATGTTTTCATTTTTTAAATTTTGTTATTTAAGGTTGCTAAAAAAATCATATTAAAGGTTGAATATTGATGTGCTTTCAAGGAAATTTATTCATTTATGCTGATGATGGTCTAACCAACCGAAACTGGTACATGCAAATAAATATTAGAACATACCAGGAAGTACAAGTCAATGTAGCAATATTTATTAAATGTTCTAGTAGCACTCTTAAGTAAAAACAATCGATTTTCCTTAAAAATGTTCAGATATAAAGAGATTTGAAATCTTTGGCCAACTTCACATCCGTGAAAAAGTGTTAAGACAATCTTAGAATTCAAGCAGTTTTATATTACTGCAAGGCTAAGATGGTACACATTCCTGTCCCTTAGTTTTAACAGGATGGAGCAACAATAACTTCAATAAGAAGTAACAGAAAAATAATCGAATTTCACCAGATGCTCTTCGGCTAATAAAACATGTTTAGAGAGTGAACTCGCCCCTCCAACATCAGCCATGTTTTTGTTTTGCTTTGCTATAACTTCTGAAAAATGTATCGAATGTTTTGGCCCTCTCTAAAAGTCTAAATTGCATTCAAATCAGAGGGTTAGTTTCCTTGTTAGTTTCAACAAGATGAAGCAACAAATCTCTTCGATGTAATGTCAATGCAATAAAAATGCTTAAATTCTACCAAATGCTCTAAATAACAGTTCTAAATTGCTACTAAAATGGACCTTGTTAGTCTCAACAAGATGGAGCAAGGCTAAGATGGTACACATTACTGTCCCTTAGTTTTAACAGAATGGAGCAACAATAACTTCAATAAGAAGTGACAGAAAAATAATCGAATTCTACCAGATGCTCTAAATAACAGTTTTAAATTGCTACGCTACTACGATGGTACAAATTCCCGTCACTTGCAAGGGAACTAACCTTAAGTGTTCCTCTCCTGTATCGATACATATTTTTTTTTTGCTTCGGCTAATAAAACTTGTTTAGGGAGTGAACTCGCCCCTCCAACATCAGCCATATTCTTTTTTATTGTTTATGCTGGAGGCTTCTACTTCGTAATACATTTTAAATATTATAATAAAACACTTTTAACTTTGTTTTGTATAACTTATATATTTATTTTTGTGACTTAAGTTTCGGTAATACCATTACCACTACCATTTTCAAACAATTCTTGTTTGAAAATGGTAATTGTATTACCGAAACTTAAGTCACAAAAATAAATATATAAGTTATACAAAACAAAGTTAAAAGTGTTTTATTATAATATTTTCTTTTGTTTGGCTATAACTCCTGAAAACTGTATCGAATATTTTGGCCCTCTCTAAAAGTCTTAATTTCATTCATATCAGAAGAGAACACTTGTTAGTTTCATTGTTATTCTCAACAAGATGGAGCAACAAATCTCTTAGATGTAATGTCAATGTAATAAAAATGCTTAAATTCTACCAAATGCTCTAAATAACAGTTTTTTGCACATCCACTGCAAATGTATTTTTATAACGATTGTATTGTATATTGTATACTTTATAACGAGTGTAATGTGTATTTTGTAAATGGTGGCAAAAGTGAAATAAAAAAATTAAATTGAATTTAGATTGCTACTAAAATGCTCCAAATTTCTTTTACTTAGTTTCAACAAGAAGGGACAACAAGTCATTTCGATGCAATGTCAATGGAATATAAAAGTGCCAGGAAAAACATCAAATTCTTACAGATAACAGTTTCAAATTACTACAAAGCCTAGTTTAGGCGTGATGGAGCAACAAGTCATTACGATCCAATGTCAAGGCAATAGAAAGGAACATTTTTGAATTCTAACAGATGCTATAAATTACTACTAGGCTAGGATTGTAGAAATTCCTGTGACTTAGATTCAACAGGATGGAGCAAGAAGTCATCTCAGTGTAATGTCAATGAAAAAAGAAAACTGTTTTGGAGAGATCTTTGAATTTTTACAGATGCTGTTAATTACTGTTACAAATTACTACTATTAGGTGGAGAAAATTAAAGATAAGCTGATACGAGATTTGGATTGTTTAGGTTTATAGTTTTTTTTAAATTTAATTTGTAATACGTAATCATCGGTAAATATTCGCCTATTGTCAACATATTTCTAAAAGCTGGTATAATACTTCTAACATAGATATAAAGTAACATTTACTTTTGTCATTGTCAACATACTTCTAAAAACTGGTATAATACTTCTAACATAGATATCAAGTAACATTTACTTTTCTAAAATGGGTGTGTTTGTGATTAACTCTTTACGGGCAAGAAGGCGTGTTCTCCGTGCAAAATTGCAACAAACTGTCACACGTACCTGTTTCCTTCCGGAGACAAACACTGTCGAAATAAACGGGGCAGAGATCGCGGCCGAACTGAACCGTATCGGGGAGATACTACAGGAAACGGAGATTTCTTGGACGGCCGTAAAAACACACGGTAACCAACCTCCGTGTGCGAAAAGGTGCCTACGCCGTCGATACGGTTCGGAAGCGTCGCGACGCCGACGTCCCGCCGCCGCCGCCGCCGCCGACACCTTTTCTTATTCCCGCTATTTTTTTTTACGACCGCGCGATCCCCTCCCACACACCTTTACTGCCTCCGCGACGAAACAAATGAGACGTCGAAATATGGATTCGCGATGGAATGGGAAAACCTATCTGTCTGTCATTGTTTTCACACGAAATGATAATTTAAATTTTTTATATTCATGAATCCTTCAGGCCAAAATGGCCATAAAACGTTGTAGCATCATTTACTTTTCACTTAGAAAAAAAAAATGGTGATGTGGCCATCATGTTACTTTCTCCGTCTTGATGGTATCATTTATATTTACGCTTTCATGGTTTATTTTCAATTGAAATCATATTTTACATGTACGTCGAGCGTTGCGTAAACTCGGATAAAACTGACGTTTAAAACGTCAAAATTATGATTATACTTCGAATTCAAAAACTCGGTTTACTCAAAAACTAACGAAATTTCGAAAAAAACTTATTCTTTAGAAGTTGTTCATTTTGGCATTCTCTACATAAATTTGCTGTAACTATTATCGTTTAAAAAAATTTAAAAAAAAATAATATTTTTTTTTCTCGAATAGCAATGATTTTATGAAAAATATTTTCAAGCAAAAGATGTGCATTTATTTGTTGTCTTCAATGTTTGTTTTAATGTTTTTGTGATATTTTTCATATTTAAGAAGATACTGGAAAAAAAACAAAAAACGGTTAAGGTAAACACGCACTTCCGGTGCACGAAATTTTACCAAAAGCTTTTCAGTTCTTTGCATTATCAAACAAGACGTATGTTCAAAGTTTCATATTAATTGCTGTATTAGTTTCTGAGATACAGCGCGCACGACACACACACACACACGGACACAGACACAATTTTTTTTCCAGAAATTGCTGAAATGGCATCTAGGGACCCCAAAACAGATATTTCCGCAAAAAAAATTTTTGAAAAAATTTTCACGATCACAATACTTTCTCGTACTTCGTAACGGAAAAAGTAAAAATATATGTAGCTAAATACTAAAAGGTGTTTCAATAAGAGATTTGATTTTTTTTCTTGAAAAACGTTGTGTTATTTATATTTCAATCCCAAGTACAAACTATGGGATTGATGGCCAATGGCGACCAATTAATGTCTCAGATGGCCATTCTTTTGAGAAAATTTTCCTTCACATTTTTGCACAATTTTAAGAATAACAGCTCCGATATTTTCTTCAAGTGCTTAAAACTGTTCCGGAGCGCCGTCTTGTTGGAAATGAAGGACGTCGACATTCGAATCATCATTTTCTGATTTTAGAAAGAAAAAATCGATTTTACAGACTTCGATTTCAATCTCAAGTACAAACTATGGGATTAATAATGCAATACAATTTCTGCCTAAAGACAGTCTTAGATGGCCATTCTTTTAAGAAAAATTTCCAACACATTTTCGCACAGTTTTAGGAATAACAGCTCCGATATTTTCTCTCCGATAAGTGCTTGAAACTGTTCTGGAGCGCCGTCTTGTTGGAAATGAAGGTCGTCGACATTCGAATCATCTTTTTCTGATATTAGAAAAAAAAATCTATTTTTCAGACTTAGCCAAAGAGGCTAAACGAAGACAACAAATCAAACGCGGTTTGCAAATCCGTGTTCCTTGCATGCGATTTAGTCGGATTGAATTAAAATTGGCGATTTGAATTTATTGACGAAAACATGAAAACGGCCCCCCTTTTGTCAGTTTTGCTCAAAAATTGCATTTGAAACGATTTCCTGAAAAAATCACTGGTTGGATTCGGAGTTTCTATACGTCATTATAAAGATCTCATTAAGATCAAACAGAAAATGTATTGCGTAAGAACAAATGTCGATGAACGCTCGCAAAGAAAACTCGAAAATGTACAAATTAGAAAAATCAACTTTTTTCATAATCATTCCAGACAGCTTCGATATTTTCTTTAAGTGCTTGAAACCATTCTGGAGCGCCGTCTTGTTGGAAATGAAGGTCGTCGACAATCGAATCATCATTTTCTGATTTTAGAAAAAAAAATCGATTTTTCAGACTTTGAACGGCCATAGCGGCTAAACGAAGACAACAAATCGAACGCGGTTTGCAAATCTGTGCTCCTTGCATGCGATTTAGTCGGATTCAATTGAAATTGGAGATTTGAAATTTTTGACGAAAGCCTTTTTTTGCTCAAAAATTGTATTTGAAATGATTTCCTAAAAAAAATACTGTTTGGATTCGGAGTTTCTACACGTCACTGTAAAGATCTTATTAAAATCCATCAGAAAATGTACTGATGTAAGAATAAATGTCAATTTGAAGTGCGTGAAGCGCTTGCAAAAAAAACTCGAAAATGTAAAAAATAGAAAAATCAACTTTTTTGATGATCATTCTCGACAGCTCCGATATTTTCTTTAAGTGCTTGAAACTGTTCTGGAGCGCCGTCTTGTTGGAAATGAAGGTCGTCGACATTCGAATCATCATTTTCTGATTTTAGAAAAAAAAAAACGATTTTTCAGACTTTGAGCGGCCATAGCGGCTAAACGAAGACAACAAATCGAACGCGGTTTGCAAATCTGTGCTCCTTGCATGCGATTTAGTCGGATTCAATTGAAATTGGAGATTTGAAATTTTTGACGAAAGCCTTTTTTTTGCTCAAAAATTGTATTTGAAATGATTTCCTAAAAAAATTACTGTTTGGATTCGGAGTTTCTATACGTCACTGTAAAGATCTTATTAAAATCCATCAGAAAATGTACTGACGTAAGAATAAATGTCAATTTGAAGCGCGTGAAGCGCTTGCAAAAAAAACTCGAAAATGTAAAAAATAGAAAAATCTACTTTTTTCATAATAATTCTAGACAGCTCCGATATTTTCTTTAAGTGCTTGAAACTGTTCTGGAGCGCCGTCTTGTTGGAAATGAAGGTCGTCGACATTCGAATCATCATTTTGTGATTTTAGAAAAAAAATCGATTTTTCAGAATTTGAACGGCCATAGTGGCTAAACGAAGACAACAAATCAAACGCGGTTTGTTAATCTGTAGTCCTTGTGTGTAAATTAGTCATATTCAGTTAAAATTGGCGATTCGAAATTTTTGACGAAAACATGAAAAACAAAATTGCTCAAAAATTGCATTTGGATTGGATTTTTCAGACTTTGAACGGCCATAGCGGCTAAACGAAGACAACAAATCGAACGCGGTTTGCAAATCTGTGCTCTTTGCATGCGATTTAGTCGGATTCGCTTAAAGTTGGCGATTTGAAATTTTTGACGAAAACATGAAAAACTTGTTACTTTTGTTCAAAAATTGCATTTGAAATGATTTCCTGAAAAAATCACTGGTTGGATTCGGAGTTTCTGTACGTCAATGTAAAGATCTCATTAAGATCCATCAGAAAATGTATTGCGTAGGAACAAATGTCGATGAAGCCCGTGAAGCGCTCGCAAAAAAAACTCGAAAATGTAAAAAAAAGAAAAATCAATTTTTTTGATAATCATTCTAGACAGCTCCGATATTTTTTTTAAGTGCTTGGAACTTAACTTCTGGAGCACCGTCTTGTTGGAAATGAAGGTCGTCGACCATCGAATCATCATTTTCTGATTTTAGAAAAAAAAATCTATTTTTCAGACTTTCAACGGCCATAGAGGCTAAACGAAGACAACAAATTGAACGCGCTTTTAAAATCTGTGCTCCTTGAATGCAATTTAGTCGGATTCAATTAAAATTGGCGATTTGAAATTTTTGACGAAATCATGAAAAACTTGTTACTTTTGCTCAAAAATTGCATTTGAAATGATTTCCTGAAAAAATCACTGGTTGGATTCGGAGTTTCTATACGTCACTGTAAAGATCTCATTAAGATCCATCAGAAAATGTATTGCGTAAGAACAAATGTCGATTAAGCCCGTGAAGCGCTCGCAAAGAAAACTCGAAAATGTAAAAAATAGAAAAATCAACTTTTTTGATAATAATTCTAGACAGCTCCGATATTTTCTTTAAGTGCTTGAAACTGTTCTGGAGCGCCGTCTTGTTGGAAATGAAGATCGTCGACAATCGAATCATCATTTTCTAATTTTAGAAGAAAAAAAAATCGATTTTTCAGACTTTGAACGGTCATAGCGGCTAAACGAAGACAACAAATCAAACGCGGTTTGCAAATCCGTGCTCCTTGTATGCGATTTAGTCGGATTCAATTAAAATTGGCGATTTGAAATCTTTGACGAAATCATGAAAAACTTGTTACTTTTGCTCAAAAATTGCATTTGAAATGATTTCCTGAAAGAATCACTGGTTGGATTCGGAGATCTCATTAAGATCCATCAGAAAATGTATTGCGTAAGAACAAACGTCGATGAAGCTCGTGAAGCGCTCTCAAAGAAAACTCGAAAATGTAAAAAATAGAAAAATCAACTTTTTTCATAATCATTCTGGACAGCTCCGATATTTTCTTTAAGTACTTGAAACTGTTCTGGAGCGCCGTGTTGTTGGAAATTAAGGTCGTCGACACTCGAATCATCATTTTCTGATTTTAGAAAAAAAAATCGATTTTTTCAGACTTAGAACGGCCGGAGCGGATAAACGAAAACTCGAAATTGAACGTGGTTTTCAAATATGTGCTTCTTGTGTGTAAATTAGCCGGATTCAATTAAAATTGGCGATTTAAAATTTTTGACGAAAATATGAAACTTAAATATGTTACTTTTGCTCAAAAATTGCATTTGAAATGATTTTCTGAAAAAATCACTGGTTGGATTCGGAGTGTCTATACGTCACTGTAAAGATCTTATTAAGATCCATCAGAAAATGTACTGGCGTAAGAATAAATGTCAATTTGAAGGGCGTGAAGAGCTCGCAAAGAAAACTCGAAAATGTAAAAAATTGAAAAATCAACTTTTTTGATAATCATTCACTCCCTTTTCATCAGAAGAATTAATTGGCATTGCTACTATTCAAATGGACCAATTCCCTCATTTTAATTATCCTTAACAATCATTTACTAAAAATATACCACTCGTAAACAAGAAAATTGTTAAGTGTTCGCATTCCCATCTTGTAAACTGGCCTAGGGCGGCCATCTTGACCTCTAGCACCTAATTTTTCTAGCAGTGCGAGTTTCTTTAATTAACTCTAAGATATCGCGCGTGTAAGCAAATACTTTCGATCGGTTTTATGAGCCCCGTCAAGTTGGCACACGGGGTCCATTTTATTGAATACGAACCTTGGGATTATATTACCTTTAACAATTTTAATAAATAAGCAAGAGCCGAGGTCGGAGCCAACAGAGAGGCGCTCTCGACTGGTTTCGGATTTTTTTCTCGAAATCCTGAGAAATCAGCGGGTACTGAATGTTTACGTGGATGCGGAATCCAGTAATGGTTGGAATGTAAGATATACCTTCCTCCTTATGGTAATTTTCTGTAAGGACTAAATTATGTTCTCACGGTAGCTTATATTTGTTAAAATGTATCTCAAGATTTGCATGATATAAGAGTTCAGGTACTGTGAGTAAATATCACATAATTGATTTTATTTGAAAAAAAATGGTAGTGGCAGATGACCGCGTTGATGACGCCAATAAAAAGAAAAACATTGTATAGTTTGGTTACTATTGAGGAACTTTTGTTGATCTGATTAGCTACTAATTTCACTATTAATAGCAAAAGCTAGAGGTATTTCTACTCAACCTTAAAATATGGCCAGCGGCGCCTCGTGGATTTCCGTCATTTACCTCACAGCCAACTCTGAAACAAAATTTTGTGGCTCACACGATACACTACGCTATTGCAAGATACTTCAGGTGTTGCAGTCTTTTTGACCACACTGTATACGACTCGTACAGAGTAGACCATAAAGAATAATTGAGTGCCCCACCTATGAACGCGGAGTATGAGCACGCGACTCAATAAATTTAAAACAATGTCATCGCACATAAAGACGTAAAGACGGCAATCGACCATTTGGACGCACGTTCCGTGTAATTTATTGCGGCTATCTACATCCATAAATCTGGCACAATAGCGCCATGCGAGCGGAGAAAGAGGAGAGGATCATCCTTTTTTTGCTCGTCGCCGACGCAAACTTTCTAAACATGCAAAAAAGCTTGACCCACATAATTTCCAAAATTTGAATAGGGGGAAGAGAAATCTCTGTCGTTGCGGTCGGGTTGTAAAAGTGCGTCCGACGGATTGGGTCAGTTGTGGCTACGGCGGTCGATGGAAAATTCGTAACTCGCGATCTATTCGAGTAATGTGAGAGTGTTGTGTAAAAGCAAGTGAAAATATTGGATTTGCAATAATAAAAAATTAGTAAGGAAATCTGTAGAAATTTTACCATCAACAATATATGACTTTTCCGAGAAAGTTGTGCTTCAAAATAGAGCTAATTGAAATTCAATAAAAACAATATTTTATTATATGTATTGTTTATATTTTTTCAAGTCACTAAAATTAATACATTTTTTTTAAAACTTCACTCTCTGTTCTCATTAAATTTTTCCAAATTTTAGGGATGAAGTCTTAATAGTTTTCACAGAAACGTAATTTGCCATTCATTATTAGCAAATTTGAGAAGTTTGAAATCGACGGTAATTATTTTTATATTTTTCCAAGTCACTAAAATTATTTCATTTTTTCAAAACTCAACGTTCTGTTCAAATTAATTTATTCCAAATTTTAGGAATAAAGTGTTAATAGTTTTGACAGAAATGTAATTTGGCATTCATTATAAGCAAATTTGAGAAGTTTCAAATCGATGGCAATTGTTTTTATATTTTTTCCAAGTCACTAAAATTATTTAATTTTGTGAAGACTTAACGTTCTGTTCAAATTAATTTATTCCAAATTTTAGGAATAAATTGTCAACAGTTTTGACAGAAACGTAATTTGGCATTCATTATAAGCAAATTTGAGAAGTTTCAAGTAGATAGCAATTGTTTTTAAATTTTTTCCAAGTCACTAAAATTATTATATATTTTTTTTTAATTTAACGTTCTGTTCACATTAAATTATTCCAAAGTTTAGGAATGAAGTGTTCAAAGTTTTCACAGAAACGTAATTTGGCATTCATTATAAGCAAATTTGAGAAGTTTCCAGTCAATGGCAATTGTTTTTACATTTTTTCCAAATCACTAAAACTATTACATTTTTTTTTAAACTTAACGTTCTGTTCACATTAAATTATTTCAAATTTTAGGAACAAAGTGTTAATAGTTTTGACAGAAACGTAATTTAGCGTTCATTATAAGCAAATTTGAGAAGTTTTAAGTCGATGGCAATTGCTTTTATATTTATTTCAAAGTCACTTAAATTATTTAAAAAAATTTTAATTCATTTTCAGTTCTCATTAAATTATTCTGAAATTTAGGAATGAAGTGTTAATTGTTTTCACAGAAACATAATTTGGCATTCATTATAAGCAAATTTGAGAAGTTTCAAGTCGATGGCAATTGTTTTTATATTTATTTCAAAGTCACTAAAGTTGTTACATTTTTTCAAAACTGCACGATCTGTTAACTCATTAACTCTCATTAACTTATTCTTAAAATTAAAGATGAAGTGTTAATCGTTTTCACAGAAACGTAATTTGGCATTCATTATAAGCAAATTTGAGAAATTTCAGGTTGATGGCAATTGTATTTATATTTTTTTCAAGTCACTAAAATTATTGTATTTTTTCAAAACTTCACGCTTTGTTCTCAATAAATTATTCAAAAATTTGGCGATGAAGTGTTAATAATTTTCACGGAAACGTAATTTGGCATCTATTATAAGCAAATTTGAGAAATTTCAGGTCGATGGCTATTGTTTTTATATTTATTTCAAGTCACTAAAATTATTACATTTTTTTTAAACTTCTCGCGATGTTGAGAAAATTCTTCCCAAATTTAACGATGAAGTGTTAATAATTTTCACAAAACCATAATTTGGCATTCATTAAAGTAAATTTGAGAAGTTTCAAGTCGATGGCAATTGTTTTTATATTTATTTCAAGTCACTAAAATAATTACATTTTTTCAAAACTTCTCGCTATGTTCTCATTAAATTCTTCCAAAATTTAGGGATGAAGTGTTAATGGTTTTCGCAGTAACATAATTTGGCATTCATTATAACCAAATTTGAGAAGTTTCAAGTCGATGATAATTGTTTTCATATATATTTTTTGAAGTCACTTAAACTATAACATTTTTTTTTAAACTTCGCTCTGTTCTCATTCAAATATTCCAAAATTTAGGAATGAACTGTTAATGGTTTTCGCAGTGACATAATTTGGCATTCATTATAACCAAATTTGAGAAGTTTCAAATCGATGGCAATTGTTTTTCTATTTTTTTAAAGTCACTTAAACTATAACATTTTTTTAAAACTTAACGTTCTGTTCACATTAAATTATTCCAAAGTTTAGGAATGAAGTGTTCAAAGTTTTCACAGAAACGTAATTTGCATTCATTGTGAGCAAATTTGAGAAGATTCAAGTCGATGGCAATTGTTTTTATATTTTTTTGAAGTCACTTAAACTATAACATTTTTTTTCAAACTTTGCTCTGTTCTCATTAAAATATTCTAAAATTTAGGAATGAACTGTTAATGGATTTCACAGTAACATAATTTGGCATTCATTATAACCAAATTTGAGAAGTTTCAAGTCGATCACAATTGTTTTTACATTTTTTCAAGGACTCTAAAATGATTATATATTTTTTTAAACTTCACCTTCAGTTCTCATTAAATGCTTCCAAAATTTAGGGTTGAACTGTTAATAGTTTTACAGAAACGTAATTTGGCATTCATTATAAGCAAATTTAAGAAGTTTCAAATCGATGGTAATTGTTTTTATATTTATTTCAAGTCACTAAAATAATTATATTTTTTTAAAACTTCTCGCTATGTTTGCATTAAATTCTTCCAAAATTTAGGGATGAAGTGTTAATAGTTTTCACAGAAACGTAATTTGGCATTCATTATAAGCAAATTTAAGAAGTTTCAAGTCGATGGCAATTGTTTTTATATTTATTTCAAAGTCACTAAAATTATTACATTTTTTAAAACTTAATTTTCAGTTATCATTAAATTATTCTGAAATTTAGGAACGAAGTGTTAATAGTTTTCACAGAAACATAATTTGGCATTCATTATAAGCAAATTTGAGAAGTTTCAAGTCGATGGCAATTGTTTTTATATTTATTTCAACATCACTAAAATTATTAAATTAATTTTTTTAAATTCATTTTCAGTTCTCATTAAATTATTCTAAAATTTAGGAATGAAGTGTTAATAATTTTCACAGAAACATAATTTGGCATTCATTATAAGCAAATTTGGGAAGTTTCAAGTCGATGGCAATTGTTTTTATATTTATTTCAAAGTCACTAAAATTATTAAATTTTTTTTTAAATTCATTTTCTGTTCTCATTAAATTATTCCGAAATTTAGGAATGAAGTGTTAATAGTTTTCACAGAAACATACTTTGGCATTCATTATAAGTAAATTTGAGAAGTTTCAAGTCGATGGCAATTGTTTTTATATTTATTTCAAAGTTACTAAAATTATTACCTTTTTTTTAAATTTATTTTCAGTTCTCATTAAATTATTCTGAAATTTAGGAATGAAGTGTTAATAGTTTTCACAGAAGCATAATTTGGCATTCATTATAAGCAAATTTGAGAAGTTTCAAGTCGATGGCAATTGTTTTTAAACTTCATTCTCAGTTCTCATTAAATTATTCTAAAATTTAGGAATGAAGTGTTAATAGTTTCCACAGAAACATAATTAGGCATTCATTGTAACCAAATTTGAGAAGTTTCAAGTCGATGGCAATTGTTTTTATATTTATTTCAAAGTCACTAAAATTATTACATTTTTTTAAAACTTCATTCTCAGTTCTCATTAAATTATTCTGAAATTTAGGAATGAAGTGTTAATAGTTTTCCAAGAAACGTAATTTAGCATTCATTATAAGCAAATTTGAGAAGTTTCAAGTCGATGGCAATTGTTTTTAAATTTCATTCTCAGTTCTCATTAAATTATTCTAAAATTTAGGAATGAAGTGTTAATAGTTTCCACAGAAACATAATTTGGCATTCATTGTAACCAAATTTGAGAAGTTTCAAGTCGATGGCGATTGTTTTTATATTTATTTCAAAGTCACTAAAATTATTACATTTTTTTAAAACTTCATTCTCAGTTCTCATTAAATTATTCTGAAATTTAGGAATGAAGTGTTAATAGTTTTCCAAGAAACGTAATTTAGCATTCATTATAAGCAAATTTGAGAAGTTTTAAGTAGATGGCTATTGTTTTTATATTTTTTTTGAAGTCACTTAAACTATAACATTTTTTTTTAAACTTCGCTCTGTTCTCATTCAAATATTCCAAAATTTAGGAATGAACTGTTAATGGTTTTCAAAGTAACATAATTTGGCATTCATTGTAACCAAATTTGAGAAGTTTCAAGTCGATGGCAATTGTTTTTATATTTATTTCAAAGTCACTAAAATTATTACATTTTTTAAACTTAATTTTCAGTTCTCATTAAATTATTTTGAAATTTAGGAATGAAGTGTTAATAGTTTCCACAGAAACATAATTTGGCATTAATTATAAGCAAATTTGAAAAGTTTCAAGTCGATGGCAATTGTTTTTATATTTATTTCAAGGTCACTAAAATTATTACATTTTCTTTAAATTTATTTTCAGTTCTCATTAAATTATTCTGTAATTTAGGAATGAAGTGTTAATAGTTTTCACAGAAACGTAATTTGGCATTCATTATAAGCAAATTTGAGAAGTTTCAAGTCGATGGCAATTGTTTTTATATTTATTTCAAAGTCACTAAAATTATTAAATTTTTTTTAAATTCATTTTCAGTTCTCATTAAATTATTCTGAAATTTAGGAAGAAAGTGTTAATAGTTTTCACTGTAACATAATTTGGCATTCATTATAAGTAAATTTGAGAAATTTCAAGTCGATGGCAATTGTTTTTATATTTTTTCCAAGTGACTAAAATTAAGATATTTTATCTAATATATAGATAATTAGGATTATATGGTATTTAATTTAAATACAATTACAACCGGTATTAACCGTTATTTAATTTTATTTCTCTAAAAAGTAAACGATATATTTTGTGTGAGAACGTAAACGAAAACGAAAAATTTCGATCAGAAACAAACGAAATATATTTCGTCTTTAATCCCTGTTTAGAAGTAACGCCTTCATTTTGCGCAATGATCCATATAAATAATTGATAATCAACTCACCGTTTCGCCAATTTTTATTTCGAAAATATCCAAGATTTCTTAGTCACACACTTCACATTTATCAAATTATTTATTCGAGAAAGTTATTGTTAAATTACAATGGGCACACAATTTTTCACGCACCGAAACAAATCACTCGACAAACAGCGAAGAACTGATATGACAATGAGTGCGCAGATTCGATTGTCCAAACATGTTTTTTTTTGCCCGGCTCGGCGAGTCGAGAGATAAGAAAAGGTGTGTAGCAGTGATAATTTTGCAGCGGTTGTTAGAAGGTGAATTATTAGTAGTGGAGAGTGATTAAATACGACGAAGATAATGGTGAGTAGGTAAAAATTGTATCTAAATTTATGGAACACATTTTGATATCTTGAATGAGTATTAAAAAATATATTTTTAGATAGATATTTATTGTGCTGTGACCAAAAACGGTGTACACTAGTCAACATAAAAAATAAACAAATATTCATAAAATACGTACAAGTTTACAAATAAAATCTCTAAAATCTAACAATTTAAAAAATCTCTAAAATCTTACATTAAAAAAAATTCAAATATAAACAAGGAAATGCCGAAATTAAATATGTGTTATTGTGTTTAAATGAAACGATAAAATTACCATATTTTAACCAGAACTAAAGTAAACTTAGTCGTGATTAAAACATATCAAAGTGTATTTTGTACAGATTGAAGAAATTAATTTATAACACATTTTATTTAATATCTTGAATGGCATTAATAAAATAGATTTTGAAATTAAATGAATTAACCATGTTTTAACCACCATCGAACGCGTTATTAGATTTTGATGATTCTAACATTAAAATATTGCAAAATTTGGTGAAATTTGAAAACTTAAGTTAACGAATATTTCCGTTAAATCAATAAAAAAATGTCAAAATGGCACGTTTTTAAAGTGTAATGATTTAAAATTGCGATTTTGATTTTTGAAAATATCCAACCTACTAACGCGTTGTCCGATTTTGATTATTCAACGACAAAATGTGCCAAATTTTGTGCAATTTAAAAACTGGTTAATAAATATTTTCGTGAAATCAAGGCAAAACGCTAAATTTGCACGTTTCTAAAGTTTTTAAAATTGCGATTTTAATTTTTGAAAATGTCCAACCTACTAACGCGTTGTCCGATTTCGATTATTCATCGTCAAAATGTGCCAAATTTTGTGCAATTTAAAAACTGGTTAATAAATATTTTCGTGAAATCAAGGCAAAACGTTAAAATTGCACGTTTTTAAAGTTTTTAAAATTGCGATTTTAATTTTTGAAAATGTCCAACCTACTAACGCGTTGTCCGATTTTGATTATTCAACGTCAAAATGTGCCAAATTTTGTGCAATTTAAAAACTGGTTAATAAATATTTTCGTGAAATCTAGGCAAAACGTTAAAATTGCACGTTTTTGAAGTTTTTAAAATTGCGATTTTAATTTTTGAAAATGTCCAATCTACTAAGGCGTTGTCCGATTTTGATTATTCAACGTCAAAATGTGCCAAATTTTGTGCAATTTAAAAACTGGTTAATAAATATTTTCGTGAAATCCATGCAAAACGTTAAATTTACACGTTTTTAAAGTTTTTAAAATTGCGATTTTAATATTTGAAAATGCACAACCTACTAACGCGTTGTCCGATTTTGATTATTCAACGTCAAAATGTGCCAAATTTTGTGCAATTTAAAAACTGGTTAATAAATATTTTCGTGAAATCAAGGCAACACGTTAAAATTGCACGTTTTTTAAGTTTTTAAAATTGCGATTTTAATTTTTGAAAATGTCCAACCTACTAACGCGTTGTGCGATTTTGATTATTCAACGTCAAAATGTGCCGAATTTTGTGCAATGTAAAAACTGGTTAATAAATATTTTCGTGAAATCAAGGCAAAACGTTAAAATTTCACGTTTTTAAAGTTTTTAAAATTGCGATTTTAATTTTTGAAAATGTCCAACCTACTAACGCGTTGTCCGATTTCGATTATTCATCGTCAAAATGTGCCAAATTTTGTGCAATTTAAAAACTGCTTAATAAATATTTTCGTGAAATCAAGGCAAAAGTTAAAATTGCACGTTTTTAAAGTTTTGAAAATTGCGATTTTAATTTTTGAAAATGTCCAACCTACTAACGCGTTATCCGATTTTGATTATTCATCGTCAAAATGTGCCAAATTTTGTGCAATTTAAAAACTGGTTAATAAATATTTGCGTGAAATCAAGGCAAAACGTTAAAATTGCACGTTTTTAAAGTTTTTAAAATTGCGATTTTAATTTTTGAAGATGTCCAACCTACTAACGCGTTGTCCGATTTTGATTGTTCATCGTCAAAATGTGCCAAATTTTGTGCAATTTAAAAACTGATTAATAAATATTTTCGTGTAATCAAGGCAACACGTTAAAATTGCAAGTTTTTGAAGTTTTTAAAATTGCGATTTTAATTTTTAAAAATGTCCGAACGCGTTCTTTGATTTTGATGATTCAAACGTAAACATGTGGAAAATTTAATGTAATTTTAAAACGAGTTACAAAATTTATTCGTGCAATTAACAAACAGTTCAACATTGCACTTTTTTAAAGTTCGAAAATTTTAAAATTGCAATGTTGATTTTTTGAACAGCCCAACTTGCAAATGCGTTGTCCGATTTGGATTACTCTAACGTCAAAATGTGCCCAATTTTGTGCAATTTAAAAACGGGCTAATAAATATTTTCGTGAAATCAACATAAAACGTTAGGGGCCGCGGTGGTCTAGTGGGTAGAGGTCCGGCCTCTGGACCCCGTTGGTGCGGGTTCGAGTCCCGTCCGGACGGTCACTTTTTCAACACGAAAAATGGCCGTACGGGTCCCTGGGTGTCTAGTGTTTGTCCCCATTTCATTTAAATATGAATATTATTAATATAAATTGGTTGTGGCTGAATGCCCTAGCTGGCTAAGCCAAGTCCCCATCATCCTCGATTCCCTAACCCGAACTCCTGTCAATCATCTTTCCTTTAAAAAAAAAAAAAAAAAAAAAACATAAAACGTTCAAAGATTTCAAATTGCGATTTTTTTTTGTAATTGCACAACTACCGAATGCGTTCTTCGATTTTGCTGGTTGAAACGTAAAAACATTGTGAATTCAGTGGAATTTTAAAACGGATAATAAAATTTTCCCGCGAAATTATCGCAAACTTTAAAATTGCACTTTTTTATACTTCAACATTTTAACATTGCGATTTTAAATATTTTGGTGAAATCAACATAAAACGTTCAAAGATTTTTATTTTTGTAATTGCACATCAACCGAATGCGTACTTCGATTTTGCTGGTTGAAACGTAAAAATATTGCGAATTCAGTGTAATTTTAGAACGGATAATGAAATTTTCCCGCGAAATTATCGCAAACTACAAAATTGCACTTTTTTATACTTCAACATTTTAACATTACGATTTGGTTTTTTTTAATGGCACAACTGTCGAACGAGTTCTTCGTTTTTGATGATTCAAGCGTAAAATGTAGCGTATTAAGTATAATTTTAAGAAGTATTATAAAATTTTCTCCTGAAATTACCACAAAGTCCAAATTTGCACTTTTTTAAAGTTAGTGATTTTAAAATTGCGATTTTGATTTTTAAAATTGCACAACTGCCAAACTCTTTCTTCGATTTTGATGATTCGAACGTACAAATATAGTGAATTTAGTGTAATTTTAAAGCGGAATACAAAATTTTCTTACCACAAAGTTAAAAATTGCACTATTTTAAAGTTCGAAGATTCAAAAATCACGAAGGATTTTTGAAATTACACAACTGTCGATCGCGTTGTCCAATTTTGATGGTTCTAACGTCAAAATATGGCGAATTTGTATTTTCAAACTGATGATAAAATTTTCTCGGGAAATCATAGGCGTGTCGATGGAGGGCGCAATTGGATCAACTGGCCTTGTCCACGTCGCTTAACAAAATTAATTTTCATAAATGTAATAAAGACAAAATATAGCCTGAATATATGAGTATTCAACCTGCTCGTGATTGTAAAATTAAGTCTACAAACAAATATCTTATTGAAACAACTACTTCCCTGGCTAGTGCCATTCGGCACGGATATTGAATGATACAAAAGAATTTTTTATGTTATTACTAGTACTACTGGATGAATAATATTGGTTTAAGATTGTTTAATTATTATTTTTCATAACAAAACTTTCAAACAAACTGAAGTGATATCAACAAAGTGTAGTTTCTTTACCAAAGTATTTTTTCAAAATCATTGCCAACTCCATAAAAATACGTCTCAATCAATTATAGTCAACTGGTGACACTTTAGATGCTGTAGAAACAAACAAAAGTTTATCAAACTACTTACAGGATTAAAACTTATAGTTGCATTACTGACAAAATTCCTGGTGGCAGATTGAAAAATGCCTTCGCTTGATAAAAAGCAGATTTATCACCCAAACAAGTTGCTCATGACATAAACAAACAGAACGCGATGGCGGAAACGTTCCACCCGTTTGAAATATTTAAATCAGCAAGGCCGCTTGTTGCTTTCAGGAACAAACATTTATAAACACAACATCTATCGAGTGGAATGAAAGCGTCATCCCTAATTGAATGTGACATGTTTATACGTGTTTGGCGTAGGGGACGCCCAGACGTCTATATGGTCGCATTGGAGAGATCGATGTCACCCCTCCGGCCCCGCGCAACCCGCGCACCCGTTATAGATGTCGGCCATCTTGATGCACACAAGACCGGCTACGGTTCGGGTCCCCTAATAACGTTTAATTTGTAATGGCACCGATTTAGTTTAGTGTACAGGATTACATATGTATTTAATCTGGATAATGGACAGGTTATTTTTGCCGGGCGATTCGAGCTCATTTGTTTGAGCTACCGGTGTGTTCTGGGGGCATATTTTCATTAAGAGGCTAATTGGAAGAGCCAGGTTAATTCCCAGACGTATGCCGTAAATCATTTGAGGAGTGCATGTGCCGGGGAATGAAAGAGGAGAATTAACTGTTAACTGGTTGTTTACCAAGAATGCCCCAGCAGGTGGCGAAGTTTATTTTACAGAGAATTGTTGCATCTTTTTTAACTAATTGACAATTACTGATCTTATCATGTAAATAACTAATTAAATTAAAGCATTGAAATAAAAAATAAAAAAACTCGCGTTCCAAAAGGTCTGACAGTTGACATCCAGTTTTCAAAAATGTTTTCGTTTTTATATTTCCACCTGCGGCCGGCCAAGCTTATCTAAACGCAATAAAAAAAAATGGTGATTTGGCCATCATGTAACTTTCTCCGACTTTATGGTATAATTTATATTTACGTTTTCATGGTTTATTTTCAATTAAAATCATATTTTAAATGTACATCAAGCGTTGCGTAAACTCGGATGAAACTGACGTTTAAAACGTCAAAATTATGAAAGATGGAAAAGTTATACTTCATATTCAAAAACTCGGTTTACTCAAAAACTAGCGAGATTTAGAAAAAACTTATTCTTTAGAAGTTGTTCATTTTGGCATCCTCTACAATTATTTTTGACATAAATTTGCTGTAACTGTCATCGTTTCATAATTATAAACCAAAAATTAAAAAAATAATATTAATTTTTTTTCTCGAATAGCAATGATTTTATGAAAAATATTTTCAAGCAAAAGATATTTAATTCGTTGTTGTCTTCAATATTTGTTTAAACGTTTTTGTGATATTTTTCATATTTAAGAAAATATTGTCAAAAAACAAAAAACAGTTTAGGTAAACACCCACTTCCAGTGTACGAAATTTTACCAAAAGCTTTTCAATTCTTTGGATTATCAAATAAGACGTGTGTTCAAAGTTTCATATCAATTGCTCTATTAGTTTTTTAGATACAGCGCACACAGACAGAGAGAAACGAGAAAGTAAAAACTTAGCAAGCCATGGGCGTTAACTTATTTAAAAATTCGCGGGAAAAACCTTTGAATCTATCGGTGAGTCTTTTTATTAATACTTATGTGGAAAATGGCTGTAAATATTGAAAACAAACAGCATTTTTCTATTTTTGAAAATGCACAACTTATTATAATATTTTAAACGTAATAATATATTTGCCCTTCCCACCTTTGGTTACCAATGAAACGAACGTATTCTAGAAAGTACTGTTTACACCATCACTGTAATAATGTCATTATTATTACATCACAACTGACTTTAATTTTTAAAAATCTAAAATTAACAAATACATAATTTCATTCAAAAACATAGTCAAGGCCAGGATAGAGCGACGCTCTGACGTGTAACATTGGCAGACACAAGGGGGCAACAATGGTCTCAATTGCCTCCTCCCTTGAGCCTTGATTATGTCGGGAACTTTATTTTTTTTAAATAATATTTTGCCAGAAACGAGAAAGTCGAGTTCTCAGCGATAACATTTCTCGCCCAAGCGAGAGAAATGATTAATTTTTTCCCTACGAAGTTCCATTATTTATTTTAACTGTCACGGCTGTCAAAGTTTTTTTTCTAGGTAAGGTTTTAAAAACGAATGTTCTACTCTTAAAATATGCCTTTTGTGAAAATAATAATACATATCTCAGGAATGAATACTATTTTTATAAATCAAGCATTTCTCTTCCTTGATATACAGTGCGCGCGTAAAGTATGGAATATATTCAGTAAAACCGAAATAAAATATTTTTGGAAAAAATTCTTGAACACGTCGATTTTGATTTTTAAAAATACACATTTTTGCATGAAAGTCAATTTGCTTTTGAGTTATGACGTCCGCCACTTTGTTTTTAAATGGCAACCTCCTATTTTTGTTCTTGATTTTGACAGATTTTTTCATTGTCGGACTGACAGTATAAAAATATTGCCATCTTACATAAGACATTTCTCGAGCAAATGACAATTGAAGGTGAGAACTTGACATCTAGAGTTTTTGCAAAATGATCTTGTTCCAGCGCTCTTTTTCCAAACAAAAATGATCTTGACCTTCCATACATACAATATGGTTTCAGCAAGATGGCGCAATCCCGCACTATGCGCGTTTTTTGGACATTTGCATTACCAATAGGTGGATTGGCAGGCGAGGACCGATATAATAGCCCGCGAAAGAGATAAATGCACAGAATTAGCCTGGAAAATATTCAAAATGTTTAAGAAGAATTTCAACATGTTCTATTAAAAAAAAAATTAAATTAAAAAAAAAAAACGCGCCTAGTGCGGGAATGCTCCGTTTTGCTGAAACCATATTGTATTATATAAAAGGTTAATATCATTGTTGTTTGGAAAAATTGCTAGAAGCGCTGGAACAAGGTAATTTTGCAAAAACTCTAAATATCGGGTTCTCACCTTCAATTGTCATTTACTCGAAAAATTTCTTATGTAAGATGGCAACATTTTTATACTACCAGTTCGACAATGAAAAGATTTCTCAAAATCAAGAATAAAAATAGGGGGTTGCCATTTAAAAACAAAATGGCTGACGTCATTACTCAAAAACAAATGACGACTGAAAATCGACTTGCATGCAAAAATGTGTATTTTTATAAAAGAAAATCGACGTATTCGAGGATTTCTTCCAAAAATATTTTATTTCGATTTTACTGACTATATTTTATACTTTAGGCGCGCACTGTATAAACTACTATTATTTTCTGTTTTTGTTATTTGTTTCGACTGTCCTCCCCGTAGAAATCATCTTAACCCGTAGATCCGCCACTGGTGTGTAAAGTACCGATAGTTTGGTAATAGCGAATCAAATAAACAAAGGCAATGTCAAAATAGAATTAATTAATCAATTTTTGTTAGTGTACACCGAGTTTTTCCTCTATCATTGGTTGCGGGGCAAATAAATTTTTACATTTAACAAATTATAGTTTGGCAATTTTATTGATTCAAACTATAGTATAAGCATTCTTTTATGATGTTTAAAAATCTGTCGAGAAACTTAAAAATTCCTGATTTTAACATCAACACTAAAAATTTTATGTGTGGCACCGGGTTATAAAAACGTCTAGATATTGAACGCATTGGCCAATTTTGATAATTCAATCATTTTTTTGCCAATTTTGATGATTTAAAATTTAATTTTATGATTATTTCGAAGCTGTCAAGAAATTTAAATTTAACATGTTTTTTTGCCAATTTTGATCTTTTTTAGAAACAGTCAACTTTTACATTAAACATTCACTCTAAAAGCGCTTCATGTGCACCAGTCAGTGGCGGCCCGTGGAACATGTTGCTGGTAGAGCCACGTATGATATATCACCCCCCCCCCCCCCACCCCCACAAACATTCACTCTAAAAGCGCTACATGTGCACCAGTCAGTGGCGGCTCGTGGAACATGTTGCTGGTAGAGCCACGTACGATATATCACCCCCCCCCCCCTCCTTTTTTGAAGAAAGAAAAAACGATTTATCTTTCTAGACCAAAGTAACTGTCGAAAAAGTGTTTTAAGAGTTAATTAAAAATTCTTGCTCAGCTTGAAACTACATGACTCCTTGGCTCTATATAGCGAGCCACTCCTGACCATAAACATTATCTAAAATTTTTTTTTTTAAATTTTTTTCAGACTTTGAGCGGCCGTGGCGTCTAAACGAAACATCCAAATCGAACTCGGTTTTGAAATCTGTGCTCCTTGGGTTAAAATTACTCAGATTAAATTAAAATTGGCGATTTTTAATTTTTGACGAAAACTTCAAAAACTACCGAAGATACCCCTTTCTCACTTTTGCCCAAAAATTGCATTTAAAATGATTTCCTAAAGAAACCACTGGTTCGATTCGGGTTTCTATACGTCACTGGAAAGAACTCTTTAAGACGTTTTAGAAAATGTATTTGCCCAACCACAAATAACTATTAAAAGCCCGTGACGCGTCAGCAAAAAAACACGAAAATGGAAAGAATCGAAAAAAATCCACGTTTTTTAATAAACATCGTAGATCTTCATGTAAAACCTTTTTTCTCGTCAGAAGAACAAGCTAAATCAATTGGCGTTAAAAAAATTAATCTAGAAAAACTTGCAAAAAAGATGGCAAGTCACCATGAACATTATGGAAAATTTGGAAAAAGTCTATTTTTTCAGACATTGAACGGCTGTAGCGGCTAAACGAAGAATCCAAATCGAACGCGGTAAATCCGTGCTCCTTGTATTCAAATTAGTCGGATTCAATTCAAATTAACGGTTTTTATATTTTGCCCAAAAATTACATTTAAAATGATTTTCTAAAGAAACCATTCGTTCCATTCAGGGTTTCTATACATCACCGGAAATATCCTTTCAAGGCGCTTCAGAAAATGTACTTGCCTAACCACAAGTGCCAATTTGAAGGCCGTGGCGCTTCAGCAAAGAAAACTCGAAAATGGAAAAAATCGAAAAAATCAACTTTTTTTTAATAATCATCGTAGACCTTCATGTAATAACTTTTTTCATCAGAACAACGAGCAAAAATTCCTCTAAACGCGCTTGCAAATGAAAATAATTTTTTTTTCGGAGTAGTTTTTAAGAGTCACTTTTTGTTTTCATGTAATCAGCTTTGAGAAAGTTGTTTTTGCCGCTAAACACACCCGAAAATGAAATCATTTATTCGAATAATTGAACAATCATCATAAAATATTTCTGATACGCGACTGAGGCATTAGAAACTGCACTGTTTTTGCTTATATTTAACCCAAAAATACAACCCCAAATTGCTTTTGGTGTGTCTGTAATTAGCTTTGATAATATTGTGTCATCAACACGCGGAATCTTTTATTTGATAATCTGATAATAATCACAAAACATTTTTCTAAAATCTGATTGAAGCATTGAAAACTAAAACGTTTTCGCTTTCATTACCACCCTAAATGACAACCCCAAGTCACTTATTGTTTTCAAGTAATTTGTTTTGGGAAAATTGTTTTTGCCGCTAGACACGCGTGAAAATTAAGTCATTTTTTCGAATAATTGAACAATTATCACAAAATATTTCTGATACACGAGTAAGGTAACTACAATGCTTTCGCTTATATTTAACCCTCAAATACTACCCCAAATCGCTTTTGGTGTTTTTGTAATTAGCTCTGAGAATTTTGTGTTGCCAACACGCGGTATCTATTATTTCATAATCTGATAATTATCAGAAAATTTTTTTTTTAATCTGATTAAAGCAGTGAAAACTACGACGTTTTCGCTTTCATTTAACTCTAAAGAACAATCCCAAGTCGCTTTTTGTTAGTAATTAGTTTTGCGAAAATTGTTTTTGCCGCTAGACACGCGCGAAAATGAAGTCATTTTTTCGAATAATTGAACATATATCACAAAATATTTCTGATACATGAGTAAGGTATTTGAAACTACAATGCTTTCGCTTATATTTAACCCTAAAATATTACCCCAAATTGCTTTTGGTGTTTTTGTAATTAGCTCTGAGAATATTGTGTTGCCAACACGCGGTATCTATTATTTTATAATCTGATAATTATCACAAAATATTTTTCTAAAATCTGATTAAAGCAGTGAAAACCACCACGTTTTCGCTTTCTTTTGACACTAAAGAACAACCCCAAGTCACTTTTTGTTTTCAAGTAATTAGTTTTGGGAAAATTGTTTTTGCCGCTAGACACGCGCGAAAATGAAGTAATTTTTCGAATAATTGAACAATTATCACAAAATATTTCTGATACACGAGTAAGGTATTAGAAACTACAATGCTTTCGCTTATATTTAACCCTAAAATACTACCCCAAATTGCTTTTGGTGTTTTTGTAATTAGCTCTGAGAATATTGTGTTGCCAACACGCGGTATCTATTATTTTATAATCTGATAATTATCACAAAATATTTTTCTAAAATCTGATTAAAGCAGTGAAAACCACCACGTTTTCGCTTTCATTTAACCCTAAAGAACAACCCCAAATCACTTTTTGTTTTCAAGTAATTTGTTTTGGGAAAATGGTTTTTGCCGCTAGACACGCGCGAAAATTAAGTCATTTATTCGAATAATTGAACAATTATCACAAAATATTTCTGATACCAGATTTAGAAATTAGAAACTACAATGCTTTTGCTTATATTTAACCCTAAAATACTACCCCTAGTCGCTTTTGGTGTTTCACTAATTACCTCTGAGAATATTGCGTTATCATCACGCGGCCTCTGTTATTTGATAATCTGATAATTTTCATGGAACATGATTCTAAAATCTGATTAAAGCATTGAAAACTTAAACAATGAATCCTAAAACACAACCCCAAGTCACTTTTAGTTTTGGGAAAGTTGTTTTTGCCTCTAAACACACGCGAAAATTAAATCATTTATTTGAATAATTTAACAATTCTCATAAAAAAAAATCCGATACACGACTAAGGCATTAGTAAGCACAAAATACTACATCAAATTGCTTTTGGTGTTTCTGTAATCAGCTCAGAGAATATTGTGTAAACAACACACGGCATCTTTGATTTGATGATCTGATAATTGTCACAAAACATTTTTCTAAAATCTGATTAAAACATTGAAAACTAAAACATTTTCGCTTTCATTTGACCCTAAAAAACAACCCCAAGTCACGTTTTGTTTTCGAGTAATTAGTTTTGGGAAAATTGTTTTTACCGCTAGACACGCGCGAAAATGAAGTTATTTTTCGAATAATTGAACAATTATCACAAAATATTTCTGACACACGAGTAAGGTATTTGAAACTACAATGCTTTCGCTTATATTTAACCCTAAAATACTACCCCTAATCGCTTTTGATGTTTCTCTAATTACCTCTGAGAATATTGCGTTATCATCAAGCGGCCTCTTTTATTTGATAATCTGATAATTATCACAGAACATGATCCTAAAATCTGATTAAAGCATTGAAAACTTAAACAATTAAGCCTAAAACACAACCCCAAGTCACTTTTTGTTTCCAAGTAATTAGCTTTGGGAAAGTTGTTTTCACGCGAAAATGAAGTAATTTATTTGAATAATTTAACAATTCTCATAAAAAAAAATTCCGATACCTGACTAAGGCATTAGAAACTACAATGTTCTTGCTTATATTTAAGACTAAAATACTACATCAAATCGCTTTTGGTGTTTCTGTAATCAGCTCTGAGAATATTGTGTAAACAATACACGGCATCTTTTATTTGATAATCTGATAATTATCACAAAACATTTTTTTACTTTCTCCGTTACGAAGTACGAGAAAGTATTGTGATCGTGATTTTTTTTTCAAAAATTTTTTTTACGGAAATATCCGTTTTGGGGTCTCTAGATGCCATTTCAACAATTTCTGGAAAAAAAAAATTGTGTCTGTGTGTGTGTGTGTGTGTGTGTGTGTGTCTGTCTGTGCGCGCTGTATCTCAAAAACTAATTGAGCAATTTAAATGAAACTTTGAACATAGGTTTTATTTGATAATCCGAAGAACTGAAAAGCTTTTGGTAAAATTTCGTACACCGGAAGTGGGTGTTTACCTTAACTGTTTTTGGTTTCTTGCCAATATTTTCTTAAATATGAAAAATATCACAAAAACATTTAAACAAATATTGAAGACAATAAAGAAATGCGATTATTTTGTTTGAAAACATTTTTCATAAAATCATTGTTATTCGAGAAAAAAATGTATTAATTTTTTTTAATTTTTGGTATACAATTATGAAACGCTAATAGTTACAGCAAATTTATGTTAATAATAATTGTAGAGAATGCCAAAATGAACAATTTATGAAGAATAAGTTTTTTTCGAAATCTCTTTAGTTTTTGAGTAAACTGAGTTTTTGGATTTTAAGTACATTTTTCAATCTTTCATAATTTTGACGTTTTAAACGTCAGTTTTATCCGAGTCTACGAAACGTTCGATGCACACTTAAAATATGATTTAAATTGAAAATAAACTATGAAATTGTAAATATGAATGATGATACCATCGGAGAAAGTAACATGATGGCCACATCACCATTTTTTATTTTTAAATCTGATTAAAGCATTGAAAACTAAAACATTTTCGCTTTTATTTAACCCTAAAACACAACCCAAAGTCACTTTTCTTTTCCATGTAATCAGCTTTGAGAAAATTGCTTTTGCCGCTAGACACGCTTAAAAATGAAGTCATTTATTCGAATAATTTAACAATAATCACAAAATATTTCTAACAAACGATCAAGGTATTAAAAACTGCGATGTTTTCGCTCATATTTAACTCTGAAATACAGAGCCAAGTCGCATGGGGTTGTATTTCAGAGTTAAATATGAGCGAAAATAACGTATTTTTTAATACCTTGATCGTTTGTTAGAAATATTTTGTGATGATCGTTTTTCTGTAATGAGCTTTAAGAACACGCGGAATTTTTTGTTTCATAATTACATCATAAAACATTTTTGAAATCATATTGCAGAATTTGAAACTACAATGTTGTCGTTTTAATTGAGTTTTGCGTAGTAGGTTTGAAACTTGCTGAGAAATTTCCGTAATAAGGATAAAAATATAATGTTAAATCACAGGCTAACAATTCTAAATAAACAGATGAAAAATGAACTGAAGTGTGGTTTCGCATTTCAGACGGTGCACGTAATTTAAAAATAATTATTTGCAAATGCACTGTATTTTTGTTGCAATCATGTAAATACGTTAATAAAATACTTGACATATAAATTAAGAGCACGTTTGTTTTTTTTAAATTCAAGTTCACTAATAGATAACATCAACCACTTGTTAACGTCCCGAATTTAGAAATTAGGGCAGGGATTGCGGAAATAAGTATTTGAGGCGAAAACACCCTCGAAGAATAAGTTGGCGCGAAAGTTTCGGAGCAGACGAAGTCTGGCCTCGTCCGGGATTATAAGTTTCTAAACAATCGACAAGCGTGCGTTACTAACCTTTCTCTCTAACTTTCAAGATGGCGGCGCTGGCGTGATTTTGTCACTGCTCGCTTATTTGGTATGCATGGATTTTCGATTGGCGTTCGGCAGTTGCGGCCGTGGCGGTAATTTGAATTGTTGTCGGAAGGTTGTTCGCGTGTTCTTGGTGATTGCGGCGGTGGTGGAGGTGGCGGGTGTGCGTGAGATAATTGCATGCGCGCGTGATGGGATTGTGGCGGATTAGCGAAGAGGAGGTGGTGGAGGAGGAGGAGGTGAGGTTTAGTTGTTGGTCGTTTGCTGGCATGCACGGAGTCGTAGAGTAATTAGGAGGCGGAGGATTTTTCGCGGACGAGCAACAAGCAAGCACATGTCGGGTTACCAGTGCGGGAAGGTGTAATTAGTGAAGTGGGTTAGGTAGCTCACCTCCTGGTTGCGCCCGCGGCTGTCGAACACGACTAATGACTGTCACAGCACCGGTGGCACCCTACGCTCGCCGGGTTATACCTATAGGTATATGGCATGCGGATTGCATATAGCATATAGGAGGGGCCCAGCGCAGTCGTATACATCTTAGTGTTATGGCCGCTACTCACATTGGAAGATAGGCCATCAAGCATGTCGTATACCGCACAGCGAGCTAGCGATTGTAAAACTTTTAGGACACTTTGCGAACCCCCCTCGGCTGATGTCGGATCCGAACACTCTTCTAATATCCGGATGGATAGCTCCGTTGCACTCGCACCCGCGGCCGCCTCGTAAATCGTAAACATCCCCCTCGACTACCCCTCGACCCCCTCGGACCCGACGCCATCCCCTTTTTCGCGTCATACACATTTTTCTCTCCTCTTGCTCTAATTACGCGGGCCGATCCCGTCGGTTAATCATCCGCCGAATCCTCTTCCTCATCACCTTATTTACATGCATCGGCTTCGCTGCGCACATTTCGATTTCGGTCCCGCATGCAATTTATATGCATCTCATCGGACATCAAAGAACAAATCAACCGGGTCTGCTAGACACGGAGGATGATAAAAATTTTGCACCATATGCGAAATTGCAGGTCACATGAAATATTCATACGGCTCTCGAAACGGGAACCGTATCGAGCGGATTACTTTGGCTTCGCGCGAAATGTTGCAATGTACAAATATCGTTGGAATTCATAAATATCAGTGGTGTCAGTGCACCGCACACTAATTTCAGTCACCTTGTAAAATTCAGAATTAATGACTGCTTGTTAATCTATAATTGTTTCTGGGTGATTCCATTAAATTATGGAAATTAATGCAACGTTTCAGGTAGTAGATGTCGCCTTAACAGACAGTTAAACTAGTTTTAATTATTCATGAATATCTACCAACAATCCAAGTGTAAGCAGGAATAATAATCCAGAATATTTTATAAAACGAAAAATCTATTTCGCGATTTTCAAATAAATACAAAGTAAAACAACATCAATTCAAGTCAAATTCATCAGTACAAAATAGTTATTTACGAAGCAAGTGTGGGAATATTCTTCACGCATAAGTGTTCTATAAATATTTTTGAAACGAACAAAACCATTACAATAAACATCAAATAAAAATATCATTTTATTTCGAATTTTATTTTAAAATATGAAACAAAGCATGTCGTGACTGCCCGGCAAAACAATTTGACAGTTGACGTTTCTACAGGTTTGGAAGCGTACAAACATGTATTGTAATTTAAAAATGGTGATGTGGCCATCACGTTACTTTCTCCGACTTGATCGTATCATTTACATTTACGTTTTCTTAGTTTATTTTCAATTGAAATCATATTTTAAATGTACACCGAGCGTTGCGTAAACTCGGATGAAGCTGACGTTTAAAACGTCAAAATTATGAAAGATGGAAAAACTATACTTCAAATTCAAAAACTAGGTTTACTCAAAAACTAACGAGATTTCGAAAAAAACTTATTCTCTAGAAGTTGTTCATTTTGGCATTCTCTACAATTATTATTCACATAAATTTGTTGTCATTATCATTTCATAATTATAAACCAAAAATTAAAAAAAAAACACACAAAAATTCCAGAAATTGTTGAAATTTGTAATTTAAAAATGGTGATGTGGCCATCACGTTACTTTCTCCGACTTGATCGTATCATTTACATTTACGTTTTCTTAGTTTATTTTCAATTGAAATCATATTTTAAATGTACACCGAGCGTTGCGTAAACTCGGATGAAGCTGACGTTTAAAACGTCAAAATTATGAAAGATGGAAAAACTATACTTCAAATTCAAAAACTAGGTTTACTCAAAAACTAACGAGATTTCGAAAAAAACTTATTCTCTAGAAGTTGTTCATTTTGGCATTCTCTACAATTATTATTCACATAAATTTGTTGTCATTATCATTTCATAATTATAAACCAAAAATTAAAAAAAAAACACACAAAAATTCCAGAAATTGTTGAAATTTGTAATTTAAAAATGGTGATGTGGCCATCACGTTACTTTCTCCGACTTGATCGTATCATTTACATTTACGTTTTCTTAGTTTATTTTCAATTGAAATCATATTTTAAATGTACACCGAGCGTTGCGTAAACTCGGATGAAGCTGACGTTTAAAACGTCAAAATTATGAAAGATGGAAAAACTATACTTCAAATTCAAAAACTAGGTTTACTCAAAAACTAACGAGATTTCTAAAAAAACTTATTCTCTAGAAGTTGTTAATTTTGGCATTCTCTACAATTATTATTCACATAAATTTGTTGTCATTATCATTTCATAATTATAAACCAAAAATTAAAAAAAAAACACACAAAAATTCCAGAAATTGTTGAAATTTGTAATTTAAAAATGGTGATGTGGCCATCACGTTACTTTCTCCGACTTGATCGTATCATTTACATTTACGTTTTCTTAGTTTATTTTCAATTGAAATCATATTTTAAATGTACACCGAGCGTTGCGTAAACTCGGATGAAGCTGACGTTTAAAACGTCAAAATTATGAAAGATGGAAAAACTATACTTCAAATTCAAAAACTCGGTTTACTCAAAAACTAACGAGATTTCGAAAAAAACTTATTCTCTAGAAGTTGTTCATTTTGGCATTCTCTACAATTATTATTCACATAAATTTGTTGTCATTATCATTTCATAATTATAAACCAAAAATTTAAAAAAAAACACACACAAAAATTCCAGAAATTGTTGAAATGGTATCTAGGGACCCCAAAACCGATATTTCCGTAAGAAAAAGAAAAGAAAGTAACAACAACATAAACGAACAAAACCATTACAATAAACATCAAATAAAAATATCATTTTATTTCGAATTTTATTTTAAAATATGAAACAAAGCATGTCGTGACTGCACAGCAAAACAATTTGACAGTTGACGTTTCTACAGGTTTGGAAGCGTAAAAACATGTCTTTTGATTAAAAAATATCGCGTGCCATAAATTAGGGAAGCAACCAGCATCACGGCTGCCATCATCTCATGGTAAAAAATGGTGATGTGGCCATCATGTTACTTTCTCCGACTTGATGGTATCATAGCCATTTATATTTACGTTTTCATTGTTTATTTTCAATTGAAATCATATTTTAAATGTACATCGAGCGTCGCGTAAACTCGGATGAAACTGACGTTTAAAACGTCAAAATTATTAAAGATGGAAAAATTTTTCTTCAAATTCAAAAACTCGGTTTACTCAAAAACTAACGAGATTTCGGAAAAAACTTATTCTTTAGAAGTTGTTTATTTTGGCATTCTCTATAATTATTATTCACATAAATTTGCTGTAACTATTATCGTTTCATAATTATAAACCAAAAATTTAAAAAAAATTAATACATTTATTTCTCGAATAGCAATTATTTTATGAAAAATATTTTCAAGCAAAAGATGTTTATTTATTTATTGTATTTAATGTTTGTTTAAATGTTTTTGTGATATTTTTCATATTTAAGAAAATATTGGCAAAAAACAAAAAAAAAACAGTTAAGGTAAACACCCACTTCCGGTATACGAAATTTTACCAGAAGCTTTTCAGTTCTTCGGATAATCAAATAAGACGTATGTTCAAAGTTTCATATCAATTGCTTTATTAGTTTTTGAGATACAGCGCACACAGGCAGACACACACACACAGACACAAAAAAATAATTTCCAGAAATTGTTGAAATGGTATCTAGAGACCCCAAAACGGATATTTCTGTAAAAATATTTTATTTATTTTATTTATTATTTGATATTTTTCTCGAGTTCTATTTGAAGAATTATTTTAAGAGTAAATTAATTTCTTATAAACAACATCTATTCATTCTATTGTTTGATGCTTGCCAAGGTATTATAATATATGTATTCCTAATGGTCGCAACACACGCTCAAGCAAGTCGGCTGACTTGACATGCACAAGCCAAATCGGATGAAAACTCTGTTGCTCGAGTTTACCTCTACACACAAAAACTGTCGACGACTTAAAAAAAATCAGTATAGTTATTCAGCATCGAACTTTCTCCATCCAATAAAAATTGAAAAAGGTCGTAATACCAATGAGCAGGTACATATTACATCGTCAGTACCAGCTCCCAGGGGTGGCTCGTTATATAGAGCCAAGGAGCCATGGCACTACCTGTAGTTTCAAGCTCTGTAAGAATTTTTAATTAATTCTTAAAACAGTTTTTTGCCAGTTACTTTGGTCTAGGAAGATAAATTGTTCTTTCTCTCTTCAAAAAGGTGGGGGGGGGGGGGGCGATATATCGTACGTCGCTCTACCAGCAACATATTCCACGAGACGCCACTGGTTATAGCTGTTCGTTGTTAAACATGCATTTTTTTAATTGCGTTCAAAATTGAGCATTTTCTGAAATAAATAAAAAATAGTGGAAATTGTTTAAAAATTCTGAAATATTTCTACACAGCCCCCACATTATTAAATTTTGAGAATACAGTAAACTTCTTAAACTCCAACCATTTTTTAATGGGTTATTACTCTTCGTTGTTAAACATGCATTTTTTAATTGCGTTAAAAATTGAGCAAAGTATTAAAAATTGTTTACAAATTCTGAAATAATTCTGTACAGCTCCTTAATTATCATACTTTGAGAATATAATCAACTTCTTAAATTCCAATAATTTTTTACTGGGTTATAACTGTTCGTAGTTAAACATACACTTTTTAATGGCGTTCAAAATTGAACATTTTCTAAAATAAATAAAAAATATTAAAAATTGTTTAGAAATTCTGAAATAATTCTGTACAGCTCCTTAATTATCATATTTTGAGAATATAATCAACTTCTTAAGTTCCAATATTTTTTTACTCGGTTATAACTATTCGTAGTTAAACATGCATTTTTTAATTGCGTTCAAAATTGAGCATTTTCTATAATAAATCAAAAGTATTAAAAATTGTTTAAAAACTCTGAAATAATTCTATGCAACTCCTTAATTATCATATTTTAGGAATATAATCAACTTCTTAAATTCCAATATTTTTTCACTGGGTTACACTTGTTCGTAGTTAAACATGCATTTTTTAATTGCGTTAAAAATTGAGCATTTTCTAAAATAAATAAAAAGTATTAAAAATTGTTTAAAAACTCTGAAATAATTCTATGCAACTCCTTAATTATCATATTTTAAGAATATAATCAACTTCTTAAATTCCAATAATTTTTTACTGGGTTATAACTGTTCGTAGTTAAACATGCATTTTTTAATTGCGTTCAAAATTGAGCATTTTCTAAAATAAATAAAAAATAGTAGAAATTGTTTAAAAATTCTGAAATAATTCCACTCAACTCCCACATGTATGTCTAAATACCAACATGTCATGACGGTCCGCATTGACACCCGATTTCCATCTTGTATCCCTTGTGGTTAGCATTCATTCATACTGTCTAATCCGTGTATATATATATATATATATATATATCAAACAAATGGTAGTGGCAGATGACCAAGCAGTCGACGCCAAAAAAAAAAAAAACTCCCACATGATTATGCTTTAAGAATATAATCAACTTCTTAAATTCCAACAATTTTTTAATGAGTAATAAATGTTCGTTGTTAAACATGCATTTTTTAATTGCATTCAAGATTGAGCATTTTCTAAAATAAATAAAAAATAGTAGAAATTTTTTAATAATTTTGAAATTATTCTACACAGCTCCCACATTATTATATTTTGAGAATACAGTAAACTTCTTAAGCTCCAACAATTTTTTAATGGGTTATAACTCTTCGTTCTTAAACATGCATTTTTTAATTGCGTTAAAAATTGAGCATTTTCTAAAATAAATAAAAAGTATTCAAAATTGTTTAGAAATTCTGAAATAATTCTGTACAGCTCCTTAATTATCATATTTTGAGAATATAATCAACTTCTTAAATTCCAATATTTTTTTACTCGGTTATAACTATTCGTAGTTAAACATGCATTTTTTAATTGCGTTAAAAATTGAGCATTTTCTATAATAAATCAAAAGTATTAAAAATTGTTTTAAAACTCTGAAATAATTCTATGCAACTCCTTAATTATCATATTTTAGGAATATAATCAACTTCTTTAATTCCAATAATTTTTTACTGGGTAATAAATGTTCGTTGTTAAACATACATTTTTTAATTGCGTTCAATTTGAGCATTTTCTAAAATAAATAAAAAATCTTAGAAATTGTTTAAAAATTCTGAAATAATTCCACTCAACTCCCACATAATTATGCTTTAAGAATATAATCAACTTCTTAAATTCCAACAATTTTTTAATAGATAATAAATGTTCGTTGTTAAACATGCATTTTTTAATTGCGTTCAAAATTGAGCATTTTCTAAAATAAATAAAAAATAGTAGAAATTGTTTAAAAATTCTGAAATATTTCTACACAGCCCCCATATTATTATATTTTAGGAATAAAGTAAACTTCTTAAACTCCAACAATTTTTTAATGGGTTATAACTGTTCGTTGTTAAACATGCATTTTTTAATTGCGTTAAAAATTGAGCATTTTCTAAACTAAATAAAAAGTATTAAAAATCGTTTAAAAACCCTGAAATAATTCTATGCAACTCCTTAATTATCATATTTTAAGAATATAATCAACTTCTTACATTCTAATATTTTTTTACTGGGTTATAACTGTTCGTAGTTAAACATGCATTTTTTAATTGCGTTCAAAATTGAGCATTTTCTAAAATAAATAAAAAGTATTAAAAATTCTGAAATAATTCTATGCAACTCTTTAATTATCATATTTTGAGAATATAATCAACTTCTTAAATTCCAATATTTTTTTACTGCGTTATAACTGTTCGTTGTAAAACATGCATTTTTTAATTGCGTATTTTTAAAACAAATAAAAAATAGTAGAACTTGTTTAAAAATTCTACATTACTCCCAAATCATTATATTTTAAGAATATAATCAACTTCTTAAGATCCTCGTGAAGTATATAATTAGCAGTGTTTCTAATGTTATTCATCTTATCTCGACCGTGTTAAAATTCGACCAGTTTTTAATCTGCCCCGGGCGATTGAAGATTATCAAAATATTCGTATTTTTTTTCTCCGCTCAGAACGACAATAAATTCTTATCGCCAATTCACGGCTCACCTGGTGATATCAATTCAGTTTGTTTATCGCGGCCGCGGAAGACGTTTGTTCTGGTTCGGAATTTTGATTTTTCAAAAGTTTTAGTGCCCGTTGTGTTGTGATGCATCTTCAGGATTTGTGTGTGTTGGTGTTTGTGTTTTCCGCTCCATTCAACAATTCGTGAGGGAAGCAAAGAATCGTTATCTAGGTTACATCTTAACCGCCAAAACGCCTCGAAAGGTTTTTCCTCTTTCGTAAGTTTTGATTTTCTTTTATTTCTTGCTTTAACCGAAAGTGAAATAATGTATTGTTTTGATTTTCTTGTATTTCTTGCTTTCACCGAAAGTGAAATAAAGTATTGTTTCAGTGGCTTTAGACAATTTCAAGTGTCTGGCGATTTCGTTTAAAATTGAGCATTTTCTAAAATAAATAAAAAATAGTAGAAATTAAATAAATTCAATAAAACGAAATATAGCCTGAATATATGAATATTCAACCTGTCCGTAACTCTGCAAGCAAAATTAAGTCTTAGTAAGACTATAAACAAATAACTTATCGAAACAACTACTTCCCTGGCTAGTGCCACTCTGATGGCAATTGTTTTTATATTTTTCAAGTCGACGAAATTATTATACAGGGTCCGGCAGCGTTACCTGACGGTTTTTAAAATAGCACAACTCAATCAATTTTCAAGATATCTTATTTTTTTTGTAAACAGCAAGATTGGAAGTTTATAACGTATACAAAAACTTAGAAAAAAGCTTAAGTAGCGGAAATACTGTCAGATAAAGGACCTCCGTTTGTTTGAAAGAGATTTTGTCAAAATTTAGGGATGGGGTGTTTAGAGATTTCTGTAGAATCGTAATCACAAATGAATTTTGAATTAATTTCTGAAAATTCAAGTCGATTACAATCGTTCTTATATTTTTTTCAAGTCGTCGAAATTATCGTGTTTTTCCACAATTGTATGCTCTGTCCGAATGAGATTACCACAAGTTTAGGGATGGGGTGTTTACAGATTTTTATGTACTGAATAGATTTTTCAAAAGTCGATTGCAATAGTTTTCATATTTTTTATGACGCCGAAATTATTACATTTTTTTCTTGGCACTTTCACGCTCTGTTTGAAAGAGATTTTGTCAAAATTTAGGGATGGGGTGTTTAGAGATTTTTGTAGAATCATAATCACAAATTAATATTGAATACATTTCTGAAAATTCAAGTCGATGGCAATCGTTTTTATATTTTTTTCAAGTGGTCGAAATTATTGTGTTTTTCCACAATTGTATGCTCTGTTCGAGTGAGATTATCGCGAAGTTTAGGGATGGGGTGTTTACAGATTTTTTTGTTCTGAATAGATTTTTCAAAAGTCGATTGCAATAGTTTTCATATTTTTTATGACGCCGAAATTATTACATTTTTTTCTTCGCACTTTCACGCTCTGCTTGAAAGAGATTTTGTCAAAATTTAGGGATGGGGTGTTTAGAGATTTTTGTAGAATCATAATCACAAATGAATTTTGAATAAATTTCAGAAAATTCAAGTCGATGGCAATCGTTCTTATATTTTTTTCAAGTCGTCGAAATTATTGTATTTTTCCACAATTGTATGCTCTGTACGAATGATATTATCTCAAAATTTAGGGATGGGGTATTTACAGGTTTTTATAATTGCGTAATCCCGAATAAATTCTGAATAGATTTATGAATTAAGTCGATGACAATTTTTTTTTAGGGCGCCCAAATAATTGCATTTCTTTCACAGTATCGCGCTCAGTTCGAATTAGGAATGGGGTGTTTAGAGTTTCTTTATAAAATCACAATTCCGAATAAATTTTGAATAAATTTGTAAAATTTCAAGTCGATGACATATTTTTTTCTTATTTTCTTAGGGCGCCGAAATAAATACATTTTTTTCACAATTTCACGCTCGGTTCGAATGGGATTATGTCAAAATTAGGGAACGGGGTGCTTTCAGTTTTTTTTTTTTGTAGAAACGTAATCTTGAATAGATTAGTAAAATTTCAAATCGATGGCAATTGTTTTTATATTATTTTCAAGTCACTGAAATTATTGTATTTTTCCACAAGTAGTTTTATTTTATTTATTTTAATTCTATGAGTAACATTGAGTAAATATGTCTTAATCTTTCATATTTTCACATGGGATGGGCAATTTTTCAAATTTAATTTTTTTTTTTTTTATTTAATTTTAATTTTATATTTATCTTAATTTGTCATAATTAATGGTCGAATGTAATCACCATACAAAATATTACTCCTACAATTTTCCGGTTGTTTGTTATGTGAAATATTTTGTAAATATTATTTGCAGTAAAAGAGATTCCGTAAAATAAATAAATAAACAAAATAAATTAATAAATTCCAAAATCGGTTAGAATGCAATTATCTCAAAATTAAGGGTTAGGGTTTTAACATTTTTTGCGGAATCGTAATTCAATAAATATCAAATATCAAACCCACACCAATCAGAGGCCTGACCTCTGCTTATCAAGCATCCGCGGCCGTTGTTTCCAAATAGCAAATTTGTTTTTTTTTTTCTGAAACCATGTAATTTAGTTTTCAAATTTCTTACATTGTAGATTCCTACAGTTATTTGTATTATAATTTATCACAACTCACATTTGCATATTAATTCGAATTTCAGGCTAAATCCTAATAAATGTCCCATTGCCAGTACTCAGGAACGAATAATCGCTATTCCAGTGGCTCTCAAACAGTTTGGAAATGTTCTTGAGTGAAAATTGATTGCACTACTGACGTTAAGAGCTTAAAGGCATTTTTTAGAAACCATTAGGTTATTGTTAATTTAAATTGCATTGTTAATGTTACGAGAGGGAAAACATTTCGAAACTTGTTGGGAGCCACAGGAATCGCAATTGTTAAATTAAATTGCATTGTTAATGATACGAGAGAGAAAACTTGTTGGGAGCCACAGGAATCGCGATAACTCGCGCCTGCGCACCAGAAATAGGAACTATACTAGGATTCTCTCGAAAGTGCAAAAATACGATTTGGACTCTTTTCAACCACATCATCGTACTGTTACCCGAAACATGGTATTCCTCTTCGTGATGAAATTTTACAAGCGCGTCACAGAGTGGCTTGTGTCCTCTTCCAAAATTAGCTTTCATTCATGTAGAAAAATATTAATTCTTGCTCTATACCAAGAAGCACATAAAGTGACCAAATCCAAAATTTTGGAAGATTTCATCAAGGCGCCAACTAAAGTTCTGTACACCGACGGAATGTAATTGAAAATGTTAAATAATTTGCCAAAAGAACTGGGGCTAAAAAATAAGGCTAATTAACTTTAATTATGACTTACTCTAAGAATATCCTTTGTAAATTTAGTTTCAGACACTAATCACTTATTGTTTAAAATTTCTCCACACAGCAGACATGAACTTAATTAACGAACCACTTAGGCGAACCACGTGCGCCCAATATCTCGCCGAGAGGTGATATTTTTATTCCGACACATCGCAAGAATTGAGGACGGATTTCAAAAGAGCTCGAAAATAAATTAGAACACCGCCCTAACGCCGAACCTGGCGGTACCCATTTGACGAGCGTCGTACCACGTGGTACCCTAATTGGTGCGGGATCGGTTTCGATTGGGCTCCGACCTTGCACTTTCGACGCCCACCGAGTTCGACTCCTCTAGACAGGTCCATTAATTTTCGGCTATAATTCATTTCGAGCATAAACGTAGACAGAAAAAGAAGTAGGTTAGTATAAATAGAAAGAACAAGCGAAAGTGGAAACGTGGTTAATGAGATGCCGTCCAGGTAACGCGTAAATGTTACCGTCATAAATAAATCGGAATGTATGACTTAATTGTGTATAAATAGAGTAATAATTTGAAGTAATAAATAGTTTATATATTTTAGTATTTGCAATTAATACGACTACTAAATCTTTATTTATCAGGTATTTACAAATTAATTATTCTACCTACAACGTTCGAAGATTTTGATTTTTGACATACACAAGCTGTCAAACGCTTTGTCAGACTTTGTTGTTTGTAACGTCGAAATGAGGCAAATTTAGTGCAATTTACAGTTTGGTTACATTCATGGGCGTCCGCAGAAATTTTTACAGGGTATGGGGGACAAAACTTTCATACCGAAATTCCGAATAAATAGAAAATGTACAGTAATAATACAGCGAGATCGAATAAAAAATTAGCCAAAGTAGGAAAAAAGCCTTTTCCTAGTTCCTAAACTTGAAAATATACGTCAGCTTGACACTTGCATAAATTTAATTCAGTTGATTCACAAAATGATTTCTTTCTTTTAAAACTATTGGTGTTCTTTAAAATCCTTTCAATATTTATTTCAAGTTTCCCTCCCCTATAAACATTTTGGATCCGCCTCTGCGTAATAGTAACACAAAGTGCATTCATTAAATTTTGAAAGTTCGAAGATTTTTTAAAGATTTTTGAAATTAACAACTGCCAAACACGTTGTCCGATTTTGATGATTCCAAGGTCAAAATGTGGCAAATTGAGTGCAATTTATAAACTTGTTAAGACATGTTTTCGTGAAATCAACGCGAAACTTCAAAATTGCACGTTTTCGGAGTTCGAAGGTTTTAAATTGGGATTTTGATTTTTGAAATTGCACAACTGTCAAACGCGTTGTCCGATTTTGATGATTCCAAGGTCAAAATGTGTCAAATTGAGTGCAATTTATAAACTTGTTAAGACATATTTTCGTGAAATCAACGCGAAACTTCAAAATTGCACGTTTTCAAAGTTCGAAGATTTTAAATTGTAATTTTGATTTTTGAAATTGCGCAACTGACGAACGCGTTGTCCAATATTGATGATTCTAATGTTAAAATGTAGCGAATTGAGTGTTTAAAAACTAGTAATAAAATATTTCTGTGAAATCAACGCAAAACGTCAAAATTGTACTTTTTCAAAGTTCAAAGATTTAAAATTGCGATTTTGATTTTTGAAATTGCACAACTACCAAACGCGTTGTCCGATTTTAATGATTCCAACGTCAAAATGTGGAGAATTGAGTACGATTTATAAACTGGTTAAGACATGTGTTCGTAAGATCAACGCGAAAAGTCAGAATTGCACGTTTTCAAAGTTCGAAGATTTAAAATTGCGATTTTTTTTTTTGAAATTGCACAATTATCTAACACATTGTCCGATTTTGATGATTCTAACGTCAAAATGTGGCCAATTGAGTGTAATTTCAAAACTGGTAAAAATATGTTTTTGTGAAATCAACGCAAAACGTCAAAATTGCGCGTTTTCATAGTTCGAAGATTTAAAATTGCGATTTTTATATTTGAAATGGCACAACTGCCAAACGCGTTATCCTATTTTGATGATTCCAACGTCAAAATGTGGCGAATTGAGTGCAATTTATAAACTGGTTAAGACAAGTGTTCGTGAGATCAACGCGAAACTTCGAAATTGCACGTTTTCGAAGTTCGAAGATTTAAAATTGCGATTTTTATTTTTGAAATTGCACATCTGCCAAACGCGTTGTCCAATATTGATGATTCTAACGTCAAAATGCGGCGAATTGAGTGCAATTTATAAACTGGTTAAGACATGTGTTTGTGGGATCAACGCGAAACTTCAAAATTGCACGTTTTAAAAGGTCAAAGACTTAAAATTGCGATTTTTATTTTTGAAATTGCACAACTGTCAAACGCTTTGTCCGATTTTGATGATTCCAACGTCAAAATGTGGCGAATTGAGTGCAATTTATAAACTGATTAAGACGTGTTCGTGAGATCCACGCAAAAACGTCAAAATTGCACGTTTTCAAAGTTCAAAGATTTTAAATTGGGATTTTGATTTTTGAAATTACACAACTGTCAAACGTGTTATCCGATTTTGATAATTCTAACGTTAAAATGTGGCGAATTGAGTGTAATTTAAAAACTGTTAATAAAATGTTTTCGTGAAACCAACGCGAAACTTCAAAATTGCACGTTTTCAAAGTTCAAAGATTTAAAATTGCGATTTTTATTTTTGAAATTGCACAACTGCCAAACGCGTTGTCTGATTTTGATAATTCCAACGTCAAAATGTGGCGAATTTAGTTAATTTAAAAACTGGTTAAAGAATTTTTTATGAAAACAACGCGAAACGTCAAAATTGCACGTTTTCAAAGTTCGAAGACTTTAAATTGAAATTCTGATTTTTGAAATTGCACAACTGTCAAACACATTGTCAGATTTTGATGATTCTAACGTCAAAATGTGTAGAATTGAGTGCAATTTATAAACCAGTTAAGACATGTCTCCGTGAGATCAACGCGAAACTTCAAAAGTGCACGTTTTAAAAGTTCTAAGATTTAAAATTGCGATTTTTATTTTTGAAATTTCATAACTGCCAAACGCGTTGTCCGATTTTGATGATTCTAACGTTAAAATGTGGCAAATTTAGTGTAATTTAAAAACTGGTTAAAGAATGTTTTTATGAAAACAGCGCGAAACGTCAAAATTGCACGTTTTCAAAGTGCGAAGATTTTAAATTGGGATTTTGATTTTTGAAATTGCACAACTGTCAATCGCGTTGTCCGATTTTGGTTATTCCAACGTCTAAATGTGGAGAATTGAGTGTAATTTAATAACCAGTTGAAAAATGTTTTTGTGAAATCAACGCAAAACGTCAAAATTGCACGTTTTTAAAGTTTGAAGATTTTAAATTGCCTGTTTATTTCAAAAATCAAAATTTTTGAAATAAACAGGCTGCCAAACGCTTCGTCAGATTTTAATGATTGTAACGTCAAAATGTGAGAAATTTAGTGCAATTCAAAGTTTTGTTACATTTCTTTCCATGAAATCAACGCAAAATGCCATAATCGTACGTTTTGAATGCTCGAAATAAGAAAACCTCGTTTTTTGAAATAGCACAACTGCTAACGCATTGTTATATTTTGATGTATCAAATGTAAAAACATTCAGTGTAATTTTAAAACTGTTAATTAACCAAACTTTCTCGTGAAATTAACATAAAATTTTTTCAAAGTTTTAAAAATTTTAAAAATCGCGCCACAGCCAATCTTGATGATTCCAAATGTGCAGAATTCAGCGCAATTTGAAAACTGATCAAGATATGTTTTCCTGAAATCAACGCAAATCGTCCATATTGCACTTTTTCAACGCCCGAAGTTGAAAAATTGCGACTTTGCCTAACGTGTTAGATTTTAATGATGCATAATTCATAATTCATAATTCATAATGTTTATTCATGTTAACGACATAGTCTTACATAAGTCAGGAAGGTCAAACGTCAAATCATAGAAAAGTGTGTTTTTATAAATAAAAGACGTAAATGTGCACTTCCGTGCAATAAAATTTAGCACACAAAATATGTTATAGTTTAAAGCGGGCTTCCTGGTTACGAATATATGTAAATTTGTCAATTTCCTTAATGTCAAAATGCCATGTCATTTAGCCAACAATTCAAAAATTCGAATTATAACTAAAACAGAAGATGATTTTTTGTCTTAGTCTTAGTTTTGGCTTTTTAATAAGTGTTATTTTCAAGTTATGGTGTTTTATCATGTATTGTTGCAGACCCGAATTATACAACTAGAATATTGTAAAAAATACTCATCAGACTTGTGCTTAATTTTATTGCACAGAAGTGTACATCTAGGCGTAATCAAGAGGAATTTGTATGCCTAACTTCGTGGTTTTTTCCATCTCAATTCAGTTTTGAAATCTCTCGTGCAAAAAAATAAAATTTATCCGGCCAAAATTTAACCTCTTGTGGTATTACCCCCGAACAAATATTTCTTTCTCTTAGAAGCGCCTCTTGTTACGCCCTCCCCATAAGGTAATTCCGGAGCACATTACGTAAATTAATATTGTATATATTCTCGTGAGAATATCTTGGGCAATATTGAAATAATAATAACCCCGTAATGGAGAAACCCCGAGGAGGGTGGGAGAGTAAACTCGCACCCTAATTCCCCCGTCGTATAACCTCGCACGAGACGCAATCCATTGCCATTGGGGGGTGGTTCGGGCGCAAACAACGTCCACAGTTTACTCACCCCGAAAAAGAGGGGCGACCATTTTCACTAATAATGATATCGTAATACGAACTTAATTTTGACAAACGCGCCGCCGGCGACAGAATTACACGGTCGCAATTGAAATTAGCTTAATTAGAGTTGTGCAATTAGTTTCTAATTAACGGCCGGCAATTTCACACGCCGTTAACGGCCGTTAATGCGTGTACGTCCTGCATGTCATGTTTGAATTATGTTTACCTGTGTTGGACATATTTTTAGAACGGTGGAATTGAAATAAATGCAAATTGGTTTCAGAGTGTTTGTGTGCTTGCTTCTGGTCAAGGTGTCAAATGAGTTTGTTTTTATTTATTGTTAAAATGTCAATTTTTTTGATTGAGCTATTCAGTCACATCGAATATTTGATTTTTGTATTTTAACTTTTTGGGATGAATGAATGAACAAATGAATAAATGAATGTCAGACGTATACACAACAACCATGGACCCGACCGAATACTTCTCGATCCCCGAAAAATCTTTCGGCCGGGCTGGGATTCGAACCCACACGGCACGCGGTGCAACCGGCACAAGAGCTCGCCTGTACCCACTACACCAACGGGCCGGCCCTTTTTTCCTTCTTCTTCTTCTATTGGTGCATTATCCACTAATGGATTTTTGCGACAATGCGATAAAAAAAATTGTGACTATTAGTGTTGACTGCTAGGTATCAACATTTTTATTTCAATGAAATAAAATCACACGGTTGAGCTAATTATCCCAACAACCAATCAATCTAAAATCGATTTGCAGATCAATTTAATTGATGATATTAATGATTCTGTAGAGTTTTGCAAAGCCGTATTTTGGGGGAGGTATACTAGGCCCACGCTTACACAGCTGTTGGCCCATAAAAAACCCACCCACGAGTAGTGGGTGATGAAATCATTCATCACAATTTGTATGGAAGTAATTTAATTAGGAACTCCTCAATGAGACTCTAACCATAACAGATCACATAATCAAGTATCAAGGTTTGGGTCGTTTAAAGCTGTAGCCATCAAGCATCATCAAAGCTCAAGCAATAATCTCGCAATCGTCGCTCAAGAAACAGGGCAGACAATCCCATTAATTTCAATGGAAGTAGCCACACCGAAACAGGTCAATCTGCTCTCTCCAGCCAAGAAACAAATCGGTTTGCTTTTTGAGTGTTGATAGAGGGATCTTAATCTTAATCGTTCTCCCAAGATCTCTTTTTATTCACTAAACTTCTCTACGTAATTGAATATCAATTACTATATTATAGTATTATATTTCTTGTGCTATTATGTACAGTATTACCGAGCACTCGAGGCGTGTGAGGGTAAAGTTTGCGCAGAGCGAGAAAGTATTCGGAGAACGCGACAAAACTTGAATTTAAGAAGGTTACTACGCACGCTGGGCACAACTCTAATAGCTACCGCAATGTAAAAAAATATGGTGATGTGGCCATCATGTTACTTTCTATTTTATGGTTGTGAATGTTTTAAACAAAACGTTAAACGCATTTGAAGGTTCACTCAAGTCAACCCAAAAATGTTTCAATGGCTAAAATTAACTCACCCGACAGCGAGTTAAAAAAATCTTCCAAAAGTTGCTATTTTGACATCTTTTCAAAGATTTCACAAGAAAAATATGCATGGCGTATGAATGATCAAAATTGGTCGTCACGTTTAAAAGTTAGGTATACATTTTCAAAAAAATGCTTGTCTTATATATTTCATATTGAAATGAAATATAGAATTTTTGGGGCTTTGTACAAATTTTGGCTTTACATGAACGCACTTTTTAGTAAACCACAATTTCAGCCATATTTTGGCCTATGAATAATTAAATCTCACTCCGACTTTTTGCCATCGTGAATTTTTTAAACTAAATTAAAAATGGTTTAAAGGTTCACGCACTTCAACCCCATGTTTTAATCGTTAAATTTTGCGCTTTCAAGCACAAATTTGAAAAAAAGTTCTTTAACACATTTTAAGGTTATCTTCTAAAATCTGGAATTGTGGGTGGGATGTAGACCACCCACCACACTTCATTTCTACGTTCACTTAATCTTTAAAACCTGGTTTCGAAATTCTGTTTAAATGTTTTACTGGTTGGATTGTAGGCTAGGGACCACCCACCACCTTGTATTGTAGGCTAGGGCCCACCCACCACCCTGGATTGTAGGCTGCACCCAACCTTCCAATCTTTATTAAATCTACAGCCAGAAATCAGGTGTTTCAATTATTTTAACAGAAAACTCAAAACTGAGTATTGCAGGTTAAGTAAATATTGAAACGATGGATGGTGGGTGGGCCCTATACCACGATAGAATAAAATATTTTTGTGCAAATTAAATTAATGTAATCACATATTGACAGAATAAAATCCAGAGGTTGAAACAATATTTTTTGACCATTCCTGTAATAGTGACCTTGGGCGAAAAAAAGATTTTGAATCAAAATTTATTTAACCCTCTATTGCATACTGTTCTCAAATTGGAACATAATTTTTGTTAGGCAAAGTGCTGCTATCTTACGAAATAAATAATTACTAAAATAAATAAAAAAGAGTCGGAAACTGTGAGATCCTCAACAATATTTATTTTTGAGGAAATCTTTCAGAAGACTTTATTTTTTTCTTTATTTCTCAACTGGTAGAGCAAACATGCCCACAGAAAACTAAACAAACCAATTACAAGTAATTCTAAGGAAATTGAGCACTTTAAATGAATATGTCACTCATCAGAAAACTTTTCTCAAGCAGGTATTGTACCGCAATGTAACAAGTTTGAAGAACTCGAACGCTTTCTTCATTTCTTTGATAATTGTGTTGCTGCCAAAAATACTGATAAAATTACGTTAGTGCTAAACCAAATAAAAGATTAACAAATTTTATAAAAAAATACAATTTTGCCTTATTGCTTTAACCATTTAATGTAAAAACTTATATTTTTATGTTTAAATAAATCATGCAATGGAGGGTTAAGATCCACCATGTAACAAGGTTAATTATCATTTAAAAATAAATTCCTTTGGATTTAAACACAATGAATTTGCAATAAAAAAAATTGTCTTTTTTTTGGCGTATGATTTGGGAATTATCGTAGCCAACTAGGGTATTCTGCCACAGCTGATAATTTGTATAACAATCATTTATAATGATAAAAGGGGCATACACTAAACATCCATGGACCCGCACGGCATTTTTCGTTCAGAAAAAGTGACCGCACGGATGGGATTCGAACCCACGACCACGAGGCCCATAAGCAGGAGCTCTACTCACTGGGCCACCGCGGCCCCAAAATTGCCTTTAAAATTGTAGTTTAATATAATTTATTACACTACTTACGTAAGTATTTTATTTAATAAATAATTTAAAAATGTGCGTTAAGCATTTGTATTCAATCATAAACCTTAATCTAATGCAGAGTTACAAAAATAAAAATATCTTTATATCAACGTGTATTGCCTTTACTTCTAAAAATTTTGATATCAATTTTATTTTACTATATTGTATTCAAAATTTGATCTGTTGTGTAATTCATTATTGCCATATTGCTGCAGAGAGTTTTCTAAACCGCACGTGTTATTGGCCAATAATTTGGTGTTTATATCTAAATTTAGAAAACTACTGATAATTTTGTACATAACAAGCACTTTATCGCGTTTCCAAAATTTCGTTTTTAATGAATATTAATGCATTCAAATGAAACAAAGTCCGTAGTTTCTCTACACTATTCTTCTGTTTCATTTTAAAGAAAAACTTAAACAAAACACGTTTTGAGTAATGATTAGATTGCTGACGTTGAGCAACGCTCCTCATTTCAAAATCATATGAAAAATGATGACGAAGAACATTTTTTCCATTGCATGTATTTCAAGTGAACACGGGCACTCTGGAGCAGCGAAGTGCTGCGTATTCCGCATAAGAATACAAGTAATTGAAAAAATCGAACTTTGCCGCGCTTCTCTGAACTTTGCGCACTTGAAGCAGCGAAGCGCAGAGTATTCTACAAAAGAACGCATGCAATTGAAAGATTAATCTTCGCCGCATTCCACTCCTCGGCGCTTCTTTGAACTTTACGCATTTTGAAGAAGCGAAGCGCATCGTATTCCACAAAATAATACAAGTAATTGAAAAAATCGAAATTCGCCGCGCTTCTCTGAACTTTGCGCACTCTGAAGCAGCGAAGCGCAGCGTATTCCACAAAAGAATACATGCAATTGAAAAATTAATCTTCGCCGCGTTCCCCTTCGAGGCGCTTCTTTGAACTTTTCGCATTTTGAAGCAGCGAAGCGCATCGTATTCCACAAAATAATACAAGTAATTGAAAACATCGAACTTCGCCGCGCTTCTCTGAACGTTGCGCACTTTGAAGCAGCGAAGCGCTGCGTATTCCACAAAAGAATACATGCAATTGAAACATTAATCTTCTCCGCGTTCCTCTTCGTGGCACCTTTTTGAACTCTGAAGAAGCGAAGCGCAGCGTATTCCACATAAGAATACAAGTAATAGAAAAATCGAACGTCGCCGCGCTTCTCTGAACTTCACGCACTTTGAAGCGCTGCGTATTCCAAAAAGAATACATGCAATTGAAAAAATAATATTAGCCGCGTTCCCCTTCGTGGCGCTTCTTTGAACTTTGCGCACTTTGAAGTAGCGAAGCGCAGCGTATTCCACAAAAGAATACATGCAATTGAAAAATTAATCTTCGCCGCGTTCCCCTTCGTGGGGCTTTTTTGAACTTTGCGTACTTTGAAGAAGGGAAGCGCATTGTATTCCACAAAAGAATACAAGTAATTGAAAAAATCGAACTTCGATGCGCTTCTCTAAACTTTGCGCACTTTGAAGCAGCGAAGCGCTGCGTATTCCACAAAAGAATACATGCAATTGTAAAATTAATCTTCGCCGCGTTCCCCTTCGTGGCGCTTCTTTGAACTTTGCGTATTTTGAAGCAGTGAAGCGCAGCGTATTCAACAATAGAGTTGACATGTAATGGACAAATTGATCTTCGCCGCGCTTCCCTTCGCGGCGCTTCTCTTCTTAGGACACGATTGCCTGTAAACTAACCATTTTAGCAATATAGATTTTATAAATATTAAGGAAGTACCTAATTTCTACACAATGAACCCTTTTATATCCCCAAGGACTGGCGTGTGCACCCTCCGAATCCGCCACTGAAATGTGTTCGGCAATTGCAACATTATGTTTGTGAGCTGTGCTTAAACATTTAAACTGACAATTTACATTTTAATTCCATCGCAACTTTGTATCAGATAATTGGTGCTCGTCTCGCGTTTAAGTGCTGGAAAATGTAGGCTTCCACGAATTGACCTAATTTTCCACCGGTAAAATTTTCTCGAATAGATTTACAGCTATAAATATTATTAGAAAATATTACAAAAATCACTGAATATAGTTAACTCATTGACTGCCACAGCGGTTATGGCATTTTTGACCCAGAGGTCATCGGTTGAAATAGAAATAAAAAAAAATCCTCCAGGCCATTAATGCAACACGATAAACCATTTACTATGTCCTTAAAAAAAATAATAAATTTGAATCGTTAAAAAATTGTTATTTACGAACCAAGTGGGGAAAGACAATACTCCCGCGTGAGCATATTTTTGACGCAAGAGCGACGAAAGCGGGATAATTCTTCAGGCATGAGGTTTGTACAATATTTTTTTGAAACGAAAAAAATCATAAGAAACATCAAATAAAAATAGGAGTATCATTTTGTTTCGAAATATGAACAGTAATGACTACGTGGCAAAAAAATTAGACAGTTGACGTTTCTGAAGGAAGCGTGAAAACATCTTCTGATTCAGACATTCAGTGTACTCAAATTAGGGATGCCGCTAATACAATAGTTCATGTAGTACAATGGCCGCCATCATTTCAAGGTAAAAATTACACACCCACTAAAAGTATAAATATGACACAGTCAATTTCTGAGCGTTTCCCAGTGTAGTAGACCAGGAAACAATGTTTTTCGGATCTTATTAAATAATATAAACGTTGTTAAATCGTTTTTGATTGAGAAAGTTGTCCATTATTCGGCCGAATCATTTTCTCCACAGGTGACGTCCAATCAAATGATAGCGGATCCATTGCCCAACAGGTTTCAGCCAATGACATGACGACAATTTTACTTTCTCAACAGTTTAGTTGTTCCTATGGTTACGATTTGTTTGTGAAAACACGAATTCATAAATATCACAATTTTGTCAGTGAACTGCCGCAATTTCCAAATAGAAAAATTAGGTAATTATTTAATATGATGCGAAAAAGTATAGTTTTATACTCGTGAGCAAGTTGGCCATTGCCACTCTGGTGAGCCTACGGCTCGTGTTGCAAACTTCACCCTCGTGGCAATGGCCAACTTTCTCACTCGTTTAATAATATACTATTGACGATGTAGTAGACCGGGAAACACTGTTTCATGGTTGAGCATAGAATGCGTAAAACATTGCTTTCGGGACAGTGAGTGCAAAAAGCACTATACAGGATGCCCGGATTTTGTAGGGACAACATGGGCAACTTCTGCATTTGAAGGGATAGAGAGATGGTCAAAATCTTCTTTTTGATTTAATTTTCTTTTTATTTTTATTTTGAACAAGTGTGTTATGACAAATGGGATTTGGGGGTGGATTCTTAATGAGCTCTCGAACTTGCACATTTTTGCTAATTTGACCATCTCTCTATCTCTTCAAATGCAGAAGTTGCCAATGGTGTCCCTACGAAATCCGGCCACGCTGTATAGCACTGTTCCATCGTAAATCTGATTTGGAAATAAATTTTCTTGTACGTCGGAAATTTTCCATGATGAAAGAAAACGACCACCGGTGCAGTTTTAATGCCGACAAAAAGATGCATGATAAAATTCAAGCATTGTCGTTGTCTTTGCGTGTAATGTATAATTAATGAACGTGCATGTCATGTATTTCAGTGGTTGCAATTATATCTGAAGATAAAAGTGATTTATTTAGTAAAAGCGGTTTTGCATGAAGTTGTATTTGTTGATGCATTTAAATAAAGATATAGCGAGGCTCGTCATTAGAGAACAAAAAGTTGCAACATTTTCTAGAAAAACCTTTGAAACGAAAAATGAAACATTTTTGGCACTAATTGTGGCGTGATCGATAAAAACGTTGTAAGAATATTTTACACAGGGTTACATAAAGGATATCCTTTATGTAACCCTGTGTAAAATATTATGTATATATTATATAATTTGTTTTGCTGGGATGAATACTGGTTTCTAAAGAATTATATTCTTTACAAGCATTTCTGATAACGAGTAATTTTCAACATTATACAAAATTGAAATAATGTTTTATTATAGAGGCACACATTGATTATTTAGTAATAAAGTCCAAATTAGTTTTACCTGAAAAATAAGGACGCAGTTACGTATGAGCTAGACAATTCCGCGAGATATTTTAGTTGGAGTAAAGTAGTGCCATCTAGAGAAAATAGTTCCCGCAGAGGTATTATTGTTTGCCGATTGACTACGAATTTAACGCCATGTATTGAGTGATAAATTGTCAAACTTTACTGATGCTTGAAAAAAAATATTGTTTGCCAAAAAACACGTTTTTGGGCAAAAAACGCCCAACTTTGGCAACGTGTATCGAGTTGGAAAAATGTGTCGACTCGATCCACCAAAAGGGCATTGATATGTGTTCAATTCCCTATGCAGGACTCAAAAACGAAGTTCCTACGGCGATTTGGCACAAAGTTACACGGTACACGTTGCCAAAGTTGGACGTTTTTTGCCCAAAAACGTGTGTTTTTTTTTCGGGAGTCGAAGGGTTCGAAAAGCGATAATTTCAATCTGAGTTTACTGCCTTAAAGTAGAGCTAAAATGGGATTCTTTCCCGAAAGAATCATCAAATTTGGTTGAAAAATCACTGAGATATGTGCGAAAAACCTCAAAATGCACTTTTTTCTCAAACACCCATAACTTGGTGCCAAATCGTCGTAGGAACTTCGTTCTTTGAGTGCTGCATAGGGAATTGATCAAATTTTAATGCCTTTATGGTGGATTGACTCGAAAAAAAATTTCCAACTCCGTAGACATCGTCAAAGTTGGACATGGTTTCCAGAAAAAAAAACTTTTTTTCACAGCGGCGCTAGAGGGGGCGGAAGGGGTTACGCTTAATTTTGTATGCATGCCTTTAAAGAAGACACTTCAAAGTTTTTCGCTCTCAAAGATTCATCAGAATCGATTGAAAATACGCCGAGTTATGGCGGTTTGAAAATGGTCGAAATTTCACGAATTTCAAGTTCTTTATTGGTTTTTAAGAAACAGAAAAATTAAATGTAATTTGATTGTCAGGTTCAAAAAACAAATGCGCTACAATTTACAATTTTACTTGATTTTACCACGTTTTTGTAGTTAATATATACTGAATTTTCTAATTCAGTTTTCTTTAGATATATTGCAAAATGGTTTTATGAAAAAATAAAGAAAAATACGCATAAACAAGAGATTTATGACTGACGTGATCCATCGGATAGAAATTGTGCTATGACCCAAAATTTCGAGGTGAAATGGTGCACCGACAATTTTTTTGCTCTCGTGAAAGTTTTGGGAGGAATGTTAGTATATTCAAAGTTAGACCAGGCAAAAAATTGGTGGTTTATTGTACCTCAACTTTCACATCGTCACAGAAGGAAGGGTTGGCTGTTATGCTTTTTTTGCCGCCCTACAAGTACATAAATTTAGCACCCCTATTGTTATTTGTGATCGAAAGAGTCCTCGGGCTTGGACATGGATGTAGTGATTGTTAAATATTAGGTGTAGGTAGACATTTGCTAATTTGATATTGGCCTATATCAGAGGTCGCCAAAGTGGTCTATATAGACCCCCAGGGGTCTATTTAACAAAAGTAGGGGTCGATCTAAGTCGGGGGGTCTAACGGGGGTCGATTGGGGGTCGAAGGAAAAACAAGTGTAAAAAATTGAAAAAATGTAAGGAGATATAAACCTCAATTTTCATATTTTCCGCTAGTGAACATGAAACCTTTTTCAGTGGAAAGGTTTTATTTAGAGGAAATGTATGAATATATATTTGGATTCCGCGTTTGGAAAAAATTATTAAACTATTTTAGGTCATCGTCATTTATGTCTTTATGTATAATTTTTTTTTAACGAATACCATTATACAATAAATACAAGCCATAAATATCAATCATTCTTTTGCAGTCCCAAAGTAGTCAATAGACACATTTTTTACACCAGTGGGTAGGCTATCAAGATTTTTTCAGTAGTTATAGCCAAAAGACAAAAATATGGCTGATTTTCGAGGAGCGAGTTCACAAAAAAATACTTTTGTGGGGGTCGATGGAGATTTCGAAAAATTATATAGGGGTCGATGATCAAAAAAGTTTGGCGACCCCTGGCCTATATGGATAAGACGCAGCGGCGGCTCGTGGATTTTCGTAGGGGAGCCAAAGACGAAGATGCCGATTGCGCAGCACTACTTATTTTTATAGAGGAAGCAAATATTCCGTTGCTGTAATGGTCAAATTTTCTTCCGCTGCCTCACCGCTGAACATCCACGAGCCGCCGCTGATAAGACGTAATCCGAACCAAACAGACGAACTCGAAAATGTAAAAAATCGTAAAAATCAACTTTTTTAATAATCATTGTAGACAAATTGGGAATAACCTTACTTGTTGCAGAAAGCATTAGATAAATACAATAAAACGAAATGTTGCCTGAATATATAATTATATAATTTTTGCTTGCAGATTAACGAACAGGTTGAATATTCATATATTCAGGCTACATTTCGTTTTATTGTATTTATCATTGTAGACCATTAAAGTGTACATGTTTTTTCATTAGAATCATAAGCTACTAGCTAGCTACTACCAGCTAGTGGCTGGTTCATCCTTTCATGGTTTATTTTTAATTTAAATCATATTTTAAATGTACATCTGGCGTTTTAGGATCCGATAATACTGAAGTTTGAAGTGTGAACATTCTAAAAGATGAAAATGTCACATTGTAGTAATTTTTACCGTCAGTTTACTCAAAAACTAGAAATTTCGAAAAAACTTATTCTAAAGTGAGGTTTTATCGTTTTTCAAATTTACTACATGCAAATAAATTTTAACTTAGTGACTAGTTATATTAACCTAACTGACAAAATCTAATTATTCTTATGTGAATAATTTAATTACAGTTTTCATAATTATTTTCCTATTTATACCTCCTTCTGAATATTTAGCTATTGAAGCCTAAAAGTCATTTATTTTTAACGCACCTAAAACATCCATCACTAATCAACAATAATCCTTCCCATTACCAAAGGTCTAATCCCGATCCTTCCACCGCTTAGGCTCGTCGTTTGCACTGTAGTCCGGAGATTTGTCGCAATTTTTACGAGCTCCCTACAAAAGGCCTATTTACGATGAGATGACACCAAGATGAAGTCATGCGCTGCCCGCGGATCATTATTATCAAATTGTAGTATAGTCGAGTTTATTCATAAATGGCATGGCTGATAATAAAAAAAAAACAGTTGAGACAAGCGGAGAATAGTACCATGGAACCGCTGAAAATTAGCTCAACCACACATTTAACACGTTGACTGCCAACTACGAGTATAGTTGTTAAATTTAGTTCGCAAGGCCATGGCAGTCAACTTTTCTAATATGTATCACTACTGTATACATCTATAGAAGTAAACTGTTTATTATATTTATTATTAAAAATCTTCCACCAATGAATTTTGAGCGATGGATGAGAGAGAAAAGAGAAAATACTCTCACGCGCCAACTTGTCGTAAACTTGACTTTATATGCAATTCGCGGCCAATGAATTACGAAAAGACCCAAAATATGATAATCGCGAGTAAATTGTCGTCGGTTGGGACAATGAATTATTCATCGGATGACCACCGCCGGATTTTTATTTCGATAGCCTCTTTTATTGCCCGACGAGTCCTACTGATAGGTTTAATCAGTATTATTGGTTGTTGTAAATAATTCATGTGGGGGTATTTGGGTAATGTTTTTTTTTTCTTTTCTGTTCCATCTTTAAATTCAAGATGACTATGTAACAGGTCTTATGACTGTTATTCAAATTGATTTCGAATTGGGTGGATATAATATACCGGGTGTATAGCATAGAAATTTTGATATTAGAATATTTGCTTCACTGTTTATTTTAGAAGTTATCCTTAGCAAATTTGTTTAAAATCATACGATTGAAACTGATCATTTGAAGGAAATAATGTTCAAGAAAGTGTTGAAAATTTACAGTATTCTTTCACAATTACTAAAATCATTTACCAGAAAAACACGATCAACAGCAATATCAAAGAAAATTACAAATTTTGCACAATTTTAGTTCGGTTCCATTGAGGTTATCGTAAAATTTAGGTCTGCAACTTCTTGCAAAATCATAATCTAGAATGAATTTCGAGTAAATTTTGAAAGTTTTACCAATGGTAATTGTTTTCATATTTTTCTCCAGTCGTAGAAATAATTGCACTTTTTAAGTTTACGATCTGTTTAGGTAAGATTATCTTAAAAATTCGTAAATGAATGTTAGCCACTGTTTACACACTGATGATCTGGAATTAATGTTAAGTCAATTTGGAAAGTTTCAAGCCGATGGCAATTGTTTTCATATTTTTTTTGAGATCGCCAAAATTATTACATCTTATAACTTTGCGCTGTTTAAGTGGGATTATCTTAAAGATTTGGACGAGGTGTTTAAATTTTTTATAAAAAATCCTAATCTAGGATGAGTTTTGAGTAAATTTGGAAAGTTTGGAGCCGATCCCAATTGTTTTATATTTTCCTTAAGTTGGCGAAATTATTATATTTTTTTTCAGTGGGGATTGATTATCTTAGAACATAGGGAACTTTTGATAAAACATAATTTGAAATGGATTTCGAGTAAATTTGCAAAGTTTAAAGCCAATGGTAAGTGTTTCCATATTTTTTCTCCAGTCGCAGAAATAATTACATTTTTCTAAAACCGTGCGCTCTGTTTCAATAAGATTATCTCAAGAATTGGGAAAGGGGTGTCCAAGTTTTTACACAGTCACGATCTTGAATTAATTTTAAGTAAATTTGGAAAGTTTCGAGCCGATGGCAATTGTTTTGATACGTTTTTCAAGTCGCCGAAATTATTACAACATCTGGTAACTTTGCGCTCTGTTTAGTGAGATTACTCAAAAATAAGGGATGATGTGTCTAAAACCCTTTACAAAATCCTAATCTAGAATGAATTTTGAGTTAATTTGGAAAGTTTAAAGCCGATGCTAATTGTTTTTATATTTTCTTTTAGTTGCCGAAATGATTATAATTTTTTTCAATGTTGTGCACTGCTCAAAGGGGATTATCTTAAAACATAGAGAAGGGTGTTGTCAACTTTTTCACAAAATCGTAATCTAAAATGAATTTTGAGTAAATTTGGAAAGTTTCAAGCCGATGGTAAGTGTTTCCATATTTCTTTCTCCATTCACAGAAATAATTACATTTTTCTAAAACTGTGCGCTCTGTTTAAGTAAGATCATCTCAAAAATAAGGGATGATGTGTCTAAAATTTTTTACAAAATCCTAATCTAGGATGAATTTTGAGTAAATTTGGAAAGTTTAAAGCCGATGCTAATTGTTTTTATATTTTTTTAGTTGCCTAAATGATTATATATTTTTTTTCAATATCGCGCACTGTTCTAAGGTGATTATCTTTATTATACATAGAGAAGGGTTTTGGAAACTTTTCCACAAAATCGTAATCTAAAATGAATTTTGAGTAAATTTGCAAAGTTTCAAGCCGATGGTAGTGTTTCCATATTTTTTCTCCAGTCGCAGAAATAATTACATTTTTCTAAAACTGTGCGCTCTGTTTCAATAAGCTTATCTCAATAATTGGGAAAGGGGTGCTTGCAACTTTTTACACCGTTACGATCTAGAATGAATTTTAAGTAAATTTGGAAAGTTTCAAGCCGATGACAATTGTTTTCATAAGTTTTTCGAGTCGCCGAAATTATTACAACATCCGGTAACTTTGCGCTCTGTTTAAGTGAGATTATCTCAAAAATAAGGGAAGATGTGTCTAAAACTGTCTACAAAATCCTAATCTAGAATGAATTTTGAGTAAATTTGGAAAGTTTAAAGCCGATGCTTTTTTTTTTAGTTGCCGAAATGTTTATAATTTTTTTCAATGTTGGGCACTGTTCAAATGGGGACATGGAGAACGGCGTTGGCAACTTTTTTACAAAATCGTAATCTAAAATGAATTTTGAGTAAATTTGCAAAGTTTCAAGCCGATGGTAAGTGTTTCCATATTTTTTCTCCAGTCGCAGAAATAATTACATTTTTCTAAAACTGTGCGCTCTGTATCAGTAACATTCTCTCAAGAATTGGGAAAGGGGTGTTTGCAACTTTTTACACAGTTACGATCTAGAATTAATTTTAAGTAAATTTGGAAAGTTTCAAGTCGATGGCGATTGGTTTCATACGTTTTTCAAGTCGCCGAAATTATTACAACATCTGGTAACTTTGCCCTCTGTTTAAGTGAGATTATCTCAAAAATAAGGGAAGATGTGTTTAAACTGTTTACAAAATCCTAATCTAGGATGAATTTTGGGTAAATTTGGAAAGTTTAAAGCCGATGCTTATTGTTTTTGTATTTTTTTTAGTTGCCAAAATGATAATATATATTTTTTTCAATGTTATGCATTGTTCTAAGGCGATTATCTTAAAACATAGAGAACGGTGTTGGAAACTTTATTTACAAAATCGTAATCTGAAATATATTTTGAGTAAATTTGCAAAGTTTCAAGCCGATGGTAAGTGTTTCCATATTTTTTCTCCAGTCGCAGAAATAATAACATTTTTATAAAACCGTACGCTCTGTTTCAGTAAGATTATCTCAAGAATTGGGAAAGGGGAGTCTGCAAGTTTTTACACAGTCACGATCTAGAATTAATTTTAAGTAAATTTGGAAAGTTTCAAGCCGATGGCAATTGTTTTCATACGTTTTTCGAGTCGCCGAAATTATTACAACATCCGGTAACTTTGCGCTCTGTTTAAGTGAGTTTATCTCAAAAATAAGGGAAGATGTGTCTAAAACTGTCTACAAAATCCTAATCTAGAATGAATTTTGGGTAAATTTGGAAATATTAAAGCCGATGCCAATTATTTTTATATTTTCCTTTAGTTACCGAAATGATTATAATTTTTTGCAATGTTGGGCACTGTTCAAAGGGGTGTTGGCAACTTTTTTACAAAATCGTAATCCAAAATGAATTTTGAGTAAATTTGCAAAGTTTCAAGCCGATTGTAAGTGTTTCCATATTTTTTCTCCCGTCGTAGAAATAATTACACGTTTTTAAAACTGTGTGCTCTGTTTCAGTAAGATTATCCCAAGAATTGGGAAAGGCTGTTTGCAACTTTTTACACTGTTACGATCTAGAATTAATTTTAAGTAAATTTGGAAAGTTTCGAGCCGATGGCAATTGTTTTGATACGTTTTTCGAGTCGCCGAAATTATTAGAACATCTCGCAAATTTGGGATTATCTCAAAAATTATGGAAATCTTTTATAAAACCCTAATCCAGAATGAATTTTCAGTAAATTTTGAAAGTTTAAGGCAGATGCCAATTTTTTTCTATAATTTTCCCCACTCGCCGAAATTATTACAATTTCTTCTTTTGGCTGTGTTCAAGTGAGCTTATTATAAATTTTTGGGAAGGGGTGTTTGCAACTATTAACAAAATCGCAATTTAGAATGAATTTTGAATAAATTTGGGAAGTTTTAAGCCGATAGCAATTGTCTTTATATATATACATGAACTTTATTCCAACATACATACATACAAAATATACATATGTTAGAAAGGGCCATCGACCTAGTCCTTCAGCACAGTCTTTATATTTTTCTTCAGTCGTCGAAATGAATACAAGTTTTTACAACTTCGCGCTGTGTTCAAGTGAGATTATCTCAAAAATTTTGCAACCTTTTCAAAATCATAATCTAAAGTTAATTTTGAGGATATTTGAAATGCTTCAAGCCGATAGCTATTGTTATTTTTTTTTTTTCAATCGCCTGATACTTTCAGGACCTTCAAACAAATATGTGACGACAGAGCTGAATGAAGACAGGCCGTGGTAGAACCAGTTAGAAATTTGGGGTAGCACCTCATAAGGGGGCCTGCCCAAAGTGCCGAATGTCCAAAATGCCGAATCGGTATTTTGCCCAAAGTGCCGAATGTCATACTACCGACCATGCCCAAAGTGCCGAACGACGCCAAGCGACGTCGCATCGTTCGTAGACGAGGCGTCGGAGCCGAATGCGAATCGGTACTTTGGTCATTCGACAGAGCGAATCGGCACTTTGGTCATTCGACAGATTGTCTTCGCACGCACCTATAAGTAAGGCAAAATGCCGAATGCTCACACATTGTATGTTCATAATGTGCGAAAATAATTTATCAATGGAGAGTAAATGGTTTCAGGGTTGGAGAATGTTTTTTTTTTATTTAAAATAAAACAATTTTTTTTTCTTTTAAACGTTTTTAAACGTATTATAACATAAATATTAGATATTTTGGGCCTTCTCGTAGGTGCATGCGAAGACCAAAGTGCCGAATCGGCAGTTTGGGCCTTACTGAGAGGTCAGCGCCAGGACAAAGTGCCGAATGTCCAAATTGCCTTGGGCAAAAAACCGATTCGGCACTTTGGGCATTCGGCACTTTGGGCATTCGGCACTTTGTCCCGGACCCCTCATAAGTATAATCATCAAGCCAAAAGAGGTTATTATTATTACGACTTTAACAATTGGAAAGAATTTCATTGGGTTGTTTCTAAGTAACATTTAACTCAAAATAAAACAGACTATTTAGTAGTATTATAGCTTTTGCATTGAAAATATAATACTGATTTATCGCCTTCCCCCAGACATTGTATTAATTCCCAGTTTTTGGTTGGCACCCGACGACCGCCAATCTGAAAATTTAAAGCCCCATCCTTGCCGTTTAACATTCTTGCCGGCATTGTTGCAAAAATTAATTCCGCAAAAGGCGTCCTCGTCAATGTCGCAGCTCAGGATTCCCGTCACGGCTTTAGAGGCTTATAAAGACGTCCCGCGATGAATGCCCGAGCATAATTTTGCAAATTACGTCCACCATCTGGTGGGAAAATGGCGGCCGATCGGTCAGCACTCCCCCGTTTTCGGATTTTACGGCGTCTCGTCCACTAATCGGATTAATTTTTTCCGATATCTGCAAATTGCGCGGTCCGTGCGGTTTTAATATCATGCGGACAGACTGGTTTTAATTTTTTAATTGGATCCACGCCAGCTCGGTGCATGGGTGGTCCGGATCTGCAACTTTGTGGTGCCATTGTAGAAAGCGCAGGAGGTGTGTTGACGCGGGATGCATTTAAATACCGGACCATCAAATTTATTCCCCCATTTGTTATTGCTAACACTTGGGAGCGATTCCATGCACCTGCAGACATTTTTGGCGTGTGATTTGTTATTCTAGAAGTGTTCAAAGAATTTAACTCTAATTTATAATCTACTGAGAATATAATAGTAAAAATGCCTTACTTAACAGTCATAAAAAATCTGTGACATCATGCTAGAGGCAACTCCCTATTACTAAAGCACGAGCATGTACATCATTGTAAGCTCATAGATGTTAACCACTTCGCGCCCATGCTGCATAGCATAATCCCAGGTTTATTCAAAAATTACTCTTTTGTAGTTTACGAAATATAATTTCACTGTCACAAACTTACACATTTATGCAAAAAAAAATATGAGAAAATATTCCACAGATGGCGCTAAAGTAGTAATTTTTGTTTTTTTTCACTTGTCGCCACATGTGGCAACCTGGGCGTGAAGAGGTTATGGCTAAACTTCCGCTTGAGTATTGAATTAGAAATGGGCGTTAACATACTTCTTAACTTATTGAAGTAAACATGAACGTGAAACGATCTGGATACGTTTTTATGTACAAACAAAGCAGATAGAGCAATTTAGCGTCTGCAAAATGTTTCAACTTGTAATTTATCGCACTCTGCAGTCTTCGATTGACACTTGACAGCTCTTTCTAGTACATGTGATCAAGTTCAGATTTATAAACTAACAGAAAGTTTCGTTTCGGTGTGGACATTCGGGAATGTAAATATGTAGGAACTTGAGGACTTGGGTAGAGCTTCCACATATCACAATAAAGGCCGTGTTTTTCTAATTTTTGAAAATGTTTCCATGACTCAAGGCCATTTTAATGTTTTAATAAAAATAGATATCAACCTGAAGAAGATTTTTAAATAATTTTAACGAAAAATTTTTGTTTAAATATGCGGCCATGAAATGGGAAAAACTATATCGGAGGCGGTCGTATAGCCTTAAGATGAAGTTAATCATGTTTTTGTCGGTGGTAATACCACAAGAGGTTAGAATTTGGCCGGATAAATTTTCAATAAACAGTGATGATTCGAAACATGTACTTTAAATAGTTACTCTGAATATTTTAGAGTTCAATAAATGTTTGTAACCTTCTATATCTCGGCAATAAATTAATTTAAGAGCTATTTTGCTTATTTTAACGGAAAATTTTTGTTTAAAATTGCGGCCATGAAATGGGAAAAACTATATCGGAGGCGGACTTATAGCCTTAAGATGAAGTTAATCATGTTTTTGTCGGTGGTAATACCACAAGAGGTTAGAATTTAGGCGGATAAATTTTATTTTTTTGCACGAGCCATTGAATCGACACAAATTTCGAGTATGAATTGAGATGGAAAAATCCATTCCATCTCCAAAAATAACCTGTCTATCGTTTTAAATCGAGCAAGCTTAGTTTTAAAGCTCTTAATTTTTCTACAAGTAACCAATCTTAATCGAAAGCAATATTATAGCTTAGTTTAAGTAGAAATTGTCATTATAAGGCCGTAAATTATATTAACTTTACGATTCCTTGTAGTAACCCAATAAAAGCGAGCGTGAAATTCTAAACAAATTCTAATTCCCGACATGCGAACAAGCCGTAAGCTCCATTACCGATACATGGCCGCATAACTCACCTGTCACGTACGTTTTCTTTTTTCCGCGAAAACCGGATAATTCGGCTTTGAGCGTTCGCCGACAGTCAGGAAACTGTAATTATGTCTACTATGCACGCCATGTTTTTTTTTTACCTTCCATGCAAAACTGGAATTTTATAAGCGTTACTAAAAAATACTGTGCATTTTTCTGCACTGAAAGAAGACTTTGTTTCAAAATATTATCTGTATTCATTTATTTGATGGAATTTTTTTTCGGCGTTATGCCTGGCCTTGGTGCTATTACCATTAGCCATCAGCAATTTTTATATGTGCATTTTAAATTATAAATTAAATGAATAAATGAACAAATGAATAATGAAAGACGTATACAACAACCACGCAACCACGGACCCCAACGAATACTTCTCGAAACCAAAAAGTCTTTCGTCCGGGCTGGGAATCGAACCCACACGGCCGCGGTGCAACCGGCACAAGCGCTCGCGTGACGAGTACGACGGGCCGCCCTATTTAATGGAATAACTTCATTGAGTATTGAGTATGCTTTTATTTTTAGCGATTAATTTTGCTTAATTTCTTTGTACATTTATGCAGGAAGTGACTCAAAATTCAAGTGTTAAAGAAAGTTAGATTTTAAGGTTTGTTTCTTATCTACAGTGCGTCTACAGAACCGCGGCTGATTGCGCATTGAGCATCTTAAATTCCACCAGAAACTCATAAATATTCAGCGAGCGCCGCGTGAACATTATATAATCATAGACATAGAATCTTCAAAAAGTGGTGATTCATGTTCAATTCGTTCTCTCTAAATACTCTCTCACCCTGCTCAAATTTTACCCATACCTGCCGCGGCTCGGCAAACGTACTGTACATGCATATCTCATTTATACAAAAGCCGTGATAATTACTGAAAACTCAGAGGTGAGTCTACTTAAATATGAAAAATATAAAAATATTTAAGCAAATATTGAAGACAATAAAGAAATGAACATCTTTGGTTAGAAAATATTTTTCATAAAATCATTTTTATCCGAGAAAAAAATTTAATATTTTTTTTTTCATTTTTGGTATATAATTATGAAACACTAATAGTTACAGCAAATTTATGTGAATAATAATTTTAGAGAATGCCAAAATGAACAATTTATGAAGAATAAGTTTTTTTCGCAATCTCTTTAGTTTTTTTTAAGTAAACTGAGTTTTTGAATTTTTCCATCTTTCATAATTTTGACGTTTTAAACGTCAGTTTCATCCGAGTCTACAAAACGTTCTATGTACATTTAAAATATGATTTAAATTAAAAATAAACCGCGAAAGCGTAAATATAAATGAGACCATTAAGTCGGAGAAAGTAACATGATGTCTACATCACCATTTTTTCTCCACATAACAGTCTGTGCGCGCTGCTGTATCTCAAAAACTAATACAGAAATGACCATGAAACTTTGAACATAAGTGTTATTTCAGAATCCGAAGAACTGGAAAGATTTTGCTGAAATTTCCGAATATTTACCTTAACAGTTTTTTGTTCTTTTAGCCTTTTTGGGACTCCAGGACAATGTTTTCAGAACTTTTTTCAGGTCTTTTTTACGGACTTTTTTTTCTTTGAGGATTCTTTTTCAGGACTTTTTAAGAAATTAGAGACTTATATTTAGGACTTTTGATTTCAGGATTTCTTTTCAAAATTTTATCAACAGGATTTCTTTTCAGGCTTTGTTTCTCCGGCGTTTTCTGGACTTTCTTTGTTCAAAATTAATTTTTGGGCTTTTTTCAGAAAAAAAAATTTTTTCAGGAATTTTCTCTCCGGACGTTTTCGGGACTTTCTGAAGAACTCTTTGTTCAGGATTATTTTTTTCAGAAAAAAAAATTCAAAATTTTCTTCATGACATTTTTTAGAATTACTCTTTGACCTATGACCTTTTTTGGACCTTTTTAAGGACTTTTTCTGATATTTTTAGCATTTTTTTTACAAGAGAATTTTCAAAACTTTTTATTTCAGGATTTTTGTTAAGGATTTATTTTAGGCCTTTTTGCAGGACTTTGGGATTTCTTTTTCAGAACAATTTCTTCAGATCTTTTTACGGACCATTTTAAGGACTTTTTTCATTTTTTTTTTGTTTAGACTCTTTGGAATTTATTTTTCAGAACAATTTCTTCAGATCTTTTTAAGGACAATTTAATAATAGTTTTTTCCAGAATTTTTTTTGTTTATTTTGTTATTTTCAGACTGTTTTTACAGGACAATTTTTAGAGGTATTTCATTAGGACTCTATGTCTGAGCTTTCTTCAGGACTTATTTCCGGACTTTTTAGGACTCTTTTTCGGGACATTTATTTCTGGTATTTTGTATGAAGACTATTTTTCAGGACTTTGTTTCACGGCTTTTGTCAATACTTTATTTCCAGGACTGTTCCTCCAAGACATTTTTACGGGATTTTTTCGAACAAGAGGTTCCTAATCTTGTTCAGGACTTCTTTTCAGGATTCTTTTCAAAATTTTCTTCATTGCTTTTATCAGAATTATTTTTTTGGGATTTTTTTTCCTTCGTTACAGGACTTTTTTCAGTACTATATTTTTGAAAGTAATAATTTTTTTCAGGATAATTTCTTCAGAACTTTTTCAGGTCTTTGTAGGGATTTTTTAGAAATGTTTTTTTAGGATTTTTTTACGTTATTCTCATAACTTTTTTTCAAGACTGTTATTACAGGACATTTTTTCAGGATATTTTATTAGGACTCTCTTTCTGGACTTTTTTCAAGACTTTCTTCAGGAGATTTTTCAGGACTTGTTTTAGGACTTTTTTGGGACTCTTTTTCGGACTTCTTGCGGGATTTTTTTGTTTATTTTGTTATTTTCAGAGCAATTTTTCAAGACTGTTTTTACAGGACAATTTTTAGAGGTATTTCATTAGGACTCTTTGTCTGAGCTTTCTTCAGGACTTATTTCAGGACTTTTTAAGACTCTTTTTCGGGATATTTATTTCTGGTATTTTGTATTTGTAAGACTATTTTTCAGGACTTTTTTTCACGGCTTTTGTTAATACTCTATTTCCAGGACTGTTCCTCCAAGACATTTTTACGGGATTTTTTCGAACAAGAGGTTCCTAATTCTGGCCAGGACTTCTTTTCAGGATTCTTTTCAAAATTTTCTTCATTGCTTTTATCAGAATTATTTTTTCGGAATTTTTTTTCCTTCGTTACAGGACTTTTTCCAGTACTATATTTCATGATATTTTTTAAAGTAATAATTTTTTTCAGGACAATTTCTTCAGAACCTTTTCAGGTCTTTATAAGGTTTTTTTTAGAAATGTTTTTTTAGGATTTTTTACGATGTTATTTTCATAACTTTTTTTCAACACTGTTATTACAGGACATTTTTTCAGGATAGTAGTAGTAAACGATGTTTTATTAGGGCTATCGACCTATCGGTCTTTCTACCCTTTTTCGGGATATTTTATTAGGACTCTCTTTCGGGGCTTTTCCAAGACTTTCTTCAGGAGTTTTTCAGGACTTATTTTAGGACTCTTTTCGGACTTCTTTTGGAATTTTTTTAAGGTCATTTATATCTGGTATTTTATATTTATTTTTTGCAAATAATTGATAAAGTCAGCTATGGTTGATATCTCGGCTAATATTTTGGTTCATATCAATAATAGCTGGATATTTAACCAATTCTTACTGAAGTACAGGCACTGATAAGTATTTAGGTTCCTAATCTTGTTCAGGACTTCTTTTCAGGATTCTTTTCAAAATTTTCTTCATTGTTTTTTTCAGAATTATTTTTTCGGGAATTTTTTTCCTTCGTTACAGGACTTTTTCCACTACTATATGTCATGACATTTTTTAAAGTAAACATTTTTTTCAGGACAACTTTTTCAGGCCTTTACAGGGTTTTTTTTATAACTTTTTTTCAAGACTGTTATTCCAGGACATTTTTTCAGGATAGTAGTAGTAAACGATGTTTTATTAAGGCTATCGACCTATCGGTCTTTCTGCTCTTTTTCAGGATATTTTATTAGGACTCTCTTTCGGGGCTTTTTCAAGACTTTCTTCAGGAGTTTTTTCAGGATTTATTTTAGGACTTTCCTTCGGGACTTTTTTGGGACTCTTTTTCGGACTTCTTTTGGGATTTTTTTAAGGACATTTATTTCTGGTGTTTTATATGAAGACTTAATTTTTCAGGATTCTTTTTGCAGTACTTTTTCTCGGGAATTTTTTCACAATTTTTTAACAATACTCTTTTGCAAGACTTTATTTCCAAAAATGTTTCTCCAGGACTTTTTCTCAGGACCTTTTTGTGTCAGAACTCTTTTTTCACGACTTTCTTTTAGGACTTTATTTCTGGACTTTTTGAAGGACCTGTTTTTCAAGACATTTTTTTTGTCAGGGCTCTTTTTATCAGGACTTTTTTATCGGCACTTTTTTCAAGACTTGTTCAGGACTTTTATTAGGCTTTTTATGACTTTTTATATATATGAAACATCTTTATTGACAGACATAATTTTTATATAATAATTTTTACATATTTAATTTATGTTGAACTGTCGAGGGCTATCGACCATAGGTCTTTCTGCCCGTCTTTGTCAGTCTTGTCTCGTCCGTTATTCGCTAGTCTGTTGACTTTTTAATTAGTTCTATTTTTAGAAATCTTATTCAAGACTTTCTTGTTCAGGGCTTTTATTAGTTTTCTTAGGACTTGGAAATCATTTTCAAGAACTGCTGCAGCAGTAGGACAAGTTGCCCCGTCCTGCTGAAAGCTTGGCCTCGAAATGCTAAATTACCTGCACTACAGAATCGACGTAGATCAGGAATAAACCGTGTTAAAATTTGTATGTACCGCTGCTGATTGAGTGTGACTTGTCTACCATTCTCTTCGATTATTCCGTAAGCCGAAATTGCAAACCAGGCACTTACTTTTGCACTTTGTGAAGGAACTTCTTGAACCTCATCGGATCTGGCAAGCAAATCCCAGAAATCGAGTTGTGCGCCCAACAAATTAAAATGTGCTTCGTCTAAAAACCATACATTTTTAAAAATTCTGGCTTGACTCAACACGTGAACTCTGGCACAATATTCCTCTCTACTGCGATAATCCCGAGGATTTAATTGTTGCTATACCTAAATCACAGCTTCAGGATTCTTTGCAAGGAAGTTCTGTTGCAACGCTGTCTTTCGCTGGCAGATTTTCGGATTTTCCAAAATCTGCTCAAAAACGGGTTCATGGTTATTGTTGATGTTAACTGTCCTGGAACGCCCTGAGTTTATTTTTCATTTACACAATACAGTGCCAGTATTTCTGAACGTTTCCCTTTAAATATTATAATCATCACAAAACTTAATAATTTAGGCTACAAGAATTGTCAGTGAGAAGGATGATGCTACAAGCTTGAAGCAAGAGCGTCTTGAATTCAAACCAAGAGCAAAATTCGACTTAATATATCTTATATTTGTGCAATAAATATAAATTTAACTCATTGAGCTAATTAACAATATTCCTTCTATAAACTTTGACGCAATTTTTTTAACCGCCCACATTTTCCTCTTTTATACGACTTTTATGCTTAAAATCAAGATGCGTCCCTGGTTAGAGGAACTTTCGGGGAAGGGTGGAAATTAAGGGCGGCACTTAACTGTCCCAAGTCCCGTAAGACGTAAATAGCGTCTTCCCGAATTAAAGCAAGTTCTCGCTAATTGGACGAGTTTGCGAGCGCGGAAGAGTCCCACAGTAGCGCACAATCAAGAACTTCTCGCTGCCGGGAATGTTTAATAATAATCCGGAGGAGTCGGAGAGACGAGAAATTCTTGATATAAATTTAACTGTGATCATTTTAATAGCCGGCGCATTTATAACAGTTTTAAGGGAGGAAAAACGTTAAAGTAGACAATGTGGTCCTTTCTCAATAAACAGTGATGATTCTAAACATGTACTTTAAATAGTTACTCTGAATATTTTAGTGTTGAATAAATATTTGTAACCTTCTATATCTCGGCAATAAATTAATTTAAGAGCTGTTTTGCTTATTTTGTACTGGAGAAGCAGTGACGGCTCGCGGGGTGACTCATGGTACGGTTGAGGTAGCAGAGGTAGTAATACAAATAGGTGCGGTCACGCCTCCAGACGTAATAAGAAAATCCTTATTGATTGAAAGTGACTGAACAAAATAATATTTATTAGCGAATAATCGCCCATTATTTAGTAAACAGACCTGGTAGAGTATCATTTACATAAATCTACGATTTTATACGTTCGAAGAAGACAAGTTGAGACAGAAAAAAACAATACGAGGACCAAAAACGCGGAGGGACCGGCTTCATTTGCATCAAAATTGTTTCTAAATCGTATCCGCTTATGCAATTCACGATTGCCTCACCATAATCGTTCCAATAACCTTAGACTTAACGGCGGTTCTCGAATTCAAATGGTGTGAAGGATATCAGGAGAATTTATCAGCGCAATTAATTTAAGAAAAAAAAAATGTTTATCTCGCCTGTTCCTTGCCCCAAATTTAAAAATACGAAAAAAAACGAATGGTGAAATTATATTTTTTTATACCTATTTTTGTACTGTATTTTTATTTTTGAACATTTTCCACGGGAGAATTTATCAGCGCAATTAATTTAAAAAAAAAATGTTTATCTCGCCTGTTCCTTGCCTCAAATTTAAAAATACCAAAAAAAAAAACGAATGGTGAAATTATATTTTTTTATACCTATTTTTGTACTGTATTTTTATTTTTGAACATTTTCCACGGGAGAATTTATCAGCGCAATTAATTAAAAAAAAAATGTTTATCTCGCCTGTTCCTTGCCCAAATTTAAAAATACAAAAAAACCGAATGGTGAAATTATATTCTTTTACACCTACTTTTGTACTGCATTTTTCGTTTCTGAACATCTTCCACGGGAGATGTACTAATTCGCCTTGAAATTGTAAAGAATGTACAAATTTTGAAGCTAATTTTGTTTTCAAGTAGAAAAAATGTTCTAGGTTAGCAGTAACTGTCAAAATTGCACAATTGGAAATAAATTAGATCAAAACGTTATTTCTAGGTTAGATATAAAATGATAGCTGTTGAAATTAACCGTGCAACCGTTCCTAACCTTAGAACATTTGCGATCTTTTTGCGATTTTTTTCAGCAAAGTTTTCTTCAATACATTTTCAATAACCCCTATAACAAACAATTTTATGACAAGTGACACATCGTTAGTTTTAAAAAGCGAAGACCCACTCAAAAATGAAATAAAAAATCCAGGTCCTTGTTTAAAAAATAAAGTTGCTGTCGGCATCTAAATAACGAAACGTTGAAATTGAAAAATTAAATTATTTTCTGGAAGAGCTTAAAGAAGTGTCTTAAGAAAGTGCTCTTGGTTTTTTAAAATAATCAGTAATAAAGCCGTAAAAAATAAAAGCCAGAATTGATTTTTTCGGTTTTTTCAAATATCTCTGCAAGTAGTCGTTTTTTTTTTTAATAATCCAATTTTCCAGATTGAGATTGCCAAAAAATTGCATTTTAATTGTGGAGGCGTTGAGTAGAAAAAATGCAAAGAAATATATGAAAAGCCGAAATAAAATTATGCGAAAATCAGAAACAACTGAAAAGGCTTTATTCTATCCAAATAATTTTGGTTTTTAAAAATCCAATTCTCAAGAGAGTTATGTATATTCCAAAAATTGATTTGAGTTGTGGAAGCGTCGAGTAGAAAAAAATTTAAGAAAATATATGAAACGCCGAAATAAAATTATGCAAGAAAGAAAAGCAATTGAGAAGGCTATATTCCATCAAAATCATTTTGGTTTTGAAAATATTCCAATTTTTAAGAGAGTTGAGTTTGTTTAAAAATTGTATTTTGAGTCAAAAAAATGTAAAAAAATATATGAAAAGCCAAAATAAAATTGTGCAAAAATTAGGAACAACTGCAAAGGCTACATTTTATCCAAATAATTTTGGTTTTTAAAAATATTCCAATTCTCAAGGGAGTTATGATTATTCCAAAATTGATTTGAGTTGTGGAAGCGTCGAGTAGAAAAAAAAAATGAAGAAAATATATGAAACGCCGAAATAAAATTATGCTAGAAAGAAAAGTAATTAAGAAGGCTATATTCCATTAAAATCATTTTGGTTTTGAAAATATTACAATTTTTAAGAGAGTTGAGTTTGTTTAAAAATTGTATTTTGAGTAAAAAATATGCAAAAACATATATGAAACGCCGAAATAAAATTATGCAAGAAATAAAAGCAATTGAGAAGGCTATATTCCACCAAAATCAATTTGGTTTTGAAAATATTCCAATTTTTAAGAGAGTTGTGTTTGTTTGAAAATTGTATTTTGAGTAAAAAAAATGCAAAAAAATATATTAACCACCGAAATAAAATTATGCAAGAAAGGAAAACAATTAAGAAGGCCATATTCTATCAAAATCATTTTGGTTTTGAAAATATTCCAATTTTTAAGGGAGTTGAGTTTGTTTAAAAATTGTATTTTAAGTGGAAAAATACAAAAAAATATATGAAAAGCCAAAATAAAATTATGCAAAAATTAGAAACAACTGAAAAGACTATATTCTATCCAAATAATTTTGGTTTTTGAAAATATTCCAGTTCTCAAGAGAGTTATGATTGTTTCAAAATTGATTTGAGTTGTGGAAGCGTTGAGTAGAAAAAAAAAATTAAAAAAATATATGAAACGTCGAAATAAAATTATGCAAGAAAGACAAGCAATTGAGAAGGCTATATTCTATTAAAATCATTTAGGTTTTGAAAATATTCCAATTTTTAAGAGAGTTGAATTTGTTTAAAAATTGTATTTTGAGAAGAAAAAATGCAAAAAAATATATGAAAGGCCGAAATAAAATTATGCAAGAAAGAAAAGCATTTGAGAAGTCTATATTCTATCAAAATCATTTTGGTTTTGAAAATATTCCAATTTTTAAGAGAGTTGAGTTTGTTTAAAAATTGTATTTTGAGTAGAAAAAATGCAAAAAATATATGAAGCGCTGAAATAAAATTATGCAAGAAAAAAAAGCATTTGAGAAGTCTATATCCTATCAAAATCATTTTGGTTCTGAAAATATTCCAATTTTCAAGAGAGTTGAGTTTGTTTAAAAATTGTATTTTGAGTAGAAAAAATGTAAAAAAATATATGAAACGCCGAAATAAAATTATGCAAGAAATAAAAGCAATTGAGAAGGCTATATTCCACCAAAATCAATTTGGTTTTGAAAATATTCCAATTTTTAAGAGAGTTGTGTTTGTTTGAAAATTGTATTTTGAGTAAAAAAAATGCAAAAAAATATATTAACCACCGAAATAAAATTATGCAAGAAAGGAAAACAATTAAGAAGGCCATATTCTATCAAAATCATTTTGGTTTTGAAAATATTCCAATTTTTAAGGGAGTTTAGTTTGTTTAAAAATTGTATTTTAAGTGGAAAAATACAAAAAAATATATGAAAAGCCAAAATAAAATTATGCAAAATTTAGAAACAACTGAAAAGACTATATTCTATCCAAATAATTTTGGTTTTTGAAAATATTCCAGTTCTCAAGAGAGTTATGATTGTTTCAAAATTGATTTGAGTTGTGGAAGCGTTGAGTAGAAAAAACAAATTTAAAAAATATATGAAACGTCGAAATAAAATTATGCAAGAAAGACAAGCAATTGAGAAGGCTATATTCTATTAAAATCATTTAGGTTTTGAAAATATTCCAATTTTTAAGAGAGTTGAATTTGTTTAAAAATTGTATTTTGAGTAGAAAAAATACAAAAAAATATATGAATGGCCGAAATAAAATTATGCAAGAAAGAAAAGCATTTGAGAAGTCTATATTCTATCAAAATCATTTTGGTTTTGAAAATATTCCAATTTTTAAGAGAGTTGAAATTGTTTAAACATTGTATTTCGAGTAGAAAAAATGCAAAAAAATATACGAAAAGCCAAAATAAAATTATGTAAAAATTAGAAACCATTGAAAAAGCTGTATTATATCCAAATAATTTTGGCTTTTAAAAATATTCCAATTCTCAAAAGAGTTATGATTCTTTCAAAATTGATTTGAGTTGTGGAAGCGATGAGTAGAATTTTTTTTTCTAATATTTGAAAAGCCGAAATAAAATTATGCAAGAAAGAAAATCAATTGAGAAGGCTATATTCAATCAAAATCATTTTAGTTTTGAAAATATTCGAATTTTCAAGAGAGTTGACTCTGTTTAAAAATTGTATTTTAGTTGTAGATGCGAAGAGTGGAAAAGTTCAAAAAAATATACGAAAAGCCAAATTAAATTATGTAAAAATTATAAACAACTCAAAAGGCTATATTCTATCCAAAAAATTTTGGTTTTTAAAAATATTCCAATTCTCAAGAGAGTTATGATTGTTTCAAAATAGATTTGATTTTTTTTTAAATATATGAAACACCGAAATAAAATTATGCAAGAGATAAAAGCAATTGAGAAGGCTATATTCTATCACAATCATTTTGGTTTTGAAAATATTCCAATTTTCAAGAGTTTAAATTGTTTAAAAATTGTAAAGCGTTTTTTTTTAAACGCCAAAATTAAATTATGCAAAAATTAGAAACAACTGAAAAGGCTATACTCTATCCAAATAATTTTGGTTTTTAAAAATATTCCAATTTTCAAAAGTTAAAATTGTTTAAAAATTGTAAAGCGTTTTTTTTTGAAAAGCCAAAATGAAATTATGCAAAAATTAGAAACAACTGAAAAGGCTATACTCTATCCAAATAATTTTGGTTTTTAAAAATATTCCAATTCTCAAGAGAGTTATGATTATTTCAAAATTGATTTGAAGCGTTGAGTAGAATTTTTTTTTTATATATGATACGCTGAAATAAAATTATGCAAGAAAGAAAAGGAATTAAGAAGACCATATTATATCAAAATCATTTTGGTTTTGAAAATACTGCAATTTTCAAGAGAGTTGGGATTGTTTAAAAATTGTATTTTGGTTGTGAAAGCGTCGAGTAGACAAATTGCAAAAAAATATGAAAAGCCGAAATAAAATTATGCAAGAAATTAATGCAACTGTAAAAGCTACATTCTATCCAAATAATTTTGTTTTTGAAAATATTCCAATTTTCAAGCGAGTTATGATTGTAAACATTAAATATTGTTCCCCCATCAGAACACTTACAGACCGGTTTCGACCTTTCAGGTCTCATCAGTGTAGTTAGTTGCTGATGGGGAAACGGAGATTACTATTGGAATATCAGTACAGAATTTATGCAATAGATTCCGCCACTTTGGCGTTTCTACCTATAACGAGTTATGATTGTTAAAAATAATTAAGTTTTGGAAGCGTTGAGTGAAAAAATCGGAAAAAATATAAAGCGACGACATAAAACAATGCGAAATTTAAAAACAACTAACTAATCTTTATTCTTTAGAAATAATTTTGTTTTTGAAAATAGTCATGAATAATTAAAAACCTTTGATTTTATATGTGGAAGCGTTGATTAAAATGAAAATCGAAAAGTGTATGAAAAGGGGAAATATCATTGTGCAAAAATTACAAGGAACTGAGAAGGCTGTTTTCTATCAAAAAGTGCTCTAAGGTTTTCAAAATGACCAGTAATAAAGCCTCAACAAAATAAAAAAAATATATTTTAAATATTTTCTTGTGAATAAATTATTCAGCATTAAAATGCCGCTCGTTAACCAATTCTTTTTCTCATATAGTTACCGAGATAGCAATGCTAATGCATCGAATTTGTAACACCTTGTAGAAACCAAAATTGCAATCAATTTTCACCATATTGTAAATAAAAAAATGAGTTCAGTCTGTATTTTTTTTTTCACAAAAAAGTTTTAAATAAAATTTTGGAAATATATATTAACTCTTGACATTTTTTGTTTTTATTACGACAATGTAATAACTAACTAGCTAATGAAATAAAATGCATTTTATTACTTTTAACTAATTTAATAAAATGCACATTAAAAATAGGCGAGTAAGCGATTTTGCAATCGAATAAAAGGTGGAGAAAAATTGCAAACGGATACAAAGGTAGATACAAGTGGATAAATTGTCTTTACCTTCACTATGACAACGATCTGAACGAAATATGAAGCGCTCATATTTGCCTAATAACAAAATCGTAGCAACCTACCAAATCTTCAAAATACGACGCCGACACCGTTCACTAAATTTTTGTTCTCTCCAGTCTTTAAAATCTTCGTATACTTTGGTGTAAGCAGCTTTTTTTTTTACCGGAACCAAACATTCACGGTCTTTCACCGCTTGCGTTAACACATAATTTGACATTTCACCAATTTTTGAAACAATGCAAAAATCAAAACAAGTAAACGATGATATTTACAAACTTATGACTTATGGTACGGCCGAGGTAGCAGAGGTGGCAATACAGATAGGTGCGGTCTGTGCAACTGACCCTATCTATCTGTGCTACCTCGACATTTTAAACTGAGTCACCTACACACTGTCTCTCTTCACTGAACCGGCTCACGCAGTATAGTAATATTTGTATTTTTTTCTAGACAAGGATTGTAAATAAAGTTATTTTCAACTTGAATCATCGTCGACTGTTAATTTAATAAATGAATCTGGAGACTGATTTTACTCACCGGTGACTTTTCTCACCGAATTGGCGCGTTTTCGGTCACGACGGAATGGAATATTGTACTCGGTCGAAAATGCGTCATTTCGGTGAGGAAAGTCATTAGTGACTACTCGCGGGGTGACTCAAGGTACGGCTGAGGTAGCAGAGGTAGCAGAGGTAGCAATACAGATAGGTGCGGTCTCTGCAACTGACCCTACCTATCTGTGCTACCTCGACCGTACCATAAGTCACTCCACGAGATGTCACTTCTGGTGACAAAAGTCTACTCACCGTTGGAATCAAAGGCCTGATCCTTCTGCAAAATTGCCATCTGATCAACAAATATCACCTGTGGCACAAGGAAAAGCAAAATAACTACAGCACCGCATGAGCATTCTGCAGGACAGATCTCATGGAAATAATGTGCTTTTTGTTAATATACTGTATTATATAGATACTATACTCGGCGCACCAAATCGGTGGTATGATGGGTTTGCGTGATTTTCGCGTGATGTTCGCTGATTGGTCAGCGCAAACGCATGTGAATCGTATGTCACGCAGCCGAAATTTTTAATCACGCCCGTTGTATGCCATGTGTTCTCGTTTTTCTGTCTTATTTAAATGTAGTGATTACGTTCCATTCTTAAATCAGCCTTTTTCAATTACAATTAATTAGGAAGTGGTAAATAGTTAGATTTTGTGGGTTCAAGTAAAAAGATTTACATTTCCGGCACAGAACTAAAATGTGGCAAGGCTGTGTAAATCAGGCTTTTCACGAGGACGCGGGGTGAACGCAACGTGACCATACCACCTATTCGGTGCGCCGAGTATAGTCTACAAAAACGTGGGTCGCCTGCAGCCCATTTGGCTCTTAAAGAGGTCCCTTTTCTATTAAAAACCGTGATTTTTAGGTACCTTTTCCTAGAAAACTACTGGACCGATTTGTCTGAAATTTTGTACACATGTTCTTACCTCAAAAATAAGTATTTATGGCTGAGGAATTAAAAAAATATATAGTATAGTCTACAAAAACGTGGGTCGCCTGCAGCCCATTTGGCTCTTAAAGAGGTCCCTTTTCTATAAAAAAACGTGATTTTTAGGTACCTTTTTCTAGAAAACTACTGGACCGATTTGTCTGAAATTTTGTACACATGTTCTTACCTCAAAAATAAGTATTTATGGCTGAGGAATTAAAAAAATATTATTTGGATTCGAAATTACGGTATGAGGAAAACACGTACATTTTTCGAGTCCTTTTTATTTTTTAAAAATCCGCCACTGGAAATATTCTCAGCCATACTGGTAGGTACAGATACCACCTTTAAAACAAAACAAAAATCGTGTTGATGGCTTTTATAGTTTTGAAAAAAGTGTACCTTAACTTAAAAAAGTAATTCAATGTAAAATGGGTTTCATCGAAATTGTCCCATTTTTTGCAGGGAGCTAGCTTTTGACATCCTGAACAAAAGTCCTTATGGGCGGAACAAAATCCTATGTAAGGATTTTGAGTTATCCGCCGAAGAAAGTCTCATTTCACCGATAATCGAAAATCGTAAAAACGGGGCGAAGAACGCATACAACGATGTTAAGATCACGGTATTGATGTGACGAGTGACTATGAGAAGTCATATTAAAGAGAGAACAAAACTGGAGGCGGGCTCGGAAACATCACGTATCTACCCTTTCCATTTTTTTGCTATATACGATGCGTGGCTCACACAAAGGCGAGAACTATAATCACGCCCCCTTGAATATATTATCGTTATCAGCATCCACCTGATTGGAGAGAAGGGGATGAGCGCTACTCGTGAGGAATGCGTTGAACTAAATTTCGTCGCGCGCATACAACTTTTAAGCAATTTTAATAAATCTAACTTCTTATTGAAGTTGAGTAATTGGCAATCAATAATGATGAGTTTTAGTATGGTCACTTTAAATTGAATTATCTATGCATCAAACTCAAAATAAGTTACTATAAAATAATTTTACGCTAATTAATGACAAAAAAAATAAGAATTTGTTTTTTTTTACAATAACACATAGTTCAAGACATAAACAATTTAATTTTATTTATAATTTTTGGTTTCTTAACTGTTTACAAGATCAACTTTAGGAGAACAATATGAAGTTTCAAGAAGCGTACGAATTCCCTGCCCTTAATATCATCATGTTTGGATGGCTTTGGACCAAGAAGTTCTTATACAATGCTCAGCAGTCATTGCTGGAGACGCTGGGCAAGTGTGCCCATCATCAGGCAACTCGTAGGGCGGCCATGAATATTTTCAGGAAAAAAACGAACCTTCAATTGAGATTCATTCTTTGTAGATAATTATTTATTGTTGCCCGCTCAAACTCGGAACAGCCCTTGCCCAAAGATGGGCATGGTCCATTATGGGCAATTTAAAAAATATACCAAAACTTCAATTGAAACTCGTATTTTGGACCGGAAGATCAATTTCACGGGCGGAGAGGCCCTGAAAAGGTCTGACCATCGATGGGCCATCTGTTCTCTCAATGGTTCATTATGGGCACTCTCAAAAAAGTTACAAAACTTTGCACCGGATAATTTTCTTTTTACTCTACAATAATTGGTACAAACCAGTGACAGTTCGCGGGTTTTTTCTGGTACGGCCGAGGTAACAAGGGTGGCAATACAGATAGGTAGGGTCAGTTGCAGAGACCGCACCTATCTGTATTACCACCTCTTGTTCCTCGGCCGTACCAGAAAAAAACCCGCGAACAGTCACTGGTACAAACTTTAATATATTACAAGAATATTGCTCAGGCTATTAAGCCTCGATTTCCTGCACATTCCTCGCATCCAAAACTCTATCCAATAGCATATTGAGGGTTAGTTTTTTTCCGGAAAATGTTCATGGCCGCCCTACGAGTTGCCTAATGGTGGGCACACATGCCCAGTATCCCCAGCAATGACTGCTGAGCATTGTACAAGAACTTCATGGTCAAAAACAATCCAAACATGAAGATATTATCATCGTTGTATGCGTTCTTCCCTCCGTTTTCACGATTTGCGAGTATCGGTGAAATGAGACCTTCTTCGGCGGATAACTCAAAATCCTTACATAGGATTTTCTTCCGCCCATTAGGACTTTTGTTCAGAATGCCAAAAGCTAGCTCCCTACAAAAAATGGGACAATTTCGGTTAAACCCATTTTACATTGAAATACTGCGGGGTCCTTTTTCAAGAGAGTCAAAAAACTTAAAAATAGTCGGTCTCGTCTCCTCCACTTTGCTTACAAATTTCGATCACTTCTACTAATCAAAAAAATGTAAATAAAAATTAAGTGTCGAATCAGAATCGACTATAAGAAAAACCGATTATTTTCTTCATTTTTGAGTCAGCGACCCCCTTAACATGTTAAATGACGATTTGGTATTTTGTATCAGTTTAACGTTCGGCGTCCTTTACACCCGTTACAGTGAAAAATCATGTTCGTACAGGACGGCAAACGTAACTTGCCGTTGCGCAGTGGCAAAATTGTGGGCGGAACCTTCGAAGGGCGCTCTCGATAGATTTCGTGAAGAGTTCGCGCGCCTGGTACATTCATTTTCAAAAGTGACAGTGCATTAATTATGTGGAGGAGGACGCCCGATAGAGTTGTAAATGAATAGCGCACGCGAAGAATATGTGCTTTCTGGTTTTTTCATTTTTATAATAACATTTACAGTTTAAAGTTACACATTTCATTTAAGAATAATTTTCTAAGTTAGTCTTGTATGTAGAAATAAACGATCTTAAACCAATGTTATTATCTACTAGTACTAGTAATAACATGCAAATTTCTTTTGTATCATTCAATATCCGGCGTGGCACTAGCCAGGGAGGTAGTTGTTTCAATAACTTATTTGTTTATAGTCTAAGTAAGACTTAATTATTGCTTGCAGATTAACGATCAGGTTGAATATTCATATATTCAGGCTACATTTCGTTTTATTGTATTTACCATGTGCTTGCTTATTGCAGAGACTGTACTCGGCCGGCTGTAGAGAGAGAGAGCTTTCGCTTGCTCTCTGCGCGTCTGGCCAACTTACATTTGCCGTCCTGTACATCTACAATGCGGTACAACAGAAGAGCATACTTTAAATCTGAAACACTTACCTGAAACAGAACACCCTGTAACCAGAAAACATCATTTTTCGATTCATTATTAACGCTTTATTAGTTTTTGAGAAATTTACAGTGTACAATATAAAACAAAAAGAAAATGTTTATAAAACACATTTATGGGATACTAATTATAATATTATTCAATGTGTATACATATACATACATAAACACAACAATGCATTTTGAACACAACAAGTAAAAAATAATAAGTTTTTTTCGTTTCGGTGTGGGAATTATAAAATATTTAGGTACAAAATGAAAACAATTCAGTACACACACGCGCCTTTTGTTTGTTTCGTTTTTTTTTGTGATAAATTGCTTTGTACAGGAAGAAAGAGAATCGGTTCGTACTTCGCACGCATTTATTTTTATTTAAAATCGGATTTAAAAAGTAACAACTTATGTTAGATTACAAAATAAAAACGTAAAAACAATTAAGTGTTCGGCCGATCGCGGAGATCATTAATTGTAATTGTGATCGGCCGTTGTTTTTCTTCATTAATTACAGGCGTAAGGGATCTGCTTTATCAATACTTACAACTCTAAGGGACCTTAAGACGTTTTTTTTTCTTTTACTAAGAATGTTTATAGTACGTTAAAATAATTATAATAAAATTTATGTTCAATAAGAAATAAAATTTGTATGTCGATTATGTACAACATTTGATTTAACTACGTTATTTTTTTGATACAGACATAAAGGACAGTAATTATTTTTTAGTTTTCAACTTCGTTTCTTTAATATACAGCGGTTTCTCTTCTTTTCTTTCAATAAATTCGGTTGCCTAGAGGAGGTTTCGTTTTCATCTAACAATAAGTCACAGTACACCAAATGAAATTAAAAGGGAGGTAAACAAGAGGGGCTTAAAAACCGTATACAAGAAGCCACAGATTTACAGGTACCTAAAATTTTTATAATAATAATAATAATTATAATAGTATTTACATTTCGCATACAAACAAACCTAGGGCGTACTTTTTAAACAGTCAAGGGAACAACCTAGGGGGATTTAAAAAAATAAATTAACAAGTTTATGCAAATATCGGCAAGGTTTGCATTTTTTACGGTTTAATTCTTATATACCTGCAATAATTTACTATACACATTCAGACTACGGCAACATTGAATACATAAGTAAAATACCAACGACTTAAATCTAAAGACATTGACAGTCGAGAGAGAGTATGTACAGGCGATTGCGTCTTCTTCAATCACGTACAGTTATTTTTGTTTTGAATAAAATTAACTCATCAGGTGCGGTGCTTGGCACCCTTCCGCTTTTTAATAATCTTGCACAAGCCCTAATTGTTCAAATAAAGTCATTCGAGTCCCTTAATTAAACTAGCACTGGTTTTGGTACCATCCGATTTCTTTGGCACAGCAAAGAACTAAACTAATTAATTTTCCTGGGGTTGTTACAGTCTCTTAATTTTTTTTGTACACCTAAGTCTTTCTTGTAACTTCCAAGCTCTCCCCCAATAAATTCAAGCACTACTTATACGGCCAGCCCGTGCGGATGGCCTAGGACAACCCCGGAAAACCCCGTCGGTCACTGATGGTGTTTAAGCGTCCCATTGGCGGCCACGTGATGGTTCACTGGCACGTGGTGTTGCGAGTGCACGTGGTGCGCCGGATGGTGGTGGCTCCCGTGGTGGTTCTGGTTGTTCGTGTTGGAATTGTTGTTATTCGCCTGCTGACTCGCCTGCCTCTGGCTGTTCTTCTTGTTCTTCATGCGCCGATTCTGGAACCATATCTTCACCTGCCGCTCCGTCAGGTTCAAATTCCGCGCCAGCTCCCACCTCTTCTGCTTGGACACGTACGCGTTGTAGAGGAACTCCTTCTCCAGCTCCAGCGTCTGGAACTTCGAGTAGGGTTTGCGCTTTTTCCGCACCGTCACCTGGCCCGTCCACTCCAGGGGGTTGGCGCCGGTACCGCACGGCACGCTCACTCCCATCGATCCTAGGGAACCTGAAGCGAAGAAAGAGGATGGGGATGATCCCCACATAACTTTAAACAATTAGTCAGTCGCTATTTTCATGCAAATCTATATATAACCTACGTATAATCACAGGAACATGCATTCATAAACACCTTGATACACATGCACGAATGATCAAGGTTATCAAAACATCTTCTAAAACACAGCTTGTATAACTAGGTAAACAAAAATAGATATGAATTGAATAAGGCTACTTCTCGTCTTTATTTAATTTATCTAATGCTTCTGTAACAAGTAAAGGTTTCAAATTTTAATTATTAAATAAAAATAGGTTTTCAGATGAAGTATAAGGTAATAAAACAAAAACAACAAGAGAAACAAGTAATATAACAAAATGACAGCATTTGCAAGAACAGTGTAGATTATAACCCTGACAAGGGCGTTTCCAACCAACTAGTCAAGGGGGGAGAGGGGGGGGGTGGTAATAAAAAAAAGATAAATCAACTGGTGCTTCCGCTCCCATACACCCGTTCCGTGGAATCTCCGTTTCCAACGTTTTAAAGCGTTGGAAAAATTTACCGGTTATATTATTTGTTTGGAACATGGAATATCGGTAATTTTTAACAATACAAATTGTTAAGCGAAAAATTACCTGATTACCTCCCCCCCGTGAAAACCGCCACTGAACCCTGAAAGGGTAGATGATTGAAGATTGTAAAATATATAATCAAAATGCTATGCGATCAAAAGTTTCCACCCAGAGTTAGGCGTTATCTTTAAACGTTTTTATCTTTTATCAATGATGGAAAGCATCATGCATCTTGTATCTCCACCTCAAGTGGCAACACTTGCGGAAGCTAGTCATCTACCAATAATACTCATCTATCAATGATACCGTTGAAAAATTATCTTGCGTAAGGAATAAGTATGAAATAAGATGAGGAGGGACAGAAGTAAAAATTAAGGGTCCTAATAATTCGAAGCTTTGCAACTTCGAAACTTTTCGATTTTTTCGAAGAATCAACATTGTGAAGTTTCGAAGTATTCGATTTTTCAATCCCAAAAACCCCTACAAAACAGTTAGGGATGCAATTTCAAATTGTTTATCTCGAAAACTCGAGGAAACAGAGATTTAAACTTTATGTAATTTCAAAATGCTTCGCAACTTCGAAAAATTCGAAGAAATATCAAAATTTTCGTTTTTTTCGAAGAATCAACATTGAGAAGTTTCAAAGTATTCGATTTTTCATTCCCAAAAACCCCTTCAAAACAGTTAGGGATTTAAACTTTAATGCAATTTCAAAAGGTTTACCTCGAAAACCTGAGGAAACTTTATGTAATTTAAAAATGTTTACCTTTGAAATCATTCACTAACTTTTTCACTTACAAATATTCGCGAAATGATACATTACATTTTAAATAAAATAATTTCTTCAAACAAAATTATCGTTTAGTACAAATTTTTATAAAAATATTTTCGTTTGTATTTCTCACTGTGAACCAAACTTCCGAAATTTTAAAATATAAAAAAAAAACGTAATTCTTGTCGGGCACAAATATATTTGCTCAATCACTCATGTAAACACCCAATGAATTCAATGAAACAAATGTCATTAACATTTTTTCTTATTAACTATTTTTTTTTACTATCGTTATATTTCTTTCAAAAATTCTCTTGTTTGAACTTCGAAAATTTGAAAATAAAAAATTCGAAGCTCCGAATCTTTGAAACTTCAAACGGGGCCTGACCAAAGTGCCGAATGTCCAAAGTGCCGAATCGGTATTTTGCCCAAAGTGCCGAATTTCATACTACCGACCATGCCCAAAGTGCCGAATCTAAGCGACGTCGCATCGTTCGTAAACAAGGCGTTGGAGCCGAATGCGAAGAAGACAGAACGTCTTCCAAAATGCCGAATGCACACCCACATGTATGTTAGTAATGTGCGAAAATAATTTTTGATGATACAAATTTATTAATGGTAGGTAGATGGTTTCAGACTTGGAGAATGTTTTTTACTTTCTCCGTTACGAAGTACGAGAAAGTATTGTGATCGTGATGTCCGTTTTGCGGTCCCTAGATGCCATTTCAACAATTTCTGGAAAAAAAATTGTGTCTGTGTGTGTGGCTGTATGTGTGTATTAGACCAATTGATATGAAACTTTGAACATAAGTTTTATTTGATAATTTTACTGGTTGTTGAAATTAGGCACTTGGTAGGTTTCACAAAACCTACCAAGTGCCTAATTTCAACAACCAGTAATATTAAAAATGTTTCACCACGTGATAAACGAGAACCAAATTCAACATTTATTTGATAATCCGAAGAACTGAAAAGCTTTTGGTAAACTTTCGTACACCGGAAGTGGGTGTTTACCTTAACTATTTTTTGTTTTTTTTACAATATTTTCTTAAATATGAAAAATATCACAAAAATATTTACGCAAATATTGAAGACAACAAAGAAATGAACATCTTTGGTTTGAAAATATTTTTCATAAAATCATTGTTATTCGAGAAAAAAAATTATTAATTTTTTTTTTCATTTTTGGTATACAATTATGAAACGCTAATAGTTACAGCAAATTTATGTTAATAATAATTGTAGAGAATGCCAAAATGAACAATTTATAAGGAATAAGTGTTTTTCGAAATCTTTTTAGTTTTTGAGTAAACTGAGTTTTTGAAAAATACATTTTTCCATCTTTCATCATTTTGACGTTTTAAACGTCAGTTTTATCCGAGTCTACGAAACGTTCGATGCACACTTAAAATATGATTTAAATTAAAAATAAACCATGGAAGCGTAAATATAAATGATACCATCAACTCAGAGAAAGTAACATGATGGCCACATCACCATTTTTTTAAATTAAAATTAAAACAAATTGTATTTTTCTTTTAAACGTTTTTAAACGTATAATTGCATCAATTTTCGGTATTTTGGGCCTTACTCATAGGTGTGTGCGAGGACGTTGTGAAATAAAAAAATAAATTTTTCGCCGTTAACATTTTTCTTATTAACTATTTTTTTTTACTATCGATATAATATTTCTTTCAAAAATTCGCTGGTCTGACAAAACTTCGAAAATTCGAAAATAAAAAATTCGAAGCTTCGAATCTTTTAACCTTCGAATTTTCGAATTTTCGAATATTCGAAACTTCAATCTTCGAACAAACGTATTTTTTGTCGGACACAAATATATTTGCTCAATCACTCATGTAAACACTCATTGAATCCAGTGAAATAAATTTTTCGCCATTAACATTTCTCTTATTAACTATTTTTTTACTATCGTTATAATATTTCTTTCAAAAATTCCCTGGTCTGACAAATCTGAATCTTCGAAACTTCGTATCTTCGAACGTTCAATTTTCGAATAAACGTACTTTTTGTACTTTGCGCTTAGCTTTACGCGGAATTTTTGGAAAAATCGCCGAGACACGTCGATTCGAACATAATATTGATTTCTGTATGGAAACCAAAGGAAGCAATTAAATTCTGCACATTTTCTCCGGTAGTTATTCATGTTTTGAGAGTATTATTTTTCTGTTTTGTTTTTTTTATGTTAATTAATAATTTGTGGATTGTTAACTTTTTTTATGGCGTTAAACAAGTGAAATTGCAATTTAAAAGTATTGTTGTTCCCTCGGGAATCAATAAAAACAAAAACAAATGACACCGTTGTATTCAGAATCAAAAGAACTTTTCAACGATATATCACTCTCCCCACTTTCCCTATTTAAAATCGAGGGTGAAGTTAGGGGTGGTTTGGGGGTTAAGGTTATAAAAATCGACGTATCTCGGTGATTTTTTCAAAAATGCCGCGTATCTCAGCAAAATCGCTTGTTACCTCTGAGATGGATAATTTTTAGCATAGGGAAATCGACCACCCTGTATACATTTTGTTGGTGGCGGCGGCTGGTTATCATGGTGACCTGGTGAAATCGAGCCTTTAAAGTGAAGACAAATTGAAATTGAATCCTGGCAGGGAGACGTTTAAATTTCCAAGGCTCTACTTGATTACCAGTAAATCCGAACGGTGTAGACAACGTTTCCATGGAAACCATAACTTACGGTTTTTAGAAAAATCTCACAGTTTTTAACTAAAATACGGTTATTACATTTTGAAATGTGTAAAGAGTTGCTTACGATCAGGGCCGCGCCAAGGGATGTTGGCGCCGCCAGGGTGTGAGGAAAAAATTGCCGCCCCTTTTCAAAGTGAAGAGAGGTGTAGAGAAAATGAACAACATCTCTAAATTATTTAGAAAGAAAGAATTTCGATATAAACAAAAAGATATGTTCGCGGATTTCGCGCATGCATCCGTACGCAAAGAATAAACAATCATCTCCCATTTTGCGAAGGTACGTATTACGAAAAAATGGTGATGTGGCCTTCATGTTACTTTCTCCGACTTGATGGTATCATAGCCATTTATATTTACGTTTTCATGGTTTATTTTCACTTGAAATCATATTTTAAATGTACATCGAGCGTTTTGTAGACTCGGATGAAAGTGACGTTTAAAACGTCAAAATTATAAAAGATGCAAAAATTATACTTCAAATTCAAAAACTCAGTTTTCTCAAAAACTAAAGGGATTTCGAAAAAAACTTATTCTTTGTAAGTTGTTCATTTTAGCATTCTCTACAATTATTGTTAACATAAATTTGTTGTAACTATTATCGTTTCATAATTATAAACCAAAAATTTAAAGAAATATATAATGTTTTTTCTCGAATAACAATGATTTTATGAAAAATGTTTTCAAACAAAATAAGCTCATTTTTTTGCTGTCTTCAATATTTGTTTAAATGTTTTTGTGATATTTTTCATATTTAAGAAAATATTGGCAAAAAACAAAAAACAGTTAAGGTAAACGCCCACTTCCGGTGTACGAAATTTTACCAAAAGCTTTTCAGTTCTTCGGATTATCAAATAAGGCATATGTTCAAAGTTTCATATCAATTGCTTTATTAGTTTTTGAGATACAGCGCGCAGAGACACACACACACACAGACATATTTGTTTTTTTTCCAGAAATTGTTGAAATGGCATCTAGGGACCCCAAAACGGATATTTCCGTAAAAAAAAATTTGAAAAAAATCACGATCACAATACTTTTTCGTACTTCGTAACGGAGAAAGTAAAAAAAAAAGTATTTTAGGTGGATTGATATTTTTTACGAGTGCCGATTTTAAATAAATTGTTTGCAAATTGTAAGAAACAATAACATTTAGGGGGCGCCAAGCTAAGAGGGCTTTTAGCATCGATGCTTCGGGCCCGGGTGCTGGGCACCCCTAACACCCCCGCTTGGCTCGGCCCTGCTTACGATAGATGAAAACAGTGTGCAATTTATCAATTACAAAGTAAGAGTAGGTAAAACGATTTATAAATGAATACATTTGGCGGCGGGGGAAATAGTTATTTATATAACACAGTACAACAATTTTGTTCTTCATCATGAATGCGGGTTTAGAAATCGCATATGTTCAAAAAATAACTATTGTTGTACATTTTTCATTCGTGAAATGGTTATTAATTAATATATAAAAATATTAATCTTTTTAAGTATTGGAAAACATTTGGTAAAAATTGATCTACACTCACAAATAATCTTTTTACGACTTAATTTTGTAGATTTGATGTTGAATATTAATAAATTCAAACCATATTCTGTTTTTATAAAATTCACTCGATGCAGATGCAACAAGTGAGAGTTTTCTATTTCAAGCATTTACGTTATGCAACCAAATTTGCACAAAAAAATAAAATTAAAAAAAAATTAGTTATTCACCCACAATTTCATTTATCTTGGTCGCTCCTAATGAACATACCTTTTCATTTTTCTTGCGAATCCTTCAATTTAGTTTATAAAAAATCATTTTCACGATAAATATACCGTTTCGTATTTTATATTTACTTGAAAGTAACAAATTTTCACAAAAAATATACTTTTACGTATTTCATAAGAGGAAATATCATTAAAAATGGTTCGAAACTATTTGTTTTTTGTGGATTTTCTATTCAAAAAATAGGAAAAATCATCACCAAGTTTTACACACAATAGAAAATTAGGTTTTTCTTGCATCACGTGAAATTAACTAGAACTTTTGAATCTTAACATAGTTCATATCAGGAAAGTTAAAAGAAAAATGTATGAAACTTGACTCAGACATGGCTCAATATGCGTATTTCCGTTGAAAATCAAAATTTTGGAAAATATTTACGGACAAATTATCGGAATTATGAGAGTTATCATCAGTATTTGCAAAAATACCATGTCGTCGCAACCACCGAAAGGAAATTTAAAAGAAAAACGTGTGAAACTTGACTCGGACATGGTTCAATATGCGTTTTTCGGTTGAAAATCAAAATTTTGAAAAATCTTTACGAACAAATTATAGGAATTATGAGAGTTATAATCAGTATATGCAAAAATACCATGTTATCGTCACCACCGAAAGGAAATTTAAAAGAAAAACGTATGAAACTTGACTCAGACATGGCTCGACATGCGTATTTCCGTTGAAAATCAAAATTTTGAAAAATATTTAAGAACAAATTATCGGAATTATGAGAGTTATCATCAGTATTTGCAAAAATACCATGTCGTCGCAACCACCGAAAGGAAATTTAAAAGAAAAACGTATGAAACTTGACTCAGACATGGCTCGACATGCGTATTTCCGTTGAAAATCAAAATTTTGAAAAATATTTACGAACAAATTATCGGAATTATGAGAGTTATAATCAGTATTTGCAAAAATACCATGTCATCCTCACCACCTATTTATCTAAACCTGAATCAGTATAAATAAATAACTAAATAAATAATATATAAAACGGATTACCGATTCATAAACAATCAATTAAATAATAATAGAGATGGAAGTTTCCGCGAATACTAAAGTATAGATGTGCAATCTGGCAACGTTGCATCTAGCACGGACAAACACGTTCGAGCATGTAATTTACTACGGTACTGGGTTCTCATCAATGGCCTGTTAAATAATTAATTTAATAACGAGTGAAGGCGAGATTGAATGTGTTATGCGTGTTAATGGGCATACCACCATGGTTTAGAAATTTAATTTTTTTAAACAATGTAGCTATACAAAAAAGCTCTGCCGGGGTATAAATTTTTGTTTCTTATTAATGACAACTGCAGACCGGTTTCCGGCTACTGGTCCTCGTCAGTTCAGTGCGTTCGTAGATGGGAACAAGCTTTACTAGAAGCCATATGGTTTGGTACTAGAGATAGCTAGACTTTATCGGATTTATTCATCTAGTTTGCAATTATTTTTCGGTTTAGATTCCTGAGATGTAGCTCTGTAGGTGAAAACGTAGTTACGAAAAAGTTGACGCCAATTGGACAAATTGGCATTAAAATAAAATTAGTTGGTTTTGTTTAAAAACGAACAAACCCCTTGATTGTTACAATTGATTGTAACCAAATCGAAGGTTTGCTCGTTTTTAAACAAAACAAATTAATTTTATTATAATGTGAATTTGTCCAACCTTCATCAACTTTTTCGTTTCTCCCAGTGTGGTCGTAAGGTTTTCCGGTGGGCCACAAATTGGAATCAGTACAACACTGCCAATAAATGTGAAGCTCACAAGTTGCGGAGTTTGAATGCTCCCCTCTATATCTTCAAATGCGAGTTAGGATTGTATGCTTTGTGCAAGCGGGCCGCGATTATATAAGTTTGACAAACTCTGGTTCAACCGGAGGAGGAAATTTCCTGCCGCTCCGCAATTTTTTTTTAGACCGAATTATGTTGCGGCTACATGAAACATTATAATTATTTAAAAAATACTATTCACATTCATTTTTATTTTATTTGGTACGCGAAATATATCTTATTTTCGCCCCTCGCCAGAGGCCGATCCAAAAAGCACTTTAGGGGGAGAAGGCAAATTTTCAAAAACAGATTTAAAATTTAGATTTTTCTAACATCCATAAATCTGTATTTCCCGCCTGTCGCCCGCAGGTGTAAAAAGGTTGAAGGACGCTGGTTTAAAGCATCGGATTTGATACTCGGAAGTATCAAGGTCAGTAGTTACACACACACACATACACACAATCCACACGAAATCACATCATGTGTTCGATAAGCAGTTAAAACTTCAAACAATCGCAACTGTTGTTCACTGCATTAATGTTAAAACTTTGGGCGGAAATTCTTTGACACAGCCTTCCATCGTTTAACACTTTCCATTTACGTGCACTAGTGCACTAGTAGGTAGCAAAAAAAATTACGTTACGCAGCGTCGTCGTTTTTGAGGAAGAAATTTTGGAAAGACCTATAACATCCGAACAAAAAAAAGTTTAAAGTATCTAGAAGCGGTTCGATAATCCCATTCCTAATTCCTTATTTCCAGCGTGTGCCATAACTTAGCATACAAATAACGAAATTATCGAGCTGGCAGGCACACAACATCCACACACACACACACACACACACGCACGAACGTTCAGGCACACCAACACACACACACACAGCCGAATTCTACGTCTCTGTACAATGCGTGACTGGTGACAGTCAGCTGTGCCGGTCACATGACCCCCGAGTGACGTCACCCCTGATATAATGTGCGGTCGTTATTCCGGTCCCTCTCTGTTCACATTCCGTCTCGGTGTATCTTGAAAGACAGACGACACACCAACGGATACAGTGTGTCTAAATACACGTCTTACCAGGGATTACACTTTATAGTGATTTGCACCGATTTCCGCCTTTGTTCATCATTGGTGTAGTTTTATTTAATTGGACATGGTGTTTGCCCTTGGACAGGAAACATTTTTAAACAACAAGTTTAGATCAATGTCTTCAAAGAATTTATTGCATCATATCGTTTACTTGGTAAAAAAATCATAAAACTTAAAGCTCTATAAATAACGGTAGGCTATGATTTTTATTTAAGAATACAATGGCAGTTAAAGATTGGTTTTGATCAGCTGCTTTGTAATTAAATGCTCCATTTCTTCAAAGATTTTAACGCTTTTATCAAAATTTCAATCATTTCGTATTCTTGATCAAAACACCGTAAGAATTAAAGCTCTAAAAATAACGGTAGGCTATGATTTATTTAACAAATACAATAGCAATTAAAGGTTGGTTTTGATCGGTTGCTTTGTAATTAAATTCTTCATTTATTCAAAGATTTTAACGCATTTATCAAAATTTCAATCATTTCGTATTCTTGATCAAAACATCGTAAGAATTAAAGCTTTAAAAATAACGGTAGGCTATGATTTCTTTAACAAATACAATGGCAATTAAAGACTTGTTTTGATCAGTTGCTTTGTAATTAAATTCTTCATTTATTCAAAGATTTTAACGCATTTATCAAAATTTCAATCATTTTGTATTCTTGATCAAAACACCATAACAATTAAAGCTCTGAAAATAGCGGTAGGCTATAATTTCTTGAACAAATACAATAGCAATTTAATATTGGTTTTGATCAGTTGCTTTGTAATTAAATGCTCCATTTCTTCAAAGATTTTAACACATTTATCAAAATTTCAATCATTTTGTATTCTTGATCAAAACACCATAAGAATTAAAGCTCTGAAAATAACGGTAGGCTATGATTTCTTTAAAAAATGCAATAGTAATTAAAGATTGGTTTTGATCAGTTACTTTGTAACTAAATGCTCCATTTCTTCAAAGATTTTAACGTATTTATCAAAATTTCAATCATTTTGTATTCTTGATCAAAACACCATAAGAATTAAAGCTCTGAAAATAGCGGTAGGCTATGATTTCTTTGACAAATACAATAGCAATTAAAGATTGGTTTTAATCAGCTGCTTTGTAATTAAATGCTTCATTTCTTCAAAGATTTTAACGCGTTTATCAAAATTTCAATCATTTCGTATTCTTGATCAAAACACTGTAAGAATTAAAGCTCTAAAGATAACAGTAGGCTATGATTTCTTTAACAAATACAATAGCAATTAAAGATTGGTTTTGATCAGCTGCTTTGTAATTAAATGCTCCATTTCTTCAAAGATTTTAACGCGTTTATCAAAATTTCAATCATTTCGTATTCTTGATCAAAACACCATAAGAATTAAAGTTCTAAAAATAACGGCAGGCTATGATTTCTTTAACAAATACAATAGCAATTAAAGATTGGTTTTGATCAGCTGCTTTGTAATTAAATGCTCCATTTATTCAAAGATTTTAACGCGTTTATCAAAATTTCAATCATTTCGTATTCTTGATCAAAACACCGTAAGAATTAAAGCTCTAAAAATAACGGTAGGCTATGATTTCTTTAACAAATACAATAGCAATTTAAGATTGGTTTTGATCAGTTGCTTTGTAATTAAATGCTCCATTTATTCAAAGATTTTAATGCATTTATCAAAATTTCAATCATTTCGTATTCTTGATCAAAACACCGTACGAATTAAAGTTCTAAAAATAACGGCAGGCTATGATTTCTTTAACAAATACAATAGCAATTAAAGATTGGTTTTGATCAGCTGCTTTGTAATTAAATGCTCCATTTATTCAAAGATTTTAACGCGTTTATCAAAATTTCAATCATTTCGTATTCTTGATCAAAACACCGTAAGAATTAAAGCTCTAAAAATAACGGCAGGCTATGATTTATTTAACAAATACAATAGCAATTAAAGATTGGTTTTGATCAGTTGCTTTGTAATTAAATGCTCCATTTATTCAAAGATTTTAACGCATTTATCAAAATTTCAATCATTTCGTATTCTTGATCAAAACATCATAAGAATTAAAGCTCAAAAAATAACGGTAGGCTATGATTTCTTTAACAAATACAATAGCAATTAAAGATTGGTTTTGATCAGTTGCTTTGTAATTACATTCTGTACATCCATTTCTTCAAAGATTTTAATGTATTCATATAAATTTCAATAATTTCGCATTCTTGATCAAAACACCACAAGAATAAAAGCTTTAAAAAAAACGGTAGGCTATGATTTTTTAAACAAATAGAATAGCAATTAAAGATTTGATTTGATCAGTTGCTTTGTAATTAAATGCTAAACCTGCCTTGATCCATTTCTTCAAAGATTTTAATGCATTCATCAAAATTTCAATCATTTCGTTTTCTTGGTAAAACAGTCATAAAATTTAAATCTTTATAAACAACGTTAGCTATGATTTTCTTTAACAAATACAATGGCAATTAAAGATTTGTTTTGATCAATTGCTTTGCAGAATCATGTCTTAAAGACTGAGAAGGTTGAGTTCCTGTTTTTTTTTGTCCACCAATGTTATCTTTGGTCAAGTTTCATTGGGCAGTGTTTACCCTTGCATAGCAATTGCAATTAAAGTTTTGATCCAGTCCTTGAAAAATAAAGAATGTAACACCCTGAGAGATTTTTTTTGAATTTCGAAAAAATATTTAAATAATCCCAGTTATATTACGGCAATGAATCTCTTCGCAATTATGCGCGCCGTTTCGGAAGTGTTATAATTTTATAACAAAACGACACTTTTACAACATTACACAATTTTACTATGTAATAAAACTGACCTAGGCAATGGAGCCATTTAAAATTGTGAATGAAGCTATTAATTATTATTGCGCGTCTATAAAATCCTTTTGTAAATATAAAAGGCGCGCGCGCGCGCGCCGTTTTATGGACTTTCAAATCGTTTCACCCGCGCGAGCCGCTTATAAATAAACGGGACGGGCTTTTTTTAGAAGAGGCTTTTACTATTTTTTTTTCGGCGATTCGAGGTCGGAAACGGGAAATTCGTAAAATTTCAAAAACAGGTAATGGCATTGGGGTTTGGTGCAATTTCTGTTATCAGTATCGAATAACGGAAATTTCATGCATTTTTTTAGGCGAATATTTTGTATACTCGTAGATAAGCGCTATAAATTACTGGTTAAAAATTTTACGTATTTGTTGATTAATGAAGAACTTTTGCATTTTTTTTATTGCAAAATATTTTGCAACAAAATTAATTCAGCATTTTTTGTTTTAGTAGTAAGAACGCAAGAATTTTAATAGGATGTGTAGACATAGAGTACTTTGCAGTGTGTAAGAATTGTATTTTCTGAACTAGTTTCGGGTTTTAGAAAAAAGCAGAAAATGGCAATTCTTGAGTTTGATGATGATTATTGGTGAAACTAAACGATTGATGAGCTGTTTTCTTGTTAGAATGCGAAAGCCCAATTGTTTCTGAGGAATTATGGAGGACTTAGAAGTATTCATTTGTTTGGGATTTAAAAACAAATCAATGATTTTTCGATTTTTAAGTGGCGAAAATTTCGATTCTGGAGTTTGATGATGATTATTGGTGAAACTACGTCATCGACAAGCTTGTTTTTCTGTGTAATGTGAATCACCAAACATTTTTGAATAATTTTGCAAAAGCTAGAAATCTGTATTTGTTTGGAATTTGGAAAATTAACCCAATTTTTGATTTTTGAGAGCGGAAAATGGCCATTCTTGAGTTTGATGATGATTATTGGTGAAACTAACCGATTGATGGGCTGGTTTTTTATTTAAATACGAAAGCTTAATTGTTTCTGAATAATTATGGAGGACTTGGAAGTATTAATTTGTTTGGGATTTAAAAAAATCAATAATTTTTCGATTTTTAAGTGCCGAAAATTACGATTCTTGAGTTTGGTGATGATTATTGGTTAAACTACATCAACGACAGGCTTGTTTTTCTATGGAATGTGAAACCCCAAACATTTTTAAATAATTTTGTAAAAGTTAGAAATCTGCATTTGTTTGGAATTTGCAAAAATTAACCCAATTTTTAATTTTTAAGAGCGGGAAATGGCCATTCTTGAGTTTGATAATGATTATTGGGGAAACTACATCAACGACCAGCTTGTTTTTCTATGGAATGTGAAACCCCAAACATTTTTGAATAATTTTGTAAAAGTTAGAAATCTGCATTTGTTTGGAATTTGCAAAAATTAACCCAATTTTTAATTTTTAAGAGCGGGAAATGGCCATTCTTGAGTTTGATAATGATTATTGGGGAAACTACATCAACGACCAGCTTGTTTTTCTATGGAATGTGAAACCCCAAACATTTTTGAATAATTTTGTAAAAGTTAGAAATCTGCATTTGTTTGGAATTTGCAAAAATTAACCCAATTTTTAATTTTTAAGAGCGGGAAATGGCCATTCTTGAGTTTGATAATGATTATTGGTGAAACTACATCAACGACCAGCTTGTTTTTCTATGGAATGTGAAACCCCAAACATCTTTGAATAATTTTGTAAAAGTTAGAAATCTGCATTTGTTTGGAATTTGGAAAAATAAATTTGTGTGACTAGATTTGTGTGTTTGTGTTTGTGTTTGTGTTTGGCTGTGAGTGCATGTGTGTGCACGTGTGCGCATACAAATCGGATTGAGATAAAAAAATATCTCCAAAAATGTTTTTTGAGCCCTATCATGTGGTGTAAAATGTGAACCGCCCACCTCACCCCTGGGGCTTTGAAATCTTAAATGGGAACCCCTATTTTTATTGCAGATTTGGATTCTATGCTAAAAAATATTAAATTTTTATCCGAAAAAAAAATTTTGATGAGCGACAGATGGCGATATATTCGATAAAAACATTTATTGAATTAAATTTATTTCTCGCATCAAATGACAGATTACGACATTATTTTCGTAGTCATCTCTTAAATAAGGTGTTGATTGAAGTCATTCGCAATTTTATGTCATAAATAAGAAAAAAAAAATTCTTTGTAAAAAAAAAATCGTAGAAACGATTAAACGAAATTAATTTGATTATCCAATTCCATTTTATTATTTTCTATTCTGGTGATATATGAATGTTTGTAACAACGAACGGTTTTTTAATTAAAAAAAAAAAATTTTTTTGCTAATCAAAGAAAAAATGTTTTGAATAAAAACCTAATATATTTTAGAGTAGAATCCAAATCTGCTATAAAAAATAGGGGTCCCTATTTAAGATTTCAAAGTTACCCCCCACTCCGCTTCAGGGGGGCATGGTGGTGGTTTACATTTCACACCACATATTTTTTTCTATGTCAATCCGATTTGTATTTCGAGAGATATTTGGTGTGTACGGGTGGTCTGACACACCCGGTATATGAGGAAGTAAGAGTTCATAGTTATATAGCGCAAAATTAAAACAAAAATATTGGAAACAATTTTTGCCAAATTCTCAACAAAAAGTTATAATAATATTTTGATACTTATTCCTTGACTACGCTGTATATTAATTAATTGACAATTAGTAAACATAATGAACCTTTAAATCCATTATATAGTGCAAAATTTTAACAAATTTTATTGGAAACAGTTTTTGCCAAATTCTATAACAAAAAAAAAATAATATTTGGATACTTTTTCCTTGCCTACCCTGTATATTAATTAATTGATTAAACAATTAGTAAACATAATGAACGTTTAGATTCATTAAATAGCGTAAAATTAAAAAAAAATATATTGGAAACAATTGTTGCTAAATTCTAAAACAAAAAAATATATTATTATTTGGATACTTTTTCCTTGACTACCCTGTATATTAATTAATTGATTAATTAAGAATTAGTAAACATAATGAACGTTTAGATTCATAATACAGCGCAAAATTTAAAAAAATAATCGTACCAATTTTTGCTAAATTAAAAAAAAAAGTTGTATTAACTTTTTGATACTTTTTTCTTGACAACCCTGTGTATTAATTAATTGATTAATTAACAATTAGTAAACATAATAAATCTTTAAATCCATTATATAGCGCAAAATTTTAACAAATTTTATTGGAAATAGTTTTTGCTAAATTCTAAAAAAAAAAAAAACATAGTAATATTTGGATACTTGTTCCTTGCCTACCCTGTATATTATTTAATTTCAATGCGTATATAAGCTCTGGCCGGTTTTGCCAAGTGGAAGCAAATTTCCAATTTTAACTCTTAGGAGGGAAAAACGGAAACTTTACCATTATCGTCTATTTCGCGATAATTTTCTAAATATGATAATTATACTAAAAACATTTTAATTATTGTGTAAATAAATGTTTTTCACAAACTTGATTTACGAACAACTATTGCAATTTTATACTAGCGGAAACGAAAAAACCTGCTAATTTTATAACATATTTTATCATAAAAAAAAAAAAATGTATACCATTGCGTTTAGTACACATGGCGACGAAGGAATTCAAGGTCATATTTTTTTTTCTCTCTACGATCTGACTATATTTGTTGTTAGAACCAATAAACATTATTATTATTATTATATTGGGAATTTTTTTTAATAAATTTATTGGAAAAAGGGGGAAAACATCATGAAAACGAGAATTTTATACTGTTTTAAAATGCTATAGTCATCATTTACAACTGAAAACTCATTTAAAAGACGAGAAAGTAACATTATTGTAAAGTATTTTTGCTATTTTTCTTATATATCTAAAGAAAATTCTTACGTCATAAAACACAGTAACTTATGGATTTTTTTTTAATTTAAAAATATTATATATAATAACAAATATCTCACATTTTCTCAGACCTACAGCTCACGGTTTAAAAGCGATGAGAAAAAATATGGTTGAAAATTGCAGAAATTTATTTTCTTAACGAAGGGAACTTATTTCCCAATTTATCAAAGTTGTCTTTTTTAATGTTAAAAAATTGTTTTTTTTTTGTATTTAAGTGTTAATTGATTGGTTCATTTTTGACACATGACGTATAAGAGAACTTATTTCCCAATTTATCAAAGTTTACTTTTTTAATGTTTAAAATATTTTTTTGTATTTAAGTCTTATTTATTGGTTCATATTTGACACATGACGTATAATGAGCTAATTTCATTGGTATTTCATAACAATCAGAAATTATCTCCTTAATCGTCGATTCTGCATTAGAAAATAATATAAAAAATAGCGTGCATTAAAGAAAATGTAACCCATTCAAAATTGGGAGACGCCAACAAAATACAGTGGAACAGAAATTTTCAAAGGACAGCTTTAACCGGTCTGAGTGTGGTGTGGTCAAAACTGCCTCACATTTTTTTAGAGCTTGACACTGGCGATTTGAAAGCAATGAAAAAAATGTGGTTGAAAATTTATGAGATTTTTTTTTTCTTAATGAAGAGGATTTATTTCCCAATTTAAGAAAGTTGACTTCTTTAATACAAAGAAGATATTTCTTTGTTACCTCACTCGAATGTGGAAGCCAAGAGAATGTTTTGAGTTCGTTTTCGCGATAAAATACGAAATGTTTGAGATGAGGATCTTTTTTTTTGCTCAAAATTTGTGAAAATTGAAAATTTTTCCAAGTGAGGACCTTTTTTGTTTAGTTCGATGTACTTTTGTAACTTCTACAGGTGATAATCTTTACTGTTTCAATACCTGTGCAGCTTATTTGCAGCTCAATTTGAGTAAATACATTTTTTTAAATTCGTTTTCGCGGTAAAATTTAAAATTTTTAAGGTGAGGACTTCTTTTAGCTTATCAAAATTTTTGAAAATTGTAAATTAAAATTTTTTCGAAGTGAGGACCTTTTTTGTTTAGTTCGGAGTATTTCTGTAACTTCCACAGGTGATAATCTTTATTGTGTCTATACCTTTGCAGCTTATTTGCAGCTCAATTTGAGTCATGAAATTTTTTGAAGTTCGTTAAAAGTTCGTAAAATATGAAATGTCTGAGATGAGGACCTTTTTTCTGATCAAAACTTTTGAAAATTGTAAATTGAAAAATCTTGGAAGTGAGGACATTTTTTGTTTAGTTCAGTGTATTTCTGTAACTCCTACAGGTGATAATCTGTATTGCGTCTATACATTTGCAGCTTATTTGCAGCTCAATTTGACTCATGAAATTTTTTGAAATTCGTTTTCGCGGTAAAATATAAAATGTTTAAGGTGAGGACTTCTTTTAGATTATCAAAATTTTTGAAAATTATAAATTACATTTTTTTTTAAGTAAGCCCCTTTTTTGTTTAGTTCGGTGTATTTCTGTAAATTCTACAGGTGATAATCTTTATTGCGCAGCTTATTTGTGGCTCAATTTGAGACATGAAGTTCGTTTTTACGGTAAGATATAATATGTTTTTTACTCAAAATTTTTGAAAATTGTAAATTGAAAATTTTTCGATCTGAGGACCTTTTTGTTTAGTTCGGTTTATTTCTGTAACTTCTACAGATAAACATCTTTAACAGCTTTACACTTGTCAATACGCATAAAATTAAATATACAACCACTTTTAGAATACTAAGATTAGCTTATATATTCAAGTATTATATAACATAGATAAAGTAATTTAAAAAAACGGTATTAAACATCTGGTATTAATATAATATAATGATAAGCTAATGTGAATTTTTAATAGTTATTTCGAAATCATCAGCGTTTCTTGCTGTGTGGTCCATGGACCCCCTGGGTCATCTACATGACGAGAAAAACCGTATTTATTAATAACATAAATCATCTCTGGCTTGATAATGGTGGTAATGGAATGCAAAATGTAATCTTGAACTAAACACTTCGAATAAATCTACAAAATTATATGTAATTATAAAAATGAATGCGGTTGTTACGGGTTACATCATGTTTTCCCAAACAAAAGTTTTTTCATCATCAACGAGCAACCTTCTATAATTCCTGAAGCTATTCGTGCGAAAGCTACTAAAAGTTTATTGCCTACAAAGTCGAAAGAATTGTACGGTAAAGAAAATCCTAAATTCCAGTCCTGAATGGTAACCAACAATTTAAGATAGGTTACATTCGTTAGTTTGACAGTTCAAATTTTAAAGCCCTGGGGTATTATGTACAAAATCGTGTACCTTTTATCCTAGTAATAAATACAAATTAAGGTAATTAAAGACTTAAAATTCTCACGAGGTCCAGTTGCAACAAAACACGAAATACTGCAATTGAAATTGCCACAGCACACTTATTTAACCAATAAATACATATTTTCACTTAAACACACTTCCACGTTCTAATGACCTCGCGGTCGATAACCAGTACGCTAACCCTAACGGATACAATCACTACTACAACACCTTTTCATTCAGAAGTTATAATACCGCTTATAATTATGACAGCATTGTTTATAGATCAAATCACATCTGGAAATTGAAAGCTGCTTTATGGCTTATTGTTTATTATGTCACGCGGTTTCAAGGATGCAACGGAATCCGGAATTGTAAATTACGTTTCTTCCCGATGGGTCAATAAGAATTTCTCGCCTCGAGGGTCAATCCGTCACAAGGCCGCGTAATGGGCAATTGTTTATGGTCGTGTGCGCGCGTGCAAAATTCGCCGCGCGGGTTTTCTTTCATACGGAAGAGGAACATCAGCAGGTCGGCGGTAATTTGAGAGCGTCAGCTTTTGTTATCAAAAGAAAATACGGTGTATAAAGCACGGACGCAATTTGGTGTAATCGAGTGTGTGTGTATGTGTGTACAGTCGGATCGAGTCGTCCCCCCTTTTTCAACGGAGCCGGCGATGCGTCACGCAATCCTCGTCTAGTCTAGACCCACGAAACGGTAAGCCTAGTGCCATCTAGTGTTGAACGTTGTTACTGGAGGACTATTCGAGCATCATTTCGGTCGGTTTTGCTCCTTTTTCTCATCACGAGAACTAGCCGGATACGCTTTTATTGGTGAGGTCCGCGACTCGTCAAGGTCAAGTAACGTTTTGGTTTATGCGTGTCAAGGTCTTTGCTGAATTAAGCAAGGATTTCTGGTTTTTTTAGGTAAATTTGTTGTCTGAAACTTACAAATACGCGATTATTTTTACAATTTTTAAATTAAGGCTTCTTCAGGAGAGTGAAAACGATTATTATTTTGAAGGAAGTAACTTGTAGTTATTGCGGAAAAACAGTCTCAAGATGGACTACAAGATACAGGTTTTATTTTAGAGTAATCTTTATTCAAGGCGCTAAAATGAAAGCACAAAAAAACATAAACAGCTACTTTAACCAGCATGGGAATGTCAAACATGTGTGTATGTTAAGAAAAAAATAGGGGTACGGTTAAATTATATTTTCTTGAATTAAATTTAATCTGATTCGAAAAATTATTGTAAAAACAATATATAAATTAACGTTAACAGAAATTAATATAATATAATTTATTTAATGCTTCTGCAACAAGTGACGTTGTCTCTAATTTATTGCTTAGAAGAAAAATACATAAATCTTTACAAAAAAATCACGTCACTGACACAACTATTTTCAAACTTTGCAAACCATAATCAAGTGTTGAATAACATTGACAACTGTAGTTTCGACTCTTGTAGGTCATTGTTAAGTGATGCAACCCGTGATAATAATGACTGAAAAATAAGGTCGAAACTCCAGTTGATGTTTTATTTAATACATATTAAACATTATTTGTGTGATGATGGTTACGACCGTTACTATGTGGTAGTTCATTTCCAGGTAACTTTAAATTAACTATTTATAATAAATAGTGGATAAAACGTCAAAAGTGGTTTCATTTATTATTTGTGTTTATTATTTAATAAAAGATATTCCATGTCCAATAACCGGAAAATGTTATATAATTACCTGATGGTGATCATTATGTATCTGTTATGTATCAATCTGACAACAATCATTAACAAATAAAAACAGCATTTAATTGCATCATAACTTTTAAAATAAGATTATTAATAAATTGGTGATTCAATTTATTTCCTAAAAGTAATCAAATGCTTTTACAAACTCTAAGAACAATAACAATATAATTTCGATTACCCTACTTAATTCCAGTACTCGAATACGAAAGTGAACCAAACGTGCTTTAAGCAAATAATGAAGAAAAAACGACGACAGGTGGTTCGAGTGAATTAACATTAAATTCAAATCCAGACTATCATTTTCTTTTTCGCAAAATAATTAAATTTCTTATAAAAAATCAGTCCAAATGTTACAACTTTCGAAATCTAACATAGATGTTTGAATGAATTCAATTATACGATTTGGAGATTTTCAAATTGACGTGCTTGATTCCAGTACTGGAATCAGGTTAGCTGGTTCGAGTGAGAGAAGCCAGTATACTTTCCACACCAGAAATTAATTGCACAAATAATTATTCTCATTACATAAAAGTGCAATAAAGAATAAAAATAATAATTTATAAAGTTTAGTCTGGTTTGTTCGGAATTTATAGCTCTTCTTATGTGTGTAACTTTGATGTTTAAGTACTTAATTTTTAGAGATAAACAATAATAATTTTCCATGCCGTTGTGATTTTTTTTATCATAATTTCAACTATAGTTTTACTTGGGAGAGGACCTAAAATTAATTCAATGGGCAACTGACCGCGGCGTTCAAGCCCATTTTCACTTGATCCGAAATAGTCGAATCGCGATTCAAAATCATTGACATAAAACCCTAAATATATAAATAAACATATAAAATACAATAAATTCAATTATGTAGTATGTAGTTTCCAACATCAGATCAGCAGATCAGAATGAGCTCTTAGATATGAAAAAAAACAAAAAAAAAATTTTGAAGGAAAGTTTAATTTAATCATTTTTTAGGCGTTTTCGGTCAATTTAAGCACTATTTACGAAAAAAGAAATTTTGCTTATCTCGGTTGCTGGGAGTCCCTTTTTTTTTATAGACGAATTGTGTTCAGAATGGCTCTTGGACTTGGAAAAAACAAAAATAATTTTGAAAAAAAATTTAATTCAATCGTTTTTAGGCGTTTCCAGTCGATTTAAGCACTAATTACGAAAAGTCATTTTGCGTATCTCGGTTCCCTGGAAGTCCCACATTTTTTTTATAGACAAAGTGTTCAGAATGGCTCTTGGACTTAAAAAAAAATTGAAGAAAAATTGAATTCAATCGTTTCTAGGCGTTTCGAGTTGATTTAAGCACTATTTACGAAAAAAGTCATTTTGCGTATCTCGGTTGCTGGAAGTCCCTCAATTTTTCTTTATAGACAAATAGTGTACAGAACTTACAACAAAACAAAAACAAATTTGAAGAAAAATTTAATTTAATCATTTTTAGGCGTTTCCAGTTGATTTAAGCACAAATTACGAAAAAAGTAATTTTGCGTATCTCGGTTGCTGGAAGTCCCTCAATTTTTTTTTATAGACAAATAGTGTTCGGAATGGCCCTTGAACTTGAAAAAAAAATTTGAAGAAAAATTTAATTCAATCATTTTTAGGCGTTTCCAGTTGATTTAAGCACTAATTACGAAAAAAGTCATTTTGCGTATCTCGGTTGCTGGAAGTCCCTTAATTTTTTTTATAGACAAATAGTGTTCAGTATGGCTCTTGGACTTGAAAAAAAAATTTTTGAAGAAAAATTTAATTCAATCATTTTTAGGCGTTTCCAGTTGATTTAAGCATTAATTACGAAAAAAGTCATTTTGCGTATCTCGGTTGCTGGAAGTCCCATATTTTTTTATAGACAAATAGTGTTCAGAATGAGCTCTTAGACTTGAAAAAAAAACCAAAAAAAATTTTTGAAGAAAAATTTAATTTAATCGTTTTTCAGGCGATTCCAGTCTATTTAAGCACTATTTACAAAAAAAGTCATTTTGCGCATCTCGGTTCCTGGAAGTTTCACAAAAAAATTTTATTGACAAATAGTGTTTAGAATGAGCTCCTAGATAAAAAAAAAATGTTTGAAGAAAAATTTAATGAAAACGTTTGTTAAGCGTTCCCAGTCGATTTGAGCACTATTTACGAAAAAAGTCATTTTGCGTATCTCGGTTCCTGGAAGTCCCACATTTTGTTTATAGACAAATAGTGTTCAGAGTGGCTCTTGGACTTAAGAAAAAACAAAAAAGAAGAAATTTTAAGAAATAATTAATTTAATCGTTTTTAGGTGTTTCCAGTCGCTTTATTAAGTACTAATTACGAAAACAGTCATTTTGCGTATCTCGGTTCCTGGAAGTCCCATATTTTTTTTATAGACAAGTAGTGTTCAGAATGAGCTCTTAAATTTAAGAAAAAAACAAAAAAAAATTGGAAGAAAAATTTAATTGAATCGTTTTTTAGGCGTTTCCAGTTGATTTAAGAACTACATATTTACAAAAAAAGACATTTTGCGTATCTCGGTTGATGGAAGTCCCTCAATATTTTTTATAGACAAATAGTGTTCAGAATGGCTCTTGGACTTGAGAAAAAAAAACAAAAAAAAATTTTGAAGAAAAATTTAATTGAATCGTTTTTTAGGCGTTTTCAGTCGATTTAAGCACTATTTACGAAAAAAGTAATTTTGCGTATTTCGGTTCCTGGAAGTTCCACGAAATTTTTCTTTATGGACAAATAGTGTTCAGAATGGCTCTTGGACTAAAAAATTAAGGAAAAATTAATTGAATCGTTTTTTATGCGTTTCCAGTCGATTAAGCACTACATATTTACGAAAAAAGTCATTTTGCGCATTTCGGTTCCTGAAGGTCCCACAAAAAAAATATATAGACAAATAGTGTTCAGAATGAAAAAAAAAAATGTTTGAAGAAAAATTTAATTTAATCGTTTTTTAAGCGTTTCCAGTCGATTTAAGCACTATTTACGAAAAAAATCATTTTGCGCATCTCGGTTCCTGGAAGTCTCACAAATTTTTTTTATAGACAAATAGTGTTCAGTATGAGTTACTAGACTTGAAAAAAAAGAAAAAAAAAATGTTTGAAGAAACATTTTATTCAATCGTTTTTAAGCGTTTCAGGTCGATCTAAGCACTATTTACGAAAAAAGTCATTTTGCGTATCTCGGTTGCTGGAAGTCCCACAATTTTTTTTTAAAGACAAATAGTGTTCACAATGGCTCTTGAAAAAATAAAAAAAAATTTTGAAGAAAAATTTAATTTTATCGTTTTTTAGGCATTTCCAGTCGATTTAAGCACTAATTACGAAAAAAGTCAAATGTTCACAGATGAGTAATTAATTATTCGTGAAACTGCTGCCTGAAGGTACTCAAAATTAAATATAGTCAATTATAAAAAAGTTAATTTTATTGTTTACTCTTCGAATATTTACACAAAAAATATTGCAATATCTTATATGCGAGACCCGCATATTTACGCAAGCAGCCGTACGCATCTAGATGCAAATTCTAATTCTGCAGAAGACTAGTTAAGCTTTTAAAAATCATGCCGCAGCGAAAGGGTTAAAATTCTGTTCAAAAAATACATTATCAAATTCTTTATTTTTTATACTAGGTAGATGTTTTGACCCCGAAGCAATTTCCAATTTAAGATTTGAAACGAAATGATTCAGTTCGGTAAACTCTAATCAACGAATAACATTTTTTTGCAGCTTTAAATAAAATAATATTTTTTTTTGTAAAATTTACTTTGCATATAAAAAATATTATTTTTGAAGATATTTTTTACATATAAAGATTGTTTTTTACGAAATGACCAATATTTTTAAATTTCATGTATACTGATTGGTCAGTATTGCATGTTTCAAATTTCCCGCGCAAAAATCCTTAGAGACTATATTAAATATTAATAATGAAACTATACATTGTTTTATGATTTTAGATGTCCTAAAAAAATGAAAGCTGATACAAAGATGATGAATGCGACCGTTACTATGAGATAGTACATCTTCAGGTAATTTGAAATGAAACAATTTTCAACGATTATAAACAAAAAAATTTCTAACAATACTCTATCTAATATCTAATTTATTATTAAAGATTGTTGATATTAGGCTCTAGATTAGCGTACCGTTACTTAAGATATATCGATGGTTTAACCTCCTCGCGCCCAGGTCGCCACATGTGGCGACAAAAAAAAAATTGAAAACAAAAATATTTTAGAAAAAAGAAATTACACCTTTAGCGCCATCTATAGAATATTTTTTTTTATATTTCTTTGCATAAATGAGTAAGTTCGTGACAGTGGAATATGTTGTAGAAAAAGGTAACAACAAGAAAAAAGTATTTTTTCAGGATTATCCTAGAGCCACATGGGCGCAAAGTGGTTAAGGCTATACGTTCGCCTCCAAAACCCGAATTTTACGTTAAAATTATTTGAAAAATCGTCTTTAGTTTAATAGAGCTATTTTTATTAATACATTAAAAGTGCCTTAAATCATAGAAACACTGAAAAAGTGGAAAATCCCGGCCTTTACCACAAATATTTCAGTAGCCAACAACAATAAGAAAGTGAGTTTAAAAAAAAGATCTTTACAAATAAAGGTGCAAAATGGGAAATAAAATTATTTTTTTTGGAAAAATCTGCTGAAATGAATTGTGATATGTGGAAAGTCAAGTCCTCAAGTTCCTGCATATTTTCATTCCCGAATGTCCGCATCAAACGAGAGTGTTTCTTTCTGTGTGTTTACAAATGTAAACGTGATTACGGCGAGTTCACGTGCACTAGAAAGATGCATGTCTTACTGCTAGCTTGATTGGGAACGTCTGATCTAATCGAATGCACGAGCTTACTTTTAATTATCTATTAAATTCGCACATTTCTTCTTGAATTAATTGCGAAATTAATGACATTTGTTATTTAATTATTGACCTCGGCCTGTGGTCTCGGTCAATAATTGAAAGTCAGGCTGTCGTCTGGCAACGAACACTCGAAAACTGCACGGATTTATTAACCAATGACGAAACTGCCGCAGATACATTACCATAGATATTATTTCAATTACAAAAATATACTTTTCTTTCTACAAAAATCCTAATTAATGTTGAGACTGACATCGATAGAAATACAGTTACAGGTTTAACAAATTCATTCATTACCACTCCCGGCCTACATCAAATGAATACCAACGTGAGAGACGAGACATGCGTATTTTCTCATTGCGAATTTACATTTAAATAAATATGAACTAATAACAGGAAATCGTCGTCGGCTGTACCGTCAGACGTAATAATGATATTTTTCATTTACAAATTAGTCAAAATCGAATTTTATCTGCAACGATCGGTTTTTATCGCCACTAAAGAGCATGTGCAGTCGTGACAGGATAAAGAATGGTACCAGGCTACCTAATATGGTAATCAACTTTTACTACTACTCACGTAAGACCGAGAGAGAAAGGTGGATGGAAAGGGGGAGAGGGAGAGAGAAACGGAATGGGAATTCGTTAAAGAGAATTGGAGGATGTGTGCGCGCAGTTAGAATTTAAAAAATATGTCAATAATACAAGATTTCTGGCGTGATAGCAGCCAGGTGCTAATTTTATGCTTGGGGTCTCGGTGGAATTAATTGTTTATATTTAGGATAAAAATTAAACTGAATTTAATATTTACAATGTTTTAACTATTGCTAATTATTATATGGAATGAAAATCTAAACTAATAAATTAGATTTGTTCAATTTTCTTCTCGTTTATCACGTGGTGAAACATTTTTTAAAATTAAAGATTGGTTGGTTTCACAATTTTTTACATCATTATCTTAGATAATAAATAAATAAATTGTGAAAAATTAAATATAAAAAAAATATTTCATAGATGGCGCTAAAGGTGTAATTTATTTTTTGTAAAATATTTTTGTTTTCAATTTTTTGTTTGTCTACACATGTGGCGACCTGGGCGTGAGGAGGTTAATCCATCGTATATCTTAAGTAACGATACGTTAATCTAGTGGTGAAACAAAAAAAATAATATAATCATTAATTATTGTTTCCCATTATTCGCATAATACACACCTCCGTGAGATACACGGCCACTATTTTTTTGCAGAAATGTGCAACCCGTGAATGCCAACAAACAAATCTAATTCGTTTTAAAATTGTGCAGTACGTTGCTTTAGAAAAAATTGAAAGGTTCATAAATTAAAAAAAAAAAACGAGGCACTAATGTCGTGAGTACAAAGTTTAACTAGATATTAATTTAGAAATGAGATTTAAGTGGTTAATGACAGCTGCAGACCGGTTTCTGGATACTGGCCGTCTCACACGTGTGAGGTGTTTGAGTTGAAACGACCATTACATGGCGTTACTATTGCATACCTGCTCTATACCAAACATTAAAATGATTCATGTTTTCATTCTTCAGATATTTAGTGGTCTTTTTATTATTTTCTAACACAATTGAGTGCCTAAGAGAGAGAGAGAGAGAGAGAGAGAGAAAGAGAGAGAAGGGGCCACAAACACATAGTTTAAAGATAAATTAAGTACAAAATATATAAAGTTTGTTTAATTTTACTGGGAAATGGCTTATTTGCTTTCAAATATAAACAGGTCAATTTCACCCATAGATGGCAGCACCTACAGGAACTGCAGCTAAATAAAAAAATGGTGATGTGGTCATCATACTTTCTCCGATCGTATCATCATTTATATTTACACTTTCATGGTTTATTTTCTATTTAAATCACATTTTAAATGTACATCAAACGTTTTGTAGACTCGCATGAAACTGACGTTTAAAACGTCAAAATTATAAAAGATGGAAAAATTATACTTTAAATTCGAAAACTCAGTTTACTCAAAAACTTAAGAGATTTCGAAAAAAAACTTATTCTTTATAAGTTGTTCATTTTGGCATTCTCTGCAATTATTATTAACATAAATTTGCTGTAACTATTATCGTTTCATAATTATAAACCAAAAATTTAAAGAAAAAATGTTTTCTCGACTAACAATGATTTTATGAAAAATGTTTTCAAGCAAAAGATGTTAATTTCTTAGTTGTCTTCAAAGTTTGTTTAAATATTTTTGTGATATTTTTCATATTTAAGAAAATATTGACAAAAAACAAAAAACAGTTAAGGTAAACGCCCACTTCCGGTGTACGAAATTTTACCAAAAGCTTTTCAGTTCTTCAGATTATCGAATAAGACGTATGTTCAAAGTTTCATATCAATTGTTCAATTAGTTTTTGAGATACAGCGCACACAAGCAGACACACACAGACACAAAAAATTTTTTTTCCAGAAATTGTTGAAATGGCATCTAGGGACCCCAAAACGGATATTCCCGTAAAAAAAATTTTTGAAAAAAAAAATCAATATACTTTCTCGTACTTCGTAACGGAGAAAATAAAAAATAAGGTTATGTGGCATAGCCCCTTCTCTCTCTCAGGCACTCAATCATTCATTAAATTAGTAATTAGTTTATCAGTTTACGGTTTAGGCAACTTAACTTGCCATTATCAAAACTAAAGCTAATATTTTGTTCAATTCTAACATTTCTCATAAATTATTTAGTAGTCGTCATTCTTTGAAGTGTCCAGCATTCATCAACAGAGATAAAATGAGTGTTATTTTTAAAGCCTGTCATTCATTACATCAACTGTTAATCCGTGTTGTTTTTATCACATACGTATTTGGATAAGTGATTTTGCTATCAAACGAAATATTTTTAATAAATATACATTGCCGGGCTACGGGTTGAAGGTTACTGAGTTTAAATAGTAAATAAAATACTAAATAGTAATTGCATGTAAATAAGATATACGGAATTAAATGATTCTCTGGAGTATAATTATCTAGAATCGTTAATAATAAATAATGACATGCAGGGTGTTCTCGAGTTTCACTCACAAAAAAGAAAAAAATAAATTCGTAGGCCCAGTGGCGGCTCGTGGAACATGTTGATGGTAGAGCCACTTATACAATATGCCCCCCTACTCCGTTTTCTGAAGAAAGAAAAAAAACGATTTATCTTCCTAGACCAAAGTAACGGGCGAAAAAGTGTTTAAATTTTTCACAATTTTTCTCGCTTTTAAAATTAATAGAAAGTCTTACATGAATGTTGATAGTAGAGCCACTTATACAATATGCCCCCCCCCCTCCGTTTTTTGAAGAAAGAAAAAATGATTTTTTATCTTCCTAGACCAAAGTAACTGGCGAAAAAGTGTTTAAATTTTTCACAATTTTTCTTGCTTTAAAAATTAATAGAAAGTCTTACATTCATGTTGATGGTAGAGCCACTTATACAATATGCCCCCCCCCCGTTTTTGGAAGAAAGAAAAAACGATTTATCTTCCTAGACCAAAGTAACTGGTAAAAAAGTATTTACATTTTTCATAATTTTTCTGGCTTTTAAAATTAAAATATCCCAAAATCTGATAAAGGGCGAATATGGATTTTTATAGAAAATAACGCGACATATAAATTTTGAGGAAATTTAATTTTATATTTTTTCTCGAGTCGCAAAAACTGTCCCAATTTTTCCCAAATGAACTCGCTTTTAAGATGAAAATATCCAAACATCTAATTAGAGGACAGATGTGGGTTTTTATTAAACTTAATGACAAATACTTTTTTAGGAAATTTGGAGTTTTAATTCAATAGCAATTGTTTTTATATTTATAATCAAGCCGCCAAATCTGTTTACACTTTTTACAAATTTACCTCTTGGTAAAATGAAAATATCCCCAAAATTTAAAAAAATGGCGGTTGTGGTATTTCATAAAATTTAATTATAAATAAATTTTGAGTAAATCCAGAAAATTTCAAATAGTAATTGTTTTTATATTTATAATCCAGCCGCCAAAACTGTTTAAACTTTTTACAAATTTACCTCATGGTAAAATGAAAATATCCCAAAATTTATTAAAATGGCGGATGTGGTATTTCATAAAATTTAATTATAAATAAATTTTGAGTAAATCCAGAAAATTTCAAATCAATAGTAATTGTTTTTATATTTTTGGTCGAGTCGCCAAAATTTTTAAAATTTTCCACAAATTTACTCGCGTTTAAGATCAAAATACCCTAAAATCTAATTAAAGGACAGATGTGGGTTCTTATACAACTGAATAACAAATAAATTTTTAGTAAATTTAAACACTTTGAACTCAATATCAATTGTTTTTTTTTATATTTTTAACCCAGTCGCTAAAACTGTTATTTTTCACAAATTTCTTCATTGTAAAATGAAAATATCACAAAATCTAATAAAAGGGCGGGTGTGGTTTTTTACAAAATTAAATGATAAATACATTTTGAGAAAATTTATATAGTTTCAAACCAATAGCAATTGTTTTAAAATTTGTTCTCGAGTCGCAAAAACCGTTTCATTTTTTCGCAAATTTACTTGTTTTTAAAATGGAAATTTCTCAAAATTTAATAAAACGGCGAATGTGAAATTTTACAAAATCTCAATAACAAATAAGATTTAAGTGAGTTTGGAAAGTTTTAAATCAATAGCAATTGTTTTTATATTTTTTCTCGAGTTGCAAAAACTCTTTAGCACTTTTTTAAGATGGAAATTTTCCAAAATTTAATTAACACGTTGACCGCTTTGTCAGTCACCGATGAGTGACACCGAAGTATTCCAAGTGGGCCACGTCAATCACCGATGACTGACAGTAAGTGCCTACTTTAAACTTACTATTTAGCGCTGTCAGTCACGAGTTAAATTAAATAAGCATATTCTTACTCATTTTATAAAATAAAACTTAAAAACAAAGAAAACTTTTTTTGACATTTTACAAAAAAACTTGTTGGCAGCCAATGTGTTAAAAATTAATTAAAAATTCTTGCTGATCTTGAAACTACAGGTAGTGCCATGGCTCCTTGGTTTTATATAACGAGCCGCTCCTGACCATGAACATTGTAGATGATTTTTTCAGATTTTGAACGGCCGTAACGGCTAAACGAAGAATCTAAATCGAACGCGGTTTTCAAATCTGTGTTCATTGGGTGCAAATTGGTCGGATTTAATTAAAATTGGCGATTTTTAATTTTTGACGAAAACTTGATAAACTACTTTTTCCCAAAAATTGCATTTAAAATGATTTCCTGTAGAAGCTACTGGCTCGATTCGAGGTTTCCGTACGTCACCAAAAAGATCCCTTCAAGACGCTTTAGAAAATGTACTTGCAAAACCACAAATGTCTATTTGAAGCCTTTAACGCATCAGCAAAGAAAACTTCAAAATGAAAAATACCGAAAAAAATTATTTTTTTAATAATCATCATAGACCTTCATGTAATACATTTTTCATGAGAAGAACGAGCTAAATCGATTGGCGTTAAAACATTTTATCTCGAGAAAAATGCAAAAAAGTTCACAATTCACAGAAAATTTGGTAAAAAGTCAATTTTTTCAAACTTTGAACGGCCGTAGCGGCTAAACGAATAATCCAAATTGAACGCGGTTTTCAAATCTGTGTTCATTAGGTGCAAATCAGTCGGATTAAATTAATTGGCGATTTTTAATTTGTGACATTACTTTTGCCCAAAAATTGCATTTAAAATGATTTCCTGCAGAAACCACTGGTTCGATTCGGGGTTTCTACATGTCAGTGAAAAGAGCCCTTCAAGAAGCTTTAGACAATGTACCTCCCTAACGACAAATATCAATTTGAAGCCCGTGGCGCGTCACCAAAGAAAACTCGAAAATGGAAAAAATTTAAAAAATCAACTTTTTTTAATAAACGCCCTAGCTCTCTATTTTATACCAATTTTCATCAGAAGAAGGAGCTAAATCGATTGGCGTTAAAAAATTTCATCTAGAAAAAATTGTAAAAATACAAAATACGAGACTACATAATGTTCAAAATTATTTTCAAATAAAAACGAATAACTTTGTTGGTATCACTTTATTAACAAGTTTATAAAGTAATACCAACAAAGTTATTCGTAACAAGTTAATAAAGTGATACCAACAAAGTTATTCGTAAGTTAATAAAGTGATACCAACAAAGTTATTAGTTTTTATTTCAATTATTCAAAATGTATCACGAAGTGATAATTACTTATTCAAAATTATTTTGTTTCGGACATACGGAGCAGATGTTTTTGAAATATTTTATCATAATCGCATTGATAAAGGCCGTACCTAACATCAGTGGCGGCTCGTGATGGTAGAGTCACTTATACAATATATCTTTTTTGAAGAAAGAAAGAACGATTTATCTTCTAGGATCAAAGTAACTGGCGAAAAAGTGTTTTAAGAATGAATTTAAAATTCTTGCCGAGCTTGAAACTACAGGTAGTACCATGGCTCCTTGGCTCTGCGTAGGCCCTAGAAGTCTATTTTATAGCTATTAATATAACGAGAATATTATGCGATTCATAATAATCGAGGACAAACTTATTATAAATCGCAAATATTCGAGTTATATTCAAAGCTTTATCGATGGTGCCGTTGGTATGTAAATCAAATCAATAAATTAGGTCTGATATATAAAAATAGTAATCTTAAAATTAGCACGTTCTTATTAACGATTGTTGATCCGTAACTAACGTATTATGAGTAACTATATATCATAATTGATGATGTCTACATAAACCAAAAGTTTGAATAATTGAATAACTACAAGGCGGACAGAATACCAACAATTATTTAAATTTGGATTTTGACAGTGAAACAAACTTTTTTTTTAATTTCATTTGTTAATTTCTTTACATGAAACCCTTATTTTGATTTTACTGATGGATTTTTAGTGCTCATCCATTTAATTTTTATTTCAACCTCAAATTTTTCTCTTTTTTTTAGATTTTTTCAATTTTACAGGTTTAGCCAAAAAATTAATTAAAACTTTTTTGTAGCATTTGGTAAGACAAAAAATGTCCTGGGCCGGTGGTAAGGTGTGAGCCACATTATTAATTCACAATTAATTTATCTAGTTTAATAAATCACTTTGTTTTAAGAGTAAATTTAATTATATTCAAGACGTACATGTTTTTCAACTTTCTGTTTTTGTATATTTCATATATTTTATTTATTTATATTTAATTATTAATTGTTTTAATTTCATGTAAAGGGTGTTTACCGTAATAAATATTATTATTATTACATTAAATTGAAATACTAAAAAATGCAATAAAATGTTTGTTTATTATTATTATTGTTATATAAAGATAAACAGTGAGTATTTAATTCTGACTTAATACACCTTGTTAAAAACGTGATATTTTCAAATTCTATCTAAAAAATAAAAAATCAAAACAAATGTGGTCGAAGTCTGGCAGCTCGAGGTCTTGGGTTCGAATCCTACTAGAAATAGGGATCAGCGTGACAATGATTCGACAGTACAATTGTGAAGTAAGCAAACTAAATTAAAATCTATCAACACTGCTGTCCTCACTTTTAAAATATTTACCCTTAAACACAGCCCTAAATATAAAAAACAGTTGCAAAAAAATTCAATTTTCGACTTCAAAATTTTATTTATTATTCAAAATAGATTAATTTTCATTTCTATAATGCAATAAAAATTATATAAAAAAAATGGGTAGTTTACTGAACATAGTCTATTTTATTGTTATTATTGCTATAACGTGTTCAAAAAAATTTAAAAAAATTTAAAGTAAAAATGATATATAAAAAATATAAATATGCAAATTGGAGCACGATTTTGTTGTTTTCATAACAATGAAAAAAAAATACTTCGTCTTGGTGGTATCGTGCGAGCCACAAAATTTTGTTTCAGAGTTGGCTGTGAGATAAATGAGGTACGTCATGAGACTAGATTAGTTCAATTGAATTAGATTTAAAAAATGAATTAATCTCAGACATGACTGCTATGTTTCTCTCTCTCTCTGGCATGGCCAACTCGGCAACAAAATTCTGTGACGCGAGAATCTGCCTGCTGCATCCCAAGTCGAGTGCGTTCGATACCCCGCACGGGCGGAATATTTTTCTGATCGAGAAATATCCGCTTGTTGTATCTGTCCATCATTTATTTAATTAATTTCAAATAGATATATTAAAAATAAGAAAAGTCTAAGCCAAATAAAAAAAAAGTTACTTCAATAAATAAAATATTTTAAAAAAATTCGCAGCTTGATCGGTTATTATTACTTGAATGAAAACATTTACAATAAGCAGGTTGGCGAACATATTAAATTTGATTATTATTATTATCATCATAAAAATTGTTATCGGTCCAATTTTTTTTTTTAATTAAAAGTGAGCGGGTTTTCGATTTTATAATAATAATGATTTCAATGAAAATATTTGCAATAGATATTTAGGTATATCTAAAATAAGAAAAGGCTAAGACAAATAAAAAAATTTAAAAAAATTACTCCAGTAAATAAAATATTTAAAAAAATGCGCAGGTTGATCGATTATTATTACTTAAATGAAAACATTTACAATAAACAGAACATAATAAATTTGATTATTATTATTATTATCTTCATAAAAATTGTTATCAGTCCAAAATAAAATTTCATTCATCAAAAACTGCAGATTAAAAAATCTTAAATGATCAGAATGTTATTGGTAAAATTAAAAACAAAATGTCGCATTGTCTTTGTCCAAAATTGTTATCTTAAAACTAGGCTAACTGTAAATATTGCAGAATTGAAAAACGGTCAAAAATTGTGAAATGTCGAAAAATGTATTCATGTCTTGTACTGCCTTGAATTGAATAAATATTTTGTGTATTTTAATTATTTATTATTGCTCATATGTATATTTAATTAATTTCATATAGATATTTAAAAAATACGAAGAGTCTCAGCCAAATAAAAAAAAGTTACTTCAATAAATGAAATATTTTAAAAAAATTCGCAGCTTGATCGGTTATTATTACTTGAATGAAAACATTTGCAATAAGCAGGTTGGCGAACATATTAAATTTGATTATTATTATTATCATCATAAAAATTGTTATCGGTCCAATTTTTTTTTTTTTAATTAAAAGTGCGCGGGTTTTCGATTTTATTATAATAATTATTTCAATGAAAACATTTACAATAGATATTTAGGTATATCTAAAATAAGAAAAGGCTAAGACAAATAAAAAAATTTAAAAAATTACTCCAGTAAATAAAATATTTAAAAAAAATGCGCAGGTTGGTCGATATTATTACTTAAATGAAAACATTTACAATAAACAGAACATAATAAATTTGATTATTATTATTATTATTATCATCATAAAAATTGTTATGAGTCCAAAATAAAATTTCATTCATCAAAAACTGCAGATTAAAAAATCTTAAATGGTCAGAATGTTATTGGCAAAATTAAAAACAAAATGTCGCATTGTCTTTCTCCAAAATTGTAATCTTAAAACTAGGCTAATTATAAATATTGCAGAATTGAAAAACGGTCAAAAATTGTCAAATGTCGAAAAATGCATTCATATCTGTCTTGTACTGCCTTGAATTGAATAAATATTTTGTGTATTTTAATTATTTATTATTGCTCATATGTATATTTAATTAATTTCATATAGATATTTAAAAAATACGAAGAGTCTCAGCCAAATAAAAAAATTAAAAAAATTACTCCAGTAAATAAAATATTTAAAAAAAATGCGCAGGTTGATCGATTATTATTACTTAAATGAAAACATTTACAATAAACAGAACATAATAAATTTAATTATTATTATTATTATCTTCATAAAAATTGTTATCAGTCCAAAATAAAATTTCATTCATCGAAAAGTGTCGATTAAAAAATCTTAAATGGTCAGAATGTTATTGGCAAAATTAAAAACAAAATGTCGCATTGTCTTTGTCCAAAATTGTAATCTTAAAACTAGGCTAATTATAAATATTGCAGAATTGAAAAACGGTCAAAAATTGTCAAATGTCGAAAAATGCATTCATATCTGTCTTGTACTGCCTTGAATTGAATAAATATTTTGTGTATTTTAATTATTTATTATTGCTCATATGTATATTTAATTAATTTCATATAGATATTTAAAAAATACGAAGAGTCTCAGCCAAATAAAAAAATTTAAAAAATTACTCCAGTAAATAAAATATTTAAAAAAAATGCGCAGGTTGATCGATTATTATTACTTAAATGAAAACATTTACAATAAACAGAACATAATAAATTTAATTATTATTATTATTATCTTCATAAAAATTGTTATCAGTCCAAAATAAAATTTCATTCATCGAAAAGTGTCGATTAAAAAATCTTAAATGGTCAGAATGTTATTGGCAAAATTAAAAATAAAATTTCGCATTGTCTTTGTCCAAAATTGTCTTAAAACTAGGCTAACTGTAAATATTGCAGAATTGAAAAACGGTCAAAAATTGTGAAATGCATTCATATCTGCCTCGTTGTACTGCCTTGAATTGAATAAATATTTTGTGCATTTTAAATATTTATTATTGCAAATATCTATTTTGAAATTATGTACTGGATTAAATGGCGTCCGTAAATGAATAAATAAATAAAAATAAATTAGAAAGTCAAGACACTATTCATAGTCATTGGCTTTTAATTAGAATTTGTTTATTTAAATTTCCCGAATATAAACTTGTCATTAGTGCCAAATCTAATTTGTAATGTGTATCAAAAATTACCAATTAAAATTGCACATCAAAAGCTGCTACAAAGAAAATCAAATAAAATCTAAAACTACACACCGGTAGTGGTAGATGTTCCGTAGGTGATGCCAAAAAAAAAACAAACAAAGCCATCTGACAAAAGTTGCATGTCAAAAACAGCAACCGTCAAATTGACATCTGTTGAATCTCATTCTCAATCCTTCAATTGACATTTACTCGAAAAATTTCTTATGTAAGATGGCAACATTTTTATACTTCCAGTTCGACAATGAAAAGATCTCTCAAAATCAACAACAAAAATAGGGGGTTGCCATTTAAAAACAAAATGGATGACGTCATCACTCAAAAACAAATGACGACTGAACATCGACTTTTATGCAAAAATGTATATTTTTATAAAAATTCGAGGATTTTTTCCAAAAATATTTTATTGCGGTTTTACTGAATATATTCCATACTTTAGGCGCGCATTGTAAATTACCACCCGCATTAGTCCTGATGCGCTAATGCATGTGGCAGTAGGTCGGAAAAAAAAAGGATGAATAATACATTTTTGTTTAAAGCTATGCCATTTACGTTAATGACAAGGTGTTAATAAAATCATCATCTCCGGAAAGTAAATAAAAATGTACTGGCTTCCGTGACTCGTTCCAGTACTCGAATAAGAGTATTATCGTTCGGTTCGAGTGCCACAGTTAAAGCAGTAGGGGACTCATGCGTCTGAAATTTGTGCGTGGGATGAATGAAAAGTGGAATAAAATATTAAACGAATAGGTTTCAACAATAAAAACATAATCCGCCAACTGTGTTTTAGCAACATTTCCATTATTACCCACTTTTCACAAATTGCCAAATTAAATTATTTTTTTTTATTTTCGGAATTCGGATTAGAGAGTAAATGACTGATTTAATTTTGTACAATTATTAAAAAGTGGAATAAAATATTAAACGAATAGGTTTCAACAATAAAAACATAATCGGCCTACTGTGTTTTAGCAACATTTCCATTATTACCCACTTTTCACAAATTGCCAAATTAATTTTTTTTTTATTTGAAGGGAATTCGGATTAGAGAGTAAATGACTAATCAAATTTAATTTTGTACAATTATTAAAAAGTGGAATAAAATATTAAACGAATAGGTTTCAACAATAAAAACATAATCGGATTACTGTGTTTTAGCAACATTTACAATTATTAAAAAGTGGAATAAAATATTAAACGAACAGGTTTCAACAATAAAAACATAATCGGCCTACTGTGTTTTAGCAGCATTTCCATTATTACCCACTTTTCACAAATTGCCAAATTAAATTAATTTTGTTTATTTGAAGGGAATTCGGATTAGAGAGTAAATGACTTATTAAATTTAATTTTGTACAATTATTAAAAAGTGGAATAAAATATTAAACGAATAGGTTTCAACAATAAAAACATAATCGGATTACTGTGTTTTAGCAACATTTCCATTATTACCTACTTTTCACAAATTGCCAAATTAAATTAATTTTGTTTATTTGAAGGGAATTCGGATTAGAGAGTAAATGACTTAGCAAAATTCAATTTTGTACAATTAATAAAAAGTGGAGTAAAATATTAGACAAATTAATTAGAAAAAAAAACATAAACGGCCTACTTTTAAATTTCCTAACAACCTTAAAATATACACACGATTATCTACTTTTAGATTTGACAATTGATGAATCATCAAATTTAATTTTTCTGTTAACACGTTGACTGCCATGGCCTTGCAAACTGCATCAGAAAACTACAAGTATTCTCGTTGTTGGCAGTCAATGTTTTTTAGGAGAATTTAAATTCTTGAGTGAATGACTTACGACATTGATGAATCATCAAATTTATTTTTTTGTTTTAAGGAAGGGTGTTTGAAGTGAATCCGGATTCTAGATTATCGAATTTGATTTAAAATGTTTCGTTTGAAGGAATTGCCGGTTGGAGAGAGTGCGTCATGAGGCTCGAGCCCACAGCGCACGCACTGAAGCAGCCTCTACGCTACGCAGCGCCCCCCAAATGTAATTAAGCGTGAATGTTAAAAATGTTCGGTTATGAATGAAAATGAATTATTAATAATTTTAAAAATTAATTAACTAAGGCAGTAGGGAAACATTAATGTAATTAGTAGGTTATAGGTTTGTGAGTCGTAACTGGTCTTGTAGTAATATAAATATTATTGAAGGGGATGGTTGCGACCGTTATTACGTGGTAATCCCTAATTTAAAAAAAATCAGTATGTTTTAATCAAACTGTTTCAATTATTAATTCATGAAGAATTTTGGATCTAAAAATAGGTCACGTCAAATAAATCATAAAAATTAAAATTTAATATGAAGAAGACTTGTTATGAAAACAGGTTGTCAATGCTTTGGTAAATTTGTCATTCGGGCATGTCATACATCGAGCTAAAACTATTCGAATAATTTGTTTTTGTAATTACCTGGAGGTGGGTAGGGCGTCGAGGGCACTGGTTCCGGAGCGTAGTTCCTGAGGCCGTAGCCGCCGTCGTGGGCATGAGCGAAACCCGCGCTCTCCGCCACCATGGCGGCCGCGGCGGCGACTCTACCCCTTTCGTCCGCGGGCGTGAGGTAAGGGACGGGCTGGTGCGAGTCGACGTGGTGCCTCGACGACGAGTACGGTGAGTAGTTGCACCACGAGGACGAGGAGAAGCTTTGATGGCACGATGAGACTGAGGGGTCCGCACTAGGTCCGGCCGACGAGACCGCCGAGTACTTGTACTCGGGGGTGCCACCGGCCGCCGTGGCGGCCGGCGACCAGAAGGAGAGGGCCGCCGCTTTCCGACTGTCCCTGCCCCCCGTGGGGTCGGCGGCCAGGTTGTAGTACGTGGGCGCGTTCGAGTACTGGTGGTGGTTCAGTCCTACGGTCGGCTCGAACGCCGTGGCCCCCGCGTGGTGGTTATCTGACGGGGAGTAGTTCCACGGCTGGCCGTGATGCGAGTGCCTTATCACACTGGGCTCTGCACATTCACCGTAACCACCGGAGGTCAGTCTTTTGGCGGGTATGTGCAGCGGACCCGCCGACCCGCTGTTGCTGGTGACGCTGGCGGGCGAGGAGCTGGAGGTGGCGGACGTCGTCGCCGTGGGCGGCGGCACGGTGGCTGGACTGGTCATTCCGCTGTTGCTGATCGGGGTCGCTGCACTCTGGGGGGCTGGTGGGGGGCTCTCCTCGTACAGTCCTCCGTTCATCATCGACCACCAGGTCACCCCGGTGGAAGTCCCCGCTCCGGTGGCTGGGGAGGATCCGGGGGGATGCACATGGTCGTACAGGGTGGGTGCCGCGCACGCCACGGGGTCCGCGATGGTGAGGATGATGGTCGCGCAAGGGGATCACAGCATCGGAGGGGAGCGGCACGCACAAGAGTATCAGTTGCACACCAGACGTCGAGCGTGGATGTAGTCAGGATGATCAGGTCACACGATGTTAATTATGAAACAAAACAAATTTACCCCAATAAGTCCAACGAGCGAACAAACAAACAAAAAATGTATCAAAGCGCGCGACAATACGCCACTCCACCATAAATTAACGCACAATAAATTTTACGAGCACAACCCCACAACCACTATCTCTCCTATTTATCTTTTCCTATTATTTTTTTTTTGGGCTCAGTTCAGGTAAAAGGAAAATTTCGTTCCGGACCCAAAACAACTATATCAGATAGATTGTCGCACGTAACGCGTTGTTGGAACGAATCGAGATTTTTAGAGTTCGCGATGTCTCATATGTGGACACGTACGTGGCGAGTGACAGCGACGGACAGGTTGCTGGCACACACTGAACTTGTGTATTCCTCGCGGTCTAAACGCAGTCGGCTGCGATCGGCGATGCGCGTGCGATCTAGCGGCCGCACTTCGGAACCGCTTTTATATAAAAGCTCTTCGCGAACTGTCGCGGTTGTCCGCGCTGCGACACACGTCCGATTGCCGCACGACGCTTGACGCGGGCTAAAATCCGCGAGCTTTCAGTAACTCTCCGACTCCCAACGATAAGCCATTCACTCGACTGCGATTGTCGCTTGAAAATTCCGTTTCAATAATTATCTCGAATTATTTATTATTTTGCATAAATGTTTATTTAATTAATCCGGTATAATTTAACAAAATTACAACCTTCAAAATGTATTCTGTTAATAACTTACGTATTTAACTATAAAAATCTCTAAACGGTGCATTTTGCGAAATTTTAGCTTTGATCAATAACAACTTGAATTACAATTCAATTAAAAAAAAAACGGTAACGAATATTTCTATAAAAAATGCAACTTCTAAAATGATTTATTTATTTATTCGGTATAATTTAACTAAATTACAACCTTCAAAATGTATTCTGTTAATAACTTACATATCTAATATACATATAAAATTTTCGTGTCACAGTGTTTGTAACAAAACTCCTTCGAAACGGCTTGACCGATTCTTATGAAATTTTGTGTGTATATTGAGCAGGTCTGAGAATAGGACACAAACTATTTTTAATACCCCTAAATGATAGGGGTGGTCCACCGCAAATTTTTTATTTTTATTTTTTGGACAAAATTTTTTATTTTTATTTTTTTATGATTCGGCATTAAAAAATACATACAACCCTAAATTTTTAACCTTCTACTACCAACCCTCTCTCGGCGATCGACCGCTCGATCAGTTATTCCTTTTCCATTGTTTGCGCCGACGGTTATTAATGGGCTTACCCTGTAAATTCATATCGATAAATGTAAATAAATAAGTAGCTGAAATTATAAAAAAAAATATAAACAAAATTTTAACAGCAAATGCTGCACTGAGCTCAATTGCAACACTTGCATCCGATGAACAATTAAGTCGGCTTTAAATACATAAATTGGTGATAACGATTGATTTATAATACGCGCGCCATCTCTTGGTGGTTGGAATGTCGCTCGCGGTGGTGTTACGAATTAAAATATTCTGCGGAAGATTCTGTGCGCGGTTGAGAATTTTTTTAATAATTTTGCCATTTAGTTCAAATTCGTTGATTATTAAAAAAAATTATGAATTTTTGAAGCAATAATTGCATGTTAGAGCAATCATGAATTTCAAAAATTAAAAAAAAAATATTTCAACTGGCGATACATGTTTTTATTAGTAACAATACACTTCTTACATTCTTTAGCTTTAATAATTTTGTTATTTAGTTCAAATCCGTTAATTATTAAAAAAGTTATGAATTTTTGAAGCAATAATTGCACGTTAAAGCGATTATGAATTTTAAAAATTCTAAAAAAAATATTTCAACTGCCGATACACGTTTTTATTAGTAACAATACACTTCTTACATTCTTTAACTTTAATAATTTTATTATTTAGTTCAAATCCGTTGATTATTAAAAAAAGTTATGAATTTTTGAAGCAATAATTGCACGTTAAAGCGATTATGAATTTTAAAAATTCTAAAAAAAAAAATTAAACTGCCGATACATGTTTTTATTAGTAACAATACACTTCTTACATTCTTTAACTTTAATAATTTTGTTATTTAGTTAAAATCCGTTGATTATTAAAAAAGTTATGAATTTTTGAAGCAATAATTGCACGTTAAAGCGATCATGAATTTTAAAAATTCTAAAAAAAATATTTCAACTGCCGATACATGTTTTTATTAGTAACAATACACTTCTTACATTCTTTAGCTTTAATAATTTTGTTATTTAGTTCAAATCCGTTGATTATTAAAAAAGTTATGAATTTTTGAAGTAATAATTGCACGTTAAAGCGATCATGAATTTTAAAAATTCTAAAAAAAATATTTCATCTGCCGATACATGTTTTTATTAGTAACAATATACTTCTTACATTCTTAAACTTTAATAATTTTGTTATTTAGTTCAAATCCGTTGATTATTAAAAAAGTTATGAATTTTTGAAGCAATAATTGCACGTTAAAGCGATTATGAATTTCAAAAATTCTAAAAAAATATTTTAACTCGCGATACATGTTTTTATTAGTAACAATACACTTCCTACATTCTTTAACTTTAATGATTTTGTTATTTAGTTCAAATCCGTTGATTATTAAAAAAGTTATGAATTTTGGAAGCAATAATTGCACTTTAAAGCGATCATGAATTTCAAAAATTCGAAAAAAAATATTTCAACTGGCGATAGATGTTTTTATTATTAACAATACACTTCTTACATTCTTAAGCTTTAATAATTTTGTTATTTAGTTCAAATCCGTTGGTTATTAAAAAAATTATGAATTTTTGAAGCAATAATTGCACGTTAAAGCGATCGTAAATTTCAAAAATTAGAGCCTAAACCGTTTTCGGCCACTATAGTCACCACTTTATTTGCTTAATTTCAATGGGCCACACACGGACGACGGCGCAGCGCAGTGGAGCCGTCGTTCGTCACCAGTAATAAGCCACGTATTGACGACGACGGAGCGCAGCGGAGCCGTCGTTCGTCAACAGTTTATTTGCTTAATTTTAATGAGCGTCACCAGTAATAAGCTACATATTGACGACGGCGCTTCACAGCGGAGCCGTCGTTCGTCACCAGTTACCTTGCTTAATTTTTAAGGGCTACGCACGGACGACGGCGCAGCGCAGCGGAGCCGTCGTCTGTCACCAGTTATCTGCCTTAATATATATGGACCATTCGCGGTCGACGGCGCAGTGTAGCGGAGCCGTCGTTCGTCACCCTTGCTTAATTTTTAAGGTCTACGCACCAGTTTATTTGCTTAATTTTAATGGGCCACACACGGACGTCGTCAGTCACCAGTTATCTGCCTTAATATATATAAATATATATGGACCATGCACGCACGACAGCGCAGCGCAGCGGAGCCGTCGTTCGTCACCAGTTACCTTGCTTGATTTTAAAGGACTACGCACGGACGACGGCGCAGCGCAGTAGTTACTTTGCTCAATTCGTGATTATGGTATCGATTTTAATACGTTGGCAGAAAATAAAACAAAGAATGTTGTGTATCATAGAGCATTACAATAATAAACACTATGTTTTTGAATATTTTCTTTTTATGAATTATACCAATTCGAATTCAATATTCATAGTTAAGACAGGACAACGTCTGTCGGGTCAGCTAGTTTAACTATAAAAATCTCTAAACGGTGCATTTTGCGAAATTTTAGCTTTGATCAATAACAACTTGAATTACAATTCAATTTAAAAAAAAAAACGCTAACGAATATTTCTATAAAAAATGCAACTTCTAAAATGATTTATTTATTTATTCGGTATAATTTAACAAAATTACAACCTTCAAAATGTATTCTGTTAATAACTTACATATTTAACTATAAAAATCTCTAAACGGTGCATTTTGCGAAATTTTAGCTTTGATCAATAACAACTTGAATTTCAATTCAATTTAAAAAAAAAAACGCTAACGAATATTTCTATAAAAAATGCAACTTCTAAAATGATTTATTTATTTATTCGGTATAATTTAACAAAATTACAACCTTCAAAATGTATTCTGTTAATAACTTACATATTTAACTATAAAAATCTCTAAACGGTGCATTTTGCGAAATTTTAGCTTTGATCAATAACAACTTGAATTTCAATTCAATTTAAAAAAAAAAAACGCTAACGAATATTTCTATAAAAAATGCAACTTCTAAAATGATTTATTTATTTATTCGGTATAATTTAACAAAATTACAACCTTCAAAATGTATTCTGTTAATAACTTACGTATTTAACTATAAAAATCTCTAAACGGTGCATTTTGCGAAATTTTAGCTTTGATCAATAACAACTTGAATTTCAATTCAATTAAAAAAAAAACGCTAACGAATATTTCTATAAAAATTCCAACTTCTAAAATGATTTATTTATTTATGGCTGCATCCTTGATATCATTTACATTCTTTTATTATTTAACAATAAAAATCTCAAACCGTGCATTTTGCAGAAATTTTAGCTTCGATTAATAACAACTTGAATTTCAATTTAAAAAAAAAACGCCAACGAATATTTTTATAAAAAATGCTACTTATAAAATGAGTTATTTATTTATCGCTGCATCCTTGATTTTATTTTCATTCTTTTATTATTTAACAATAAAAATCTCAAACCGTGCATTTTGCAGAAATTTTAGCTTCGATTAATAACAACTTGAATTTCAATTTAAAAAAAACGCTAACGAATATTTTTATAAAAAATGCTACTTATAAAATTATTTATTTATTTATCGCTGCATCCTTGATTTTATTTTCATTCTTTTATTATTTAACAATAAAAATCTCAAACCGTTCATTTTGCAGAAATTTTAGCTTCGATTAATAACAACTTCAATTTCAATAAAAAGAAAAACGCTAACGAATATTTTTGTAAAAAATGCTTCTTATAATATTATTTATTTATTTACGGCTGCATCCTTGATTTTATTTTCATTCTTTTATTATTTAACAATAAAAATCTCAAACCGTGCATTTTGTAGAAATTTTAACTTCGATTAATAACAACTTGAATTTCAATTTAAAAAAAAACGCTAACGAATATTTCAATAAAAAATGCAACTTCTAAAACGATTTATTTATTTATCGCGGCATCCTTGATTTTATTTCCATTCTTTTATTATTTAACAATAAACATCTCAAACCGTGCATTTTGCAAAAATTTTAGCTTCGATTAATAACAACTTGAATTTCAATTTAAAAAAAAAACGCTAACGAATATTTCTAGAAAAAAAGCAACCTTCCAAAATTATTTATTTATACATCATTGCTTTTATTTCTATTATTTTATTATTTAACAACAAAAGCCTCGAAACGGTGCATTTCGCGGAAATGTTAGCTGTGATCAATAACGACATGAATTTTATTACAAAAAAAGCGTCACCAGTAATAAGCTACATATTGACGACGGCGCTTCACAGCGGAGCCGTCGTTCGTCACCAGTTACCTTGCTTAATTTTTAAGGGCTACGCACGGACGACGGCGCAGCGCAGCGGAGCCGTCGTCTGTCACCAGTTATCTGCCTTAATATATATGGACCATTCGCGGTCGACGGCGCAGTGTAGCGGAGCCGTCGTTCGTCACCCTTGCTTAATTTTTAAGGTCTACGCACCAGTTTATTTGCTTAATTTTAATGGGCCACACACGGACGTCGTCAGTCACCAGTTATCTGCCTTAATATATATAAATATATATGGACCATGCACGCACGACAGCGCAGCGCAGCGGAGCCGTCGTTCGTCACCAGTTACCTTGCTTGATTTTAAAGGACTACGCACGGACGACGGCGCAGCGCAGTAGTTACTTTGCTCAATTCGTGATTATGGTATCGATTTTAATACGTTGGCAGAAAATAAAACAAAGAATGTTGTGTATCATAGAGCATTACAATAATAAACACTATGTTTTTGAATATTTTCTTTTTATGAATTATACCAATTCGAATTCAATATTCATAGTTAAGACAGGACAACGTCTGTCGGGTCAGCTAGTTTAACTATAAAAATCTCTAAACGGTGCATTTTGCGAAATTTTAGCTTTGATCAATAACAACTTGAATTACAATTCAATTTAAAAAAAAAAACGCTAACGAATATTTCTATAAAAAATGCAACTTCTAAAATGATTTATTTATTTATTCGGTATAATTTAACAAAATTACAACCTTCAAAATGTATTCTGTTAATAACTTACATATTTAACTATAAAAATCTCTAAACGGTGCATTTTGCGAAATTTTAGCTTTGATCAATAACAACTTGAATTTCAATTCAATTAAAAAAAAAAAACGCTAACGAATATTTCTATAAAAAATGCAACTTCTAAAATGATTTATTTATTTATTCGGTATAATTTAACAAAATTACAACCTTCAAAATGTATTCTGTTAATAACTTACATATTTAACTATAAAAATCTCTAAACGGTGCATTTTGCGAAATTTTAGCTTTGATCAATAACAACTTGAATTTCAATTCAATTTAAAAAAAAAAAACGCTAACGAATATTTCTATAAAAAATGCAACTTCTAAAATGATTTATTTATTTATTCGGTATAATTTAACAAAATTACAACCTTCAAAATGTATTCTGTTAATAACTTACGTATTTAACTATAAAAATCTCTAAACGGTGCATTTTGCGAAATTTTAGCTTTGATCAATAACAACTTGAATTTCAATTCAATTAAAAAAAAAACGCTAACGAATATTTCTATAAAAATTCCAACTTCTAAAATGATTTATTTATTTATGGCTGCATCCTTGATATCATTTACATTCTTTTATTATTTAACAATAAAAATCTCAAACCGTGCATTTTGCAGAAATTTTAGCTTCGATTAATAACAACTTGAATTTCAATTTAAAAAAAAAACGCCAACGAATATTTTTATAAAAAATGCTACTTATAAAATGAGTTATTTATTTATCGCTGCATCCTTGATTTTATTTTCATTCTTTTATTATTTAACAATAAAAATCTCAAACCGTGCATTTTGCAGAAATTTTAGCTTCGATTAATAACAACTTGAATTTCAATTTAAAAAAAACGCTAACGAATATTTTTATAAAAAATGCTACTTATAAAATTATTTATTTATTTATCGCTGCATCCTTGATTTTATTTTCATTCTTTTATTATTTAACAATAAAAATCTCAAACCGTTCATTTTGCAGAAATTTTAGCTTCGATTAATAACAACTTCAATTTCAATAAAAAGAAAAACGCTAACGAATATTTTTGTAAAAAATGCTTCTTATAATATTATTTATTTATTTACGGCTGCATTCTTGATTTTATTTTCATTCTTTTATTATTTAACAATAAAAATCTCAAACCGTGCATTTTGTAGAAATTTTAACTTCGATTAATAACAACTTGAATTTCAATTTAAAAAAAAACGCTAACGAATATTTCAATAAAAAATGCAACTTCTAAAACGATTTATTTATTTATCGCGGCATCCTTGATTTTATTTCCATTCTTTTATTATTTAACAATAAACATCTCAAACCGTGCATTTTGCAAAAATTTTAGCTTCGATTAATAACAACTTGAATTTCAATTTAAAAAAAAAACGCTAACGAATATTTCTAGAAAAAAAGCAACCTTCCAAAATTATTTATTTATACATCATTGCTTTTATTTCTATTATTTTATTATTTAACAACAAAAGCCTCGAAACGGTGCATTTCGCGGAAATGTTAGCTGTGATCAATAACGACATGAATTTTATTACAAAAAAAAACGCTAATGAATTCAGTGGCGACTCGTGCAACATGTTGATGGTAGAACCACATATACAATATACCCCCCCCCCCATTTTTTTTTAAGAAATAAAGAACGATTTATCTTCCTAGACCTAATTAACTGGCGAAAATTAAAAATTAAAAATTCTTGCCGAACTTGAAACTACAGGTAGTGCTATGGCTCATTGGCTCTATATAACGAGCCGCCACGAATGAATATATCTATAAAAATGTAAATGTAAAATTAAATTGTATGAAGGCCTGATAATAATTTGGTACACACACGTATATACAGAGTGCCACAAATTCTTGGGATAGTACTTTCTTATTATTAATGATAGAGATTTGGTTAAATAGGCAAAGTTGTGCAGTTTTATGTGCTAATTCAGATTCCTTTAAGAAAAATTATAATTTTTTTAATGTTTAAAGCTTATCAAAAAAAAAAGTAAATCGTATTTTAGCCGATTCCTAAAATCTTAACAACTAGACAAGATATAAAAAACTTCAAACAACAGCCATTTGGTTTTCTTCAAAATAACAACAAAATAATATTCACGATGGCGGTTAACCAGATATAAGTTCCAACTTTTTAATTTTAAAACCGCGCCACATTTAATTTTTGCATAGCTTGTAGTTGATTTTTTATTTTATTTTCAGTGAGTTACAACAACCTATACCCTTCAAAATGGCATTTCTGTTGATCCTCTTACCTCAAAAATTCGACTGGATATAAGAAAACGTTTCATTTAATTTGAAGACACAAACTTTAAATTTACATCAAAATCATATTTAAGATCGCGGCTATTGAGATGCAAGTACCAACTTTCAAATTTTAAACAGATGCCGTATTTATTTTTTCCTGGCTAAAAGTGATTTTTATTTTCTTATCAACGATCTACAACACCCTATAGACTTCAACTTTTTTTAAAGTAGTTGATGACGATTCTGTTCCCAAAACTCCCTTCCCTCATATATCTGAAGATTCAGCAGATGATGACGATTCTGCTCCCAAAACTCCCCTCCCTCATCTATCTGAAGATTTAGTAGATGAGACAGACTACCAAAATATCAATGAGTTGATTTAGATAATGACCGGTACGATTTTTCTGCACAAATAATTTCTCCTTCCTCTATCCGACGATTCAATAGATCAAACAAACTTGACCAATGCTCGTTAGATAACTCTTTGTTAATTCATACTATTTGTTTCCCATGAGATAAATAGGAGTTGATCATGTGACATCTACACTCGGCGTCAAAAAAAGGGGCACTCGAAATAACTCGTTTTTTTAAACCGTCGTAACTTGGTTCAATTTGGTCGGATTTCGATGAATCTTTCAGTTTGGGAAAGAATGTGTAGTTGATTTTAACCCCAAGTCCAACCCACCCCCCGTAACAACGCGATGGAAAAAAAATGTTTTTTATGTAAAACATTGTTCAACTTTGACAAGCTGTACCGTGCGCAAAAAAAATCGGCGGGAAATTTCACCACAATGGCAGAAAAATTTAATCAATTTCCTTCAAATGCCTTAAAAATTCGAGTCGTTTCGATGATTTGGAGCAAAGTTGTGAATTTTTGAAAAAAATGACATTTTTCACTTTTTTGGCCATAACTTGAGTAATTTTGCACCAAAATCGATGAACTTTTGCAGTCTGAACAGTTTCAAATTTTCTCTTCAACGTCATGTGAATTGTTTTGTTGCTAAAACGAGTCCACCCCCTGCCACCCCCTAAAGGAAAAAAATGTTTTTGAAGTTTAAATGTGCAAATTTGGTTTCTTGTGTGCAAAAAAAATCGTGGACTCAATCGCTATGCTGACGGCAATAAAGTTCAATAATTTTCCTCCAATTTCCTCCAAAATTCAAGTCCTTGCGATGATTTGGCGCGAAGTTATGCAGTTATGAAAAAAAAATACATTTTGTGCCTTTTTGGCCATAACTAGGCGATTTTCGCACGAAACACGATGGAATTTTGCGATCTAAGAAGTTTTCGACTTTCGTGACCCCCTGGAAACCTCTACAAAAAGTGTTTTGGATTGACAAAAAATGTTAAATTTTTACAACTTGTTTTCATTTTTGATGTCATTTTTTTTTTTTAAATTCATAACTTTGCTCCAAATCATCGAAACATCTCGAATTTTTAAGGCATTTGAAGGAAATTGATTAAGTTTTGCTGCCATTGTGGTGAAATTTCCCGCCGATTTTTTTTGCGCACGGTACAGCTTGTCAAAGTTGGGCAATTTTTTACATAAAAAACATTTTTTTCCATCGCGTTGTTATGGGGGGTGGGTTGGACTTGGGGTCAAAATCAACTACACATTCTTTCCCAAACTGAAAGATTCATCGAAATCCGACCAAATTGAACCAAGTTACGACGGTTTAAAAAATCGAGTTATTTCGAGTGCCCCTTCTTCCAGAAAGTCAATCATTTTAATCTCAGATATGAGTGCTATGTTTCTCTTTCTCAGGCATGGCCAACTCAGCAGCAAAATTCTGTGGCTCACACCTTACAATTCCAACTCCATATGTTTAAAATCACTATATTCCCCGCAATTTTCAAATATCTTCCGGCGTTGAACTATCCCCGCGTCGAAATGGCCTGTGTCGAATTGACTTCGAAAAGACAACAACGAACCGGCAGCGCTGGCTTGTCCCATTCCAGAACATTTTGTACATTTATAAAATAAAACCTAGTCTAAACACAGTTTCAACATGATTCATTATTATACTGTGCAAATACAGATTTGCAATATAAATGTTGATTTCCCAAATTATATTTGCTTGTAATGATCAGTCTCTTAATAAGGAGCATATTTCCGGCGTCAAAATGGCCGGTGTCGAATTGTCTTGGCGTCGAAAAGGCAGCGCTGAATTGTCCCAATCCAGAAAATTGTGTACATTCATGAAATAAAACTTATGTCTAGACATAGTTTCAACATGATTCATTATTACACTGTGCAAATACGATTTGCAATATAGATGTTGATTTCCCAAGTTATATATGTTTGTAATGATCAGGCTCCTAATAAGGAGCATATTTTGCATAACTGCACTTTCACTTTATGCTTAGATATTACGCATTTTCTTCTCGCTTCGCAACACGATCAATTTTATATAAATGTGAATCATTGGCGGAACACATTATTGTCAACTTTGCGAGCATAAGTGAGACGCTCGAGCAAAAACGTATAAGAATTTACGATTTTTCTACGCAGTTGTCAATACGTGTTGTGTGTGTAAGTAACAACACTTGATGTTTTGATAATGGCAAGTTGAGTTGCCGAAACTGTAGTCGACAATAAAAATCTTTGTTATACCAACGAAGTAAAAGTGTTTTTATTATATTAACAACACGTGTTTGTGTGTGTAAGTGTAGTGAGTATGAATGTGCTACACCAGAGGTTCCCAATCTTTTTTAAGATGTTGTACCGGTATGTATAGCCCGTTCTCCGGAATGTGGCGGCTGTGGTCGTAAAAGAAGGTCGGAGCTCGGTAAATAATGGACGTAATATTTTTTATCTCAAACCAATCTTTGTTGAGAAGTACTGGTGTAAAAGTGCGTATACCAATCGGAGCGAAGGACAGTAATAAATGTATGGGATGCAATTAGACGAACCACCAATAGCTTTTCTTCGAGGGTACGTCAAACCTCGTTTTACGACCTCGGCCGCCAGATTCCACCGAATAGGCTATAATAAACAATATCAGTAGGTAAATTTATTTGTAGAAAACAGTCCTAAAAAATATTTCATAAATTCTCAAGCGATGACTTTTTCTTTTATAGCTTGTCTCCCTCAAAAATAATGTTTGCATTATTATTTCATTCAGTTATCACCCACCGTTGGCATGAATCATTATCATGGGAAATGGTAAACTAGACGTGTACGAACATTACTTTCAGGATTCTCAAGGAGAGAAAATGTACAAAAATATTACAGAACATATCTCGCTGAAAAAATCTCCAGAAACGTGCTCAAACATGTTTGCTATTTCCTCGCTACTTTTTACTTTTCTGTTAATGATACAAAATTCAGTAAACATTTTGGGAAAAAAAATTGATTGAACTTAGTAATACCGACCCACAAAATAGTATTTTTTTCAATAAATTAAATTATTGAATGTAATAATTTTAATAATATGTGTAATAATAATATAACATAAATTTTGACCCAACACAATTTATGTACATTACTTTGTACATACATGAAAAAAGGGTTCAAATCTAATTAAAAATACGAATTGATGTACATACAATGAACATAAAATTAATTAAAATCCCCAATTTCCATAATTACGTATAAAATTATTTTCAAATTTAAATTAATTCAGAGACCTTTGTGGAAACAACAGATTCATTTGATTTACTAACATGAGAAAGAAACATATAGTTTGCATTGTAAATTACATAAATATTCTATAAGAGTTTTACAGAAATAATGAAAAATGTTGATTATACTCGTATATACACCAAGGTGTGCAATTATGACTTAAATAAATATTTATAGCACAAGGATAATTAGTTTTGACCTTTCAGCCATGAATTTACAATTTAATTCCAAAGGGATTTAATGAAGGAATATTTAAGGCTGAAGCTTCTAATCACGAAGAAACAAATTATTAAGCCATTAAATGTTCAATGTTGGAGGCGTTTAATTCGTGGTACATTTTATTTGTAATTTGAAACTATAGTCCGAACCGGGATAATGTGGCATGTGAACGAAGTGTCTCTCTCCTTAGTCGCCGAGAATTCATTGGTGCGAGGTTTATCAACAATAATATTGTCGTGTGTGAATGACCTAAGTCTTGTTGCTTTGTAAGCAAAGTTTTTAGAGACTATGCTCGGCCCACCGCTTCAGTCTTCGATCTCGCAATATAAGTGGCAGATATGCCAGTTTAAGTTATGTTTGCCTATACAAGCGATGTTGCTCTTAGTCATAGAAACGGAGCCTGCGATAGTCTCATAAGAATGGAATGGCGACATTTTCAAGTCCAAGTTCCAAATTGGACTAAGCCAGAAGTGTATTGATATAAAAATAAGTCCAGAGGTTGGAGGTTGCTCAGACATGGAGAGGTATTTGTTTGAAATTTGTTTAAAAAAATGTGACCTTTAGATTTATAGGAGGAAGATGCAGATTAAGGTTGGCGGAGGGCCCGGGCGCATAGAAAAATGCTGGGAAAAGAGATGGTGAACAGTGCTCGAAGAGCAATCAAATTTGAGTAAATTTGGAAACTTTGGAGTTTGTTTAATTGATTTTAATTTTTCTTGTGGCTGAAAAATGTCCAATCTTATAATTGAAACAAGGAATGTTTAAGTGTAACTATTTCAAAATTTAGGCTAAGAATGTTATAAAAATAAAGATTTATCTGAAGTATTTTTGGAAAGTTTGGAGTTTGTTTCAATTGTTTTTAATTTTTCTTGGACTTGAGAAAACTTGCAATCTTATAGTTGAGACGACGTATGTTTGCAAATTTGATTATACAAATAAAAATTAAGCTATTTTGAGTAAATTTGAAAAGTTTGGAGTTTGTTTTTATTGTTTTTAATTTTCCTTTTGACTTAAAAAATGTGCAATCTTATAATTGAAACAACAGATGTTCAAATGTAATTATTTCAAAATTTGGGCAAATTTTATTTTGGTAATGAAAATTAATTTATTTTGAGTAAATTTGAAAGGTCTGAAAGTTTTTGCATTTTCTTGCAACTTGGAAAATATCCAGAATCTTAAAATTAAATCAGGCAGTGTTTAAGGGTAAATATTTCAAAATTGAGGGCAAAAGTGTTGATAGATCTTAATAGAATCACGAAACGCTATCTATTTTGATTTTTTTTTTTGGCGATTTGTAAAAGGTTTGACAGAATTGAACCGGAGAGTGATTGTTTCGAAATTTAGGGTAGGAATGTATGCAAATTTTTGCAGAAAAGTGCAATATATTTTGAGTGAATTTGAAATTTATTTTCCTATTTTTTGGCGGTTCGGAAAAAGTTCGAACTCAGAATTGAACTGGGGTGTCCAACTTTTTTTTTATATAAAAAGTGCAATCTATTTTAGAGGAATTTGAAAAGTTTAAAGGTTGTTTCAATAGTTTTTCTATTTTTTTAGCGGTTTACAAAAAGTTCGACCTCAGAATTAACTCGGGGATTGGTCATGAGTGATTATTTTAACATCTAAGGTAGGAAGATGTCCCAATTTTTACAGAATCATGAAGTGATATCTATTTTGATTGATTTTTTAAAGGTTGGAAATTATTTTTTTGGCTGTTTTGAAAATGCTCGACTTCAGAATTGAACCCGAGGATGTTAAAATGTGATTATTTTAAAACCTAGGGTAGGAATATAAGTAATTTTTTATAAAAATACAAACATTACAAAAGTTTGGAATTTCTCTAATTTATTTTTCTATTTTTTGGCTGTTTTGAATATGCTCGACTTCAGAATTGAACCTGAGGATGTTAGAATGTGATTATTTTAACATCTAGGGTAAGAATATTTGTAAATTTTTATGGAAATATAAAGTACAATCTATTTTAAGTGAATTACAAATGTTTGGAATTTTTTTCATTTATTTTTCTATTTTTTTTAGCTGTTTTAAAAATGCTCGACTTCAGATTTGAACCAGAAAAATATTAATATGAATATGATTATTTTAAAATCTAGGTTAGAAATATTACAATTACAATTGTTTGGAAATTCTTTCAATTATTTTTTTTTAAATTTTTTATGCTGTTCTGAAAATGCTCAACTTCACAATAAAACCAATGTGAGAATGTTATTATTTTAAAATCTAGGATAGGAATGTTTGTAAATTTTTATAGAATCATGAAGTACAATCTATTTTAAGTGAATTTCAAAAGTTTAGATTTTATTTCATTTATTTTTCTATTTTTTTTTTGCTGTTTTGACAATGCTCAACTTCAGAATTGAACCAGAGGATGTTAGATTGTGATTATTGTAAAATCTAGGATAGGAATGTTTGTATTTTCTTATAAAAATATGAAGTACAGTCTATTTTAGGTGAAATAGGAAAGTTTGGAATTTCTTTAATTTATTTTTCAATTTTTCTTTTGGCTGTTTTGAAAATGATTGACTTCAGAATTGAACCAGAGAATGTTAGAATGTGACTATTTTAGGAATGTTTGTAAATTTTATAGAAATATAAAGTACAATCAATTTTAAGTGAATTGCAAAAGTTTGGAATTTCTTTCATTTATTTTTCTATTTTTCTGGCTTTTTTGAAAATGCTCGACTGTAGAATTGAATCAGATGATGTAATTTTTTATAAAAATATGAAGTACAATTTTAAGTGAATTACAAAAGTTTGGAATTTCTTTCATTTGTTTTTTTGTATTTTTTTTTGCTGTTTTAAAAATGCTCAACTTCAGAATTGAACCAGAGTTCAAGTATGAATATTTTAAAATCTAAATTAGGGGTAATGGCACACCTAGTTAATTAATTAATGCCATTAAACGCTATCTATTTTTAGCAAATTTATAAGTTTGGAGTTTCTTGCAGATGTTTTTTTTTTAAATTTTCTTGATGAATGGAACTGTCGGATGTTGAAGTTCTTTTAAAATTCTGGAATGGAGTATTGGATTTTTTTTTAAACATGAAGTGCATTCTATTGTAAGTAAATTTTAAATGTTTGGAGTTTGTTGCTATTGTTTCTTTTTTTTAAATTTTTTGGCGATTCAAAATATATCCGACTTCACAATTTTAACAGAAGGTGTGGTTAATTTAAAATGTAGTGATAGAATAGTTCCCTGATTTTTATAGACTGATAAAGCATAATCTATTTTGAGTAAATTTAAAAGTCTAAAACTTATTGCGATTGTTTTTTTATTTTTTTAACGACTTGAAAAGTGTTGGACATATTCAATTAAATCAACGCGTGTTCAAGTTTGATTAATTCGAAATCTAGAGGAGATATATTGGTAGAGTTTTATAGAACAATGAAGTATAATATGGTTTGAGTAAATTTAAAAGTCTGAAGGTTATTGCAATTATTTTTCTATTTTTTTTAACGACTTGAAAAATGTTGGAGATTTTCAATTAAATCAGTGCGTGTTCAAGTTTGATTAATTCTAAATCTAGACAAGATATGTTGGTAGATTTTATGTAGAATAATGAAGTATAATATTGTTTGAGTGAATTTAAACATCTTAAGTATGTTACAATTATTTTTCAATTTTTTAACGACTTGGAAAATGTTGGACCTTTTCAATTAAATCACCGCGTGTTCAAGTTTGATTAATCCAAAATCTAGAAGAGATGTGTTTGAAGATATTTTTGAAGAATAACGATGTACTATCTGATTTAAGTGAATTTAAAAGACTTAAGTTTGTTGCAGTTGTTTTTCTATTTTTTAAACGACTTGGAAAATGTTCGACATTTTTAATTAAATCAGCGCGAGTTACAGTTTGATTACTTCGAAATCTTGATGAGGGATGTTGGTAGATTTTTGTAGAATAATGAAGTATAATATGGTTTGAATTAATTTATAAGTCTAAAGTTTGTTGCAACTGTTTTTCAAATTTTTTAATGTCTTGAAAAATACTGGATCTTGGAATGAAATCTGCGGGCGTTCAAACTTATAAAACTTGATATAATGGTAATGTTGTTGAAGGCTTCATACTCTTGAACGATAACAGTGCTTAAAATATATCAAAGTAGACCAAACTTGAATATACTTTAGGAACTACAAGCGATTTTGCTTTTAATCATAAAAAGAGAGTCTGCGATCTATCGAAGAGTTCTAGATTGGACTAGGTTAAAAGTGCCAGGAGATTAAAACAAGTTCCTTCGAGGTAATCCAGTCATGGCTGGAAGAGGGATTTGTTGTATTAGAAGATGTGACTTTTACGTTTGTAGGAGGAAGATGGTTCGTGGTTTATATGCAGAGAGATATAGAATTTGAAAAAAAAAATGTGATGCTGGTGAAGACTTTTTATTTCTGAACGATAATGTGTCACCACATCAAGCGATTATGTGGATAAAAATTTTGGAAAACAATTTTTGTCGGAATGAACACTTGATGTGGTCCTTTCTTTAGATGTCATTTTCAATGAATGATGATCACCCACTTGTGAGTTTCACGTTTTCCCAATTTTTAAATCATCTTTACAGAATTGGCGATTAACACTTTTATTTTTGTTTCTTTGTTACCAAAAAATTAACAGCTTGTATTTTATAAGACTACTCTGCATATTATCATTTTGATTGCCACGTCACGATTCAAAGGGGGGGAGAGACAACTCTTTTAAGAATGGGTCGACTCTTTACAAGTAGAAAAGGTTTACAGCAGGTGAAACATGTAATTTGGTTGGAGATGACTTTTTTTACTTCTCACAGACATACTTTTTTACTTCCTACAAGTCATGAGTGGACTCTTTTTAACACTCTTTTTAAAGAGTTGACTCACAAAAAAAATCATTTCGCCCACCTCTAAGTTACAGAAATTTGGATTATTTTTTTTTATCAAATTAAAATTTTACAATTCATTCATGATGAATATTATTTTTATCGAATTTACCTGGACTTACATGCTTACACTTTCGATTACCGAGTAAAATACTTTCTGCGCCCTTATTGGATTCTATGCACACTCCCAAATTGATTGGTTCGGGGTGAAACTAAGAGGGAAAGTAAACGTCACGATAATCCGCAAACCGGAAATAATGCATGACCAGGTACGCCCTCACGTCGGCCGTTCTCCCCTTAATGGAGGACAATTCCGGAAACCCCATAGGACGGTCCTTCACGAAAAAGAGAAACGTCCACCCTTTAATATTCATCAGGCCGGGACCTTCGTGAATAAATATCAGGAATAAATATTAAGAGCTCGCCTTCGGTATATCTAGTTAATAATTGGGCGATTAGCTTACCAGATGGACCGTGAATACGTCTGTGTTGTGCTGTTGAAATTGGTCGCGGGGACTGCTCGTAAAATTCAGGTATACAAGGGATGTTTTTATTGAAGAACTGTCACTTTAACGCGATAAAATCGTAGGAGCTACCGCGTTACGTGAACTGCTTATGGTTTGTAATGGCGGGGTGTATTATGGAAATTTTCTACGGGGGACTTCCGTTTTCGGATTTCTCGTACAGGTGGAGAATTTTAAATTTTCGGATTGTTTCGGTTTTACATAAAACGGCTGTTGCTCATTATGTACGGCCGTGCTCTCAAACTCGTTTATTTCTTTATCATTGTATGAGCGCGTCTGGGTCAGTGGTTCTCAATCTTGTTCGACAGGTGATATAGGATAGGTACCTTTTTCTAATTTAATTTTTCCTCTTTAAAACACCATGTATAATCATAAGAAACTAGGGCTGGAACTTTTTTTCGAAGATTTCCAATTTTCAAATTTCGAAGATTCATAGAAAATGTTTGAAGATGGCTGAAAGACCACTTGTAGCTCTTTTGTAAACTGAGTTTCAATAAATTGTATTACTACTATTGTTTGAAGATGAAAGTTTCGAAGTTTCGTATTTTTTACGTTTCGAATTTCGCGAATATTGACAAATGAAAAAGTTAATTTATATCATTATTATTATTATTTCAAAACAAACAAAAACGATTCATTTTAGATATGTTATTGCTTCTTATTTTGCCAATACATTAGTTTGATGTTAATTCATTATTTACAGCAACTCGGCATCAGTGGCGGTTTCAAAGGGGGGCTAATCGGGTAATTACCCTCCCTAAGAATTTTTTTTTCAATTTTTATTGTTAAAAATTACCGGTATTCCATATTCCAAACAAATAATATAATATATTTTACATTATTTAACTTGGATTATTGATTTTATTTCGTGATTTTCGTTATTTTCGAATTTCTGGTCAGAAATTTATTTTTGGTGGCAAATTATTTTGCTTCTACCTTTCGATTTTTTGGTCTGCATTTTTATTTTCAGATCAGGATTCTTGATTCCTTGGCCCATATTTGAGATTTCTGCATTTCCAACTTTTTTTTATTTTTCTTTATTTTGACCAAAATATTCGATTGGTTTGTAGAAATGTTCGATTTTTTTTGTCTGCAATTTTTATCTTTACGCTCGTTTTCGAAGTTTTGTTTAAATTTTCACCGTTTTAGGCTATATTGTAGATTTTTTTATTTTTAGGTCTAAATATTCTTTATTTTGACGAAAAAAATAGATTGGTTTGTAGAAATTTTGGAGTTTTTGCCTGCATTTTTTATCTTTACGCCCGAATTTTTGTTGTTTAGTCTAAATTTTCACCTTTTTAGGTTTTTACTTTTTTGGCCTATATTTTGTTTCAATCTTTTGGCCGAAATTTTCTTTATTTCGAATCAAATTTTCGATTTGTTTGTTAAAAATTTGGATTTTTTTGTCTACAGCTTTGAATTTTGGGTACGAATTTTAGATTTTTGGTCTTCATTTTTTATTTTTTGTCCCATATTTTAGATTTTCTTGCGAATTTATTTTTTATTTTTATATATACAAACATCTTTATTCCCAGAAATAACATCTAAATACATTATGTTAAAAACTTGAAATCCGCTTTCCGTTGGCTGTGAAAGGGCTATCGATTTTTATTTTTGCTATTATTTTCAAATTTCTCTTTGGAACTTATTTTAAGTTAAAAAGAGTTATTTTGGGGCTAAAAATGACAAATTATTTTTCTTTTGCTTGTATTTTCAATTTTTTGGTGTGCATTTTTATTTTGAAACCAGGTTTTTGATTTTTTGGCCGATAATTTAGATCTTCGGCTGCTTTGTTCCAAATTTTTGATTTTTTGGCCAAAATATTCGATTTTTCTAGCAAGATAAATGGTTCTTTGTTTCTTCAAAAAAGGAGGACGGATATTGTATAAGTGGCTCTACCATCAACATGTTCCACGAGCCGCCACTGATTTCATTTAGTAGAAAAGTGCCTTGTCTCAACTTTTAAAGCTAATTAAAGCGAAAATTAAAGAAAAATATTTTCCTATTAAAAAAAAATTGGAAAATGAAATTTAAACCCTTTTCTTAGAGAGAGAGAGACAATCTTTATTCAGACAATAAAAACATAAATTAACAAAAGTAGAGTAATTATAAATATACAAAATGAGGTTGTTAGTCTGTCTGGGCTATCGACCGAAGGTCTTTCTGCCCCCTTTTCTTAGAATATTCTGCATTTTTTATTATTAAGCCTGTATTCCCGATTTGTTTTTTGGCTAAATTTTTTATCATTTGGTCTAAATATTCTTTATTTTTACCTAAATTTTCGATTTCATTGTTAAAATGTTCGACTATTTGGTCCGCATTTTTTATTTCTCCTGACGAATTTTTGGTTTTTAAATTTTTGACCTGTATATTCGATATTTTTGGTCAAAATATTTTAACTTTTAGCCTAAATATCCCTTATTTAGACCTTTTGCGATTTAATTTTTTGAATTTTCGACTTTTTGGCCCAAATTTTTAGATTTTTGACCTGTATTTTCGATTATTTTTGGTCTAAAGTTTTGATCTGTTGACCTAAATATTCTTTATTGTGACATAAATTTTCGATTTAATTGTTAAATTTTTTGATTTTTTTGTCCGCATTTTTGATTTTTCGGACCGATTTTTTAATTCTAGTTCCAAAATTTTGAGTTAATTTTGGTTAAAATATCTATAACCTGAATGATTGATTTATATGCGAGATTTCTTTTTATTTTTTTCGGTATTTTCGAGTTTTGTTTGTTGAAATTTTCAATTTTTTAGTCTGCAATTATTACCTTCAGGCCCTAGTTTTCGATATACTATCTAAATTTTCGACTTTCTGGCCAACATTATAAATATTTATTATTTTTTTAAATCTTTTGACCTAAATTTTTCTTTTCGATTTTATTGTTAAAATTTTTCGATTTTTTGGCTCCCATTTTTGGTTTTTCGTTTAGTCTGCATTTATTATGTTTAGGTCCGAATTTTCCATGTTTTGTCTAAATTTTCGACTTTTTATAATAATAATAATAATAGATATTTATTTCCCAACAGACATACATCCAATTACAGGGAAATGTAACATTTCATAAGACATTAATTAGCAAAAATTAAACTAAGATAATATATATAAAAAAAAATATAACTAAAATATACATATTCTAAATGAACAAACTTGATAAGATTTTATGTCCTCCCATACACTTTTTTGACCAACATTGTAGATTTTTTGTTAATCTTTTGCCCTAAATTTTTCTTTATTTATTTTTATTTGTCTGTTCAAATGTTTGTTTCCTTGGTCCACTATTTTTATTTTTTTAAATTTTTGGTATATTTTGCAATGGCGGTATCAAAGGGGGGATAATCGGTTAATTACCCCCTCCCCACCTAAGAATTTTTCGCTTATCAATTTTTTTTGTTAAAAATATATATAATATAATATATATATATATATATATATAACTGGTAAATTTTTTCAACGCTTTAAAACGTTAGAAAAGGATAGGGAGATTTCACGGAACAGGTGTGGTATATGAGAACGAAAGCACCAGCTTATTTATCTTTTTTTTAATTACCCCCCCTATACTAGTTGGCTGGAAACGCCCTTGCTCGGCATGCGCATCTTATGTTTCGTCTTGGGTTTTCGAGATAAAATTTTGAAATTACTTAAAAGTAAATCCTTAACTGTCTAGGGTTGAATTGAAAAATTCGAAATTTCTCAACTTCGATACTTCAAATCTTCCAAGTTCTATTCGTTTCTTTTGACTCTTCGAAGTTGCGAAGCTTCGAATTATTAGGACCCCTATAAGAAACCATTTGAAGAGTCCTAATGCGGACATCACGAGATTTCAAATATATTTTCAAGAGAAACTTATAACACGTTTTCCATATTTTCGTATCGATCCATCATTTTCTATTCCTTGCCGGGGACTTCGACCAAAATTAAGAATCACTTGCATGGTGCATTTATGGATGTGATCCAGATTCTGACTTTAGTTATTATCATGTGAGTTTTAAACTTTTAGATTCTAAACTCTTGTTTTATTTAGAAGCACTAATATCTACTTGCAATATTATGTATGTTATTTTTTTTTTAATAAAACGAAATGTTTTCTTTTCCATCAAATTTTAAATTTATTTTGAATTATTTTTTGCATTGTCAACAAATCCGACTTAACTGTTTTTTTTTACAGGCTTACGAATATATTTGGTGTTTAAATTATGTTATTATAATAACCGCCAAAATAATCAAATCTCATCATTTATAATTAGTAAGATGCATGTAAATGAAAATATGAAGTTAATTTGGAAATTTATTTACCATTTTTTTTTTAATGTTAATTCTTTTTTTTTCAAGGTAAGTCTATTTAGCTAATACAATTCTGCAAGTATTTTGAGTTTGAGAGCAGTGGCGTATTAAGTCCGTCACTCCCCCCTCCCCATGAGCGCAGGGCCGAGCCAATATAGGCCACGTAGATCGCACGCCATCGCACGTGTTCCGCCGCTGCCGCCTGCACAGAAATCCCGCAGGAAAATAGGAAACTAGGAGGCGAGGGGGCGCGCGCCTGGCGCACATCGACTGCACATCCGCTCCGAGCACCCGCAGGATACTAACCTTGATGGAATCCGGAACGAGCGGCGTTGGAGAACACTCTCGAGAGTCTGAAAATGAAACGCACAAATGAAAAATGCGGAATGGCCGCCGCCGTTCCGTCCGGCCGTCCCGTTTCCCCAGTCAGATTAAGTCGGCTCGAAATCCGACCGGGGGCCATATAACATGTCTTTTTATCGACTCCCGCCGATGATACACACCTGGTAGACAGCTCGAAAGGACGAAGAACCCGCTCCACGTCGCCGAACAGTTTGAAGCATTCGTTGGAACGGGCGACACGAAAATAACGCCTGCAACAAAAACGGAGAAAAAAGTCAACAACGTGCACGCCGTTTATCTTCTGGAGTTAAGCTTTTTTTTCGTTTCGTTTATTTCGATTAAGGCGAGGCGCTGTGTGCCGTGCACGCGGAACAACCGGTGCGCCAGATGTTGGCAGAATTCGGCGATTTTAGCGAGACTCGTCGGATGTAGAGGAACATAAATTTTTGGCACGGACTACAAATAGACGCTGCATGTTTCCTCTGTACACCATCTTCACATTATCATCTGATGGAGAAACATATTTTTGGAACATTAGTCACCCTCATCAATCCGCCACTTCATAATTCATTTACGAATACTCGTAGACATTCGAGACTTTGTGTCATTGACAGTAGTAAACATTTTGGTGTGTATTTTGCAGTAACCAATTATCCTTTCAATAATAAATTAAACCACTAACACAGTGTATGGTTTCAAATTAATTTTATTGTTCTACAACAATTGTTTCACCACACAGTGGCTTCATCAGGTAGATGAAAAATTATGGTTTTACATTTTACACTTACCGCTTATATACTAAAAATTGGGAACAAACGTTGAGGTTAGGGGGGGGGGGGTGTTGTTGTATTAATGAGTTGAGTTGAATTAGAATACAACACCCCCCCTAACCTCAATGTTTGTTCCCAATTTTTAGTATATAAGCGGTAAGTGTAAAATGTAAAACCATAATTTTTCATCTACCTGATGAAGCCACTGTGTGGTGAAACAATTGTTGTAGAACAATAAAATTAATTTGAAACCATACACTGTGTTAGTGTTTTATTAAATGATACCATGGAGTTTCAACAAGTAACAGCCTCATCGATCCAATATATAAATAATTTAAACTCTGATTTTCGCGAACTCTAACAGAGTAGCAACAGCGGCAGCTCGTCGATCTTCATAAAGGAAGCTGAAGGATGCCGCGCACGCTGCACTACTTACTCTTATAGAGGAAGCAAATAGGCCGCTGCTGTTTTGGTGAAATTTTCTTCCGTAGCCTTTGCTACTTCGTTTAGGCAACCCTCGTTTTATGACACAAGTCATTACTGCAGGGGAAAATCCTGCCATGGCCAGCGACTCGTGGAACATGTTGATGGTAGAGCAACTGGCGAGAAGGTATTTTTCAATTTTGCGTCTAAAATGAAGTCATTAACGCACTCATTTGGGTTCGTTAATGGCTCGCCGAGTGCTTTAATAATTTAATTTTTCAAGGTTGCCACCGTTGAAATCCAGAGCCGTCAAGTGCATGGACATGCATCCCAAGCAAAAAAAAAAAAAAAAACCTGTGCTAAATTTTCGGCGAGATAGTTTTGAGGTTATGCGATGTGTGAAAATCGCAAACTAATTTCAAATTTTAATGTCAATTATTAGTGTTACCAACCACCATACAATTTTCTAAATATGTATGGCCGATTTTTTAAATTTATAAATGGAATAAAAGGGGGCAAAATAGAAAAAATACTGTACAAAACTCGTTCATAAGGCCTTTTTGCACTTGTCCATTAGAAAACTCCTTGCTACGCTCGTCGTTTTCAGTGTAATCAAGTTTTATAGAGTAATACAAGTAACTACCAATTTTTTACTTTCTCCGTTACGAAGTACGAGAAAGTATTGTGATCGTGATTTTTTTTTCAAATTTTTTTTTGCGGAAATATCCATTTTGGGGCCCCTAGATGCCATTTCAACAATTTCTGGAATTTTTTTTTTGTGTCTGGGTGTGTGTGTGTGTCTGTGCGCGCTGTATCTCAAAAACTAATAGACCAGTTGATATGAAACTTTGAACATAAGTTTTATTTGATAATCCGAAGAACTGAAAAGCTTTTGGTAAAATTTCGTACACCGGAAGTGGGTGTTTACCTTAACTGTTTTTTGTTTTTTTCCAATATTTTCTTAAATATGAAAAATATCACAAAAATATGTAAGCAAACATTGAAGAAAGAAATGAACATCTTTGATTTGAAAATATTTTTCATAAAATCATTGTTATTCGAGAAAAAATTTTATTAATTTTTTTCCATTTTTGGTATACAATTATGAAACCTTAATAGTTACAGCAAATTTATGTTAATAATAATTGTAGAGAATGCCAAAATGAACAACTTATAACGAATAAGTTTTTATCGAAATCTCTTTAGTTTTTGAGTAAATTGAGTTTTTTAATTTAACGTATAATATTTCCATCTTTCATAATTTTGACGTTTTAAACGTCATTTTCATCCGCGTTTACACAATGCTCGATGTACTTTTAAAATATGATTTCAATTGAAAATAAACCACGAAAATGTAAATATAAATGATACCATTAAGTCGGAGAAAGTAACATGATGTCCACATCACCATTTTTTACTTTCTCCGTTACGAAGTACGAGAAAGTATTGTGATCGTGATTTTTTTTCAAAATTTTTTTTTACGGAAATATCCGTTTCGGGGTCCCTAGATACCATTTCAACAATTTCTGGAAAAAAATGGTGATGTGGCCATCATGTTACTTTCTCCGATTTGATGGTATAGCCATTTATATTTACGTTTTCATGATTTATTTTCAATTGAAATCATATTTTAAATATACATCGAGCGTTATGTAAACTAGGATGAAACTGACGTTTAAAACGTCAAAATTATGAAAGATGGAAAAATTATACTTCAAATTAAAAAACTCGGTTTACTCAAGAACTAACGAGATTTCGAAAAAAACTTATTCTTTAGAAGTTGTTTATTTTGATATTCCCTACATAAATTATTCACATATTATTCACATAAATTTGCTGTAACTATTATCGTTTCATAATTATAAACCAAAAATTTAAAAAAAATTAATAAATTTTTTTCTCGAATAGCAATGATTTTATGAAAAATATTTTCAAGCAAAAGATGTTCATTTCTTTGTTTTCTTCAATGTTTGTTTAAATGTTTTTGTGATATTTTTCATATTTAAGAAAATATTGGCAAAAAACAAAAAAACAGTTAAGGTAAACGCCCACTTCCGGTGTACGAAATTTTACCAAAAGCTTTTCAGTTCTTCAGATTATCAAATAAGACGTATGTTCAAAGTTTAATATCAATTGCTCTATTAGTTTTTGAGATACAGCGCACACAGACAGACACACACACACACACACACAGACAGACAGACAGACACACACACACACACACACACACACAGACACAAAAATTTTTTTTCCAGAAATTGTTGAAATGGCATCTAGGGACCCTAAAACGGATATTTCCGTAAAAAAAATTTTTGAAAAAAAATCACGATCACAATACTTTCTCGTACTTCGTAACGGAGAAAGTAAAAATAATTGTGTCTGTGTGTGTGTGTGTGTGTCTGTCTGTGTGCGCTGTATCTCAAAAACTAATAGAGCAATTGATATGAAACTTTGAACATCCGTCTTATTTGATAATATGAAGAACTGAAAAGCTTTTGGTAAAATTTCGTACACCGGAAGTGGGTGTTTACCATAACTATTCTTTGTTTTTTTCCAATATTTTCTTAAATATGAAAAATATCACAATAATATTTAAGCAAATATTGAAGACAACAAAGAAATGAACATCTTTGGTTTAAAAATATATATACAAACATCTTTATTTGAAGACATATTTACAATTTTTAGTGTTGCTTTACATTATAATATCACAATACTTCAATAGGCTATCGACCAGGAGGTCTTTCCACCTTCTTATTATGTTATCTTCGGCTTCTTTTTTTTTATTAGGGGGGATTTGTTAAAATTTTCGATTTTTTGGTCAGCGATTTTGATTTTTAGGATCGAAGTTTTGGGCGAGGTTTTGATTTTTTTATCCTATATTTTAGATGTTTTTAACCTGAATGATTGATTTTTATACGCGACTTTTTTAATTTGTTGCCGATATTTTCAAGTTTTTTTTTATGCCCTTGATTTTAGATTTTTAAAATTATTATTTTTTATGGGCTATTTTTTTTACATTTCCGTTACTTTTTGACTAAAATCGATTAAATTAAATTTTTTTTTTTAAATTTTTTTCAAGACTGAGACCATTCTGAACACTATTTGTCCATACAATTTTGTTGTGGGACTTCCAGGAACTGGGGTTTTCGAGTTTTTGGTCGGCAACTTTTTTTGAGCTAAAGAGTTATTTTGGGGGCTGAAAATGGCGAAGTATTTTCGTTTTCCTTGATTTTTCAATTTCTTGGCTTGAATTTTTAATTTTTAGACCAGCATTTTTGATTTTTTTGGCCTATATTTTAGATCTATAGCCTGTATTTTTCATTTCTTCGTTCCAATTTTTTTTTTTGTTAAAATTTTCTGCATTTTTTTAACCGCGAATTTTCGAAATTTGTCTAAATTTTCGATCTTTTGGGTGTATATTTTAGTTTTTTACTTTAATTAAGAGCGTATTTTTTATTGGTCTATAGACTAGATTCTAGTGGAAAATACATATTTTCCATAGAAGCGATTTTTGCTGTAAAACTATTGATTTTGAATGTTTTCTTTGTTTCACAGGTAAATATGTTTGAATTTTTTTCGAATTTTCCGGAAAAGTGAAGAAATATTGTCAAAATTTCAATGATTTTGATGGAAAATGTCGCAAAAAGTAGTTCAATGAGGAAATTTATTGGAAAGGGCAAAAATACCTTCGGTCAATATCCCAGACAGACTAACCACCTCTACAGGGTGTCTACGATAAACATGAGGAGAAGTGATTCAACCGTGTGACAAGAATTTTTTTTAAATTTCTAATACAACGGCAACCCTGTAAACTTTTAACGAACGGTTTAGAGTAGACACCCTGTATGTATGTATATCAGGGGTCTCCAAACTTTTTCCATCGCGGGCAATATATACAATTCTTCATAACCTAGTGTGCCATAATATAATCAGTTTTATAACTAATTTCAAAACCTATAACAAAAAATCGTTATAGAAGTTTCAAATGTGACATTTACGGAAAATGTAACTGCTTGTCGCGGGCCGGACTCGTTGAGATCGCGGGCCGCATTTGGCCCGCGGGCCGTAGTTTGGAGACCCCTGGTCTATACTATACTATAGATTTTTAACGTGTGTGATTGATTTTTATGTGCAAATTTTTGATTTTTTTTCCCGGTATTTAATTTGTATAATTTGTCATTTCCATCTTTCATAATTTTGATGTTCAAAACGCCAGTATCATCCGATCTAATAAATTGTAAAAGTGGCTCTACCATCAACATGTTCTACATTTATTTCTACACAGAAGGGCCAATTTGAAAACTATTGAAAGAATAATGTAAATAATCCAGAAACAAATGTACTATATCAAATTGACATAAATACAAGTTCTAACTGAAACATTAAAATTGCTTGTCTCGGGATAGCTATTCAAGTAAGGGATGGGGTTTAAAAAAAAAACCTCGGATCCCTTAATTTCCTCCAAGAGGATCGTACAAATTCCGGCTGATCCCGCATTTGCATCGCCCGCGGCTCAAATTTTAATATCCACCAGACACGCTGGTTATGTTAATTTTGTAATATCAGCCCGGCTGCATTTGTAATATCGTCACATAGCGGCGGAGCTCATAAGAAGAATATGGCGACATTAACGAAGACTCCTGTCTTCTTTATATATATATATATATATATATATATATATATATATATATATATATATATATATAAAACGGCAAGAAGTATATATATATATATATATATATATATATATATATATATATATATATATAAATATAGGAGAGAGAGTGTACACTATATACAGAAGGCCATTTAATTTAACCCTTGCCACGTCGACCGCCCTCCCAGGACAATCGCATAAAGTCAGGCGAAGATTCCATTGTGCTCCTTCCCCGAAGGGCAATCTCTTTCCTTCCATTCTTCCAATCCTTCCCGCAATAAAATACACGCGCTTGCTTGCTCGCAGACGTTTTACATTTCATTAAACATTAGTAGATACGCCCCATAATGCATAATGACGGCCGGCGGGGGGAAAAATAACCCACCATTTGTCCCTTAATTAAGAACACATGCCTACAAAGAGAACTGTACCCTCATTATTACCCAAGGATTCATTACAGAAATAATAAAAAAAAAAATCGGCGTTCCTATTAATATATAACTTTCCCCTAACGAAATGCACGACAGCAGAATACGAATTTTCTGAAGGAACTGCTCTGAAAGTGAAAGGCTACATTCTTGTGCGATTATCTCTAAATCTAGTGATGGAATGTATTTAGATTTAGATGTTATTATGAAGCAGAATATATTTGAAGTCAAAATGGAAAATTTCAAGTCGATGATAATTGTTTCTATATTTTTTTCCAACCATCGAAAAATGAGCAAATTCAGCATCACCATAAGTTGTGTTCTCGTGTGATTATCTTGAAATCTATTGATGGTGTGTTTTTAGATTTTGATTAAAATATAAAGCAGAATCAAATTTGAGTAAATTTTGAAAGATTCAAGTGTGTAGGAATTGTTTTTCCATTATTTTTAACCATCGGAAATTGATGCACAAACAATCCCTGCATAAATATTTGTCTCTCTATTTTGGGATGCAATTTATTATTGCGGATATATCCGTCTCCAGCCACGGAAGAGTTAATAATGGATTCCTAAATCTGTGCACCACAGCAAGGTACTCAAGTATCAATATAAAAATATATTCTTCATTGTATGTAATTGTATTTTTATTTGAGAAAATATTATTATTGTACAGTTTTAGTAAAGATATCAAAGCATTCAAATTTTTAATAGTGTCTTCAAATTACATAACTCCGTAATCGATGGATCAAGAGAAATATCACGGCCGTGATTTACGCCCGAATATAAATTTTTATGTAGTTCAAATAAGGTTAAAGAAAGGCCCCGATTCTACTCGGTTTACAAAGCGTGTAATAAAGGGGACCTCTCACAAAAAGGGCCCTTGTCTTTCCCGATCACCCTTACGGCCCACGCCCAACCATATATTTATTCAGGACCTTGGAAAATCCCTCATCAATCGATCATTTTCTTCGTCGGGCCGATTTATTGCCCGGCGTGCGGCCACGCGCGTAATTGGCCGCAGGCGCGTTTAAAAATATCACGTTTATAAATAAATTGTTGTTAAATTATTGCTGAACAACTGGGGCCATTGTTTCGCTTCAAATTCCACACGTTTTATCTTTGGAATTCCGGCCCGCGAGAAATGCAAATGGTTGCAATATTGATCTGCAAAAAAAAAAAAGTTCCCTGAAACATAAAAGCAGTGTAACATGCGAACTACAGTAGATAAGGAAAGTTTTGTTACGAAACGTTAATTCGTTTTTCCATTTATAAATATACTTAATTTGTAGCTTGAGGTTACTTTCCGAATTTCAGAGAAAGTTGCATCAGGTATGTCAAAATGGGCTTTTCTTGAGCTGTTGAGAATTTATAGGACTCTTTTTAATCTACAAGAAACTCTACCTACATTGAGATTTGGCAACTATTGAAGAAACACTACTTTTTGTTTAATGCCAAATTCCAAGAATTCCTCATAATACCATTGCAGAAATAGTTATCAGATACACCACAAACGATAACAACAATCACTCATTAAAAAAGCAAAGAATTTGCAAAATTGGATGTAGCAATTGTAAAAAAGTTGGTCCAGACAGATAAATGGATTAACGTATTCAAAGAAAACACATCCCAAAATCTCACCATTTTAACAAAACTGCGTTTGTCTTTTTGTATCCAGTTCTGCCTGAAAACATTACGCTTTAGATCTAAAAACTAACTCAAATATTTATTTTTTTAGATCTGCTACCGTACTTATAGCAAATTAAAAACTTTAAATTGAGCATGAGCTTCAATTTTTTAGGATTTTTTCGAAATCTAGAGTAGGAATGATTTCAAATTCCCAATTGGAACATGAAGTAGAATCGATTTTGAGTAAATTTGGACAGTTTCAAGTTCGTGGCGATTGTTTTTATATTTTTTTAACCACTCGTGAGGATGCAAAACTTTAAAATGTGCATCAACTGTAGTTTTCTGTGATGATCTCGAAATCTAGAAAAAGAGTGGTTTGATATTTTCATTGGAACATGAAGTAGAATCAATTTTGAGTAAATTTGGACAGTTTCAAGTTCGTGGCGATTGTTTATATATTTTTTTAACCGCTCGTGAGGATGCAAAACTTTAAAATGTGCATCAACTGTAGTTTTCTGTGATTATCTCGAAATCTAGAAAAAGAGTGGTTTGATATTTTCATTGGAACATGAAGTAGAATCAATTTTGAGTAAATTTGGACAGTTTCAAGTTCGTGGCGATTGTTTTTATATTTTTTTAACCGCTCGTGAGGATGCAAAACTTTAAAATGTGCATCAACTGTAGTTTTCTGTGATTATCTCGAAATCTAGAAAAAGAGTGGTTTGATATTTTCATTGGAACATGAAGTAGAATCAATTTTGAGTAAATTTGGACAGTTTCAAGTTCGTGGCGATTGTTTTTTTTTAAGTAGAATCAATTTTGAGTACATTTGGAAAGTTCTAAGTTTATGGTGATTGTTTCTAGAATTTTTAACCATTTGTCCAAATACGAAACTTTGCAATGAGTCACTGTAGTCGTTTGGGATTTTCTCGAAATCTAAAGTAGGAGTGGTTTTAGACTTTTATTGGAACATGAAACAGATTGGATTTTAAGTAAAATTGGAAGTTTAAACTTTATGGCAATTGTTTCTAAATTTTTTACCACTTGTCCGAATACTAAGTTTACGGCAATTGTTTTTATATTTTTTTTAAGCACTCGTGGAGATGAACTTCAGAATGAGTTTGAGCTGTAATCTTCTGACATTATCTCGAAATATAGAGAAGAAGTGTTTACAGATTTTTATTGGATTATGAACTAGACTCAATTTTGAAAAAAAAAATTGTTTTTATATACTTTTAACCACTTGTGAGGATGCGGATTATTTCGAAATCTAGTAAAAGTTGTTTTAGATTTTGATAAGAGCAAGAAGAAAAATCTAAAAGTTTTTGGCGATGTTTATGAGAATGCTGAGACCTCGTGGGGTTTTCTTGAAATCTAGAGAACGGGTGTGATTTTTTCCCAGTAAAAATCTAAACACTTCCCTTCCGTTCAGTTGAACGGATATCAAGTTTCACTAATGCAAATAAAGTTTATAGTTTTATTAAATTTGTTTTTTTTTTTATGAAAGATATTTTCCTGTATTGCAAATGCCACATGATGGTATATAGATTTTAAAAGGCTTCGTTGTTAATTGTAATTGAACTGTCAAAGTTGTTACTTCTGTAGTGCAGTAATACTTAAAAATAAAATAAGATGTGACTTGAAAAAATTGATTTCCTCGGAGGAAGATTACTCTTCATGTGTAGGCATTAAAAGTGTGTCATCTAAATTTGAAGAGTTTGAGATATTTATGTGAAGACTATCAACTGGATCTTGGTGTGCTGGAAGAAAACTTTAAGTTTAACTTTGAAAAGAAATCAAAGTCTTTCTGGAGGATCGTGAAGTATTTATCTATTGGAGCCTATTGGAAGAGGCGGTTTAAGATCATTGTGGTATGTTCTGATTACTGTTCCCAATCATAATTGTTAGCACAGCCAGGTATGTCATCTCACTTGTCAGTTATTTCTTAGAAAGTAGGAGAAAACTTCTTGCTAAGCAGGATAGTATCTGTTATTTCTTAGAAAGTAGGAGAAAACTTCTTGCTAAGCAGGATAGTATCTTCATGGTTTAGAGATGACAAATGGATATTTTTGATACCAAGTTTTTATATAAACCTTGTCCACCCCTATCCTTCTGCTAGCTAGATGAAAATAGCCCAATTTGCCCAATTATTCTTCGGAGAAAGTTGTATCAACCAGAAGAAGTTGGCGAAGCTGGATTGAACCTAGAAAACATTTTGTTGTTGCCTGAAATGTGTATGCCCACGTTAACATGCTTTCTGAACTTCGAAAAAAATCAAGTTTTTCGGAATGTGCACGTAATAAAATATGACAATGCGAAAACTTGCGTCCTATGCTAATATAAAAAGGGGACCCTACAGTTCTTTTGCATTCTTTTATGAAGCCCTGAAGGGTTGGACGTAGATAGAAGGCGTAATTAACGGCGCGGGCACTGATAAGGAGCAGTAAAACGTCGAATTTTTCAGCCTCGGGGGCGGAATAAAAGCGCGGAGATGTACAAATCCTCATTAGCAAAGAAATGGCCGTGCATAAAAAGTTACAATTCTTATAAACTCCCCGACGACGACGCCTCTATAAATTATTTAGCTGGAGCGCTCATGTAAGAATTCGCGAATCTAAAATGCAAAGCTCCGCGATAAATATTTATCAGGGCTTCCCGTGCGTCGTCCACGCTCTCACACGTGCATGAATAAAAGAAAAACTCTTGCTTCGTGGGGGTTAATTAAATTGAGATGTTTTTTTTTCTTCTTCTTCTTTGGCCTCGGGGATCGATAGGGTCTCCGGGTTCATTAACTGATCGCATCAAGGTGGCATCATCGGAACGATCGAGTTTAGGGCGCCCTTTTCTGCGAGAGCGCGGAGGGTTGCGAAAGGGCCATCGATAAGTGCGCGAAGAAGGGATGTAGAGAGACGGCGGCTGAATGCAAAAGGAGGGATTTGGGTGGAACGTAAAGGATTTGGTAAGTCGCGAACGTTTTCGGTTTATGGAGACGTACCGCTTCCTGCGCACGCGATATCCAAACGGGAAATGGAAACTTCCCTTCAGGCTCGTGGGCAGGTGCCCCCTGTAAGCATGTAATTCTTTTCAATACCATAATTTTAATCATATTTTTCTTTAACATTGCTGATGGCTTGGTCATCCGCCGTACAGGTGGAATTATTTAATTAGGAAACTGCTTCTACAAAAAGCATCTGCTCTGCGAGTTATTAGCAGTAGCAATTTTAATGAGGCTCTTCAATCTTTCTTTTTGATGCTTCTGATGATATAAATTAATTTTATAGGTGCAAAAATATAATTTTCAAAATTACTTTAACAGATAGCTTTGGTGGCACTAAATTTACAATAAGGTGGCGTAAACAAATGCGAAGTACACATTTGAGTTGATTAACTTTTTAAAACTCCAGCTAGTGCAGTTCTGCAGATGTCAGACCTGTTGTCGACACGCCGGGCGTCGATTGGCGGATTTCGCATTCAGCCTCCGTTCGGATAATAACGGGAAAACTATTTTCTTTGGATCTACAAAGGAAGAAAGGCGAGGCGAGAGGCGAAGGCGAAGGCATATAAAACGCCGTCGTGGAAGTAGATTGCGAGAGAGCCCTGGCACTTAGCGAGATCTGCACAAGAGCGCAACCATTTTACGATTAAATCTTATTCCGGGCCAGACCCGGCATAACAAGAAGTCTGAGTGCTCCCAGGAATACGGACTCATACACACAAAACCCGGAACAATTTCAGGACGCTGCCCTTTGCACATTAAATAAACACGAATAAACAGAGACATGCAGATACTAAAGATTCACGTCGGTTGTAAGATAATTCCTGCAGCTAAAAAGTGAAAGATTTAATTTTATCAAATCTTTGAGGATTTTTTTAATGCTTTAACTACCAAAGAGTTTTTGCTAAAAAAGATAAATAGTGGCTCATGGTCGTTAATAGCAATCATTCCCCTGCGGTTGACCACGGTCAAGATTCGGTCTCCTTCCGCTCTACTCTGAGGAGAGTTTTTAGTTGGTTTACTCCCGCCCTTCAGGGGGAGGACTCCAACACTGCCCCACTATAGGGAAGTCTGTAAAAGATCTTCTCTCCTCTCTTCAAAAAAAAAAAAAATAGTGATGTGTCCATCATGTTACTTTCTCCGATCTTGATTGCATAACAGTTATTTATACTACCGTGATTTTTCATTTTGGATCGGATGACACTGACGTTTAAAACGTCAAAGTTATGAAAGATAAAAATAACAAATTATGCTTCCAATTTAAATAATCTTAAATTAGTTTATTAGAAAACTCTAAAAATCCTAATAACTTCTTGAAAAAAGTCTTAAAAACAAATCTTCATAAATCCTGAAAAAGATTTCTGAAAAAGTCCTGAAAGAGTCCTGGTTATAAAGTTCCTAAGAGAATACCTTAAAAAAGTCTTGAATAAAACAGTTCTGAAAAAATCTGAAAAGTCCTGATAAAGAGTCCGGAAAGAGAGTCCAGAAAAAAGTGCTCTGGCAAAGAAATGTCTTGAAAAACAGGTTTTTGAAAAAGACCTGAAAAAAGTCTCGAAAACTGAGTCGCCACAAAAAAAATTCTGAAAAAGGTCCCAAAAAAGACCTGATAGAAAGACTGTACTGTAAAGTACTCGAAATAGGCTTTAAGGAAGTTCTAAAAAAGGCCTTAAAAAGTCCTGAAAAAAACCTGTAAAATAGTCCAGAAAAAAAGTCCTAAAAAAGTCCTGGAAAAAGTCCTTACAAAGGTCCTAAAAAGACCTGAAAAAAGTCGAGAAAATAGTCCTAACAGAAGTCATGAAAAAAGCCTTAGAAAAGAACTGATAAGGCATTAAAATAATCCTGATACAAAATCCGGGAAAACGTCTTGAAAAAATAATCGTGATAAAAAATTCCTGAAAATAAGGTCCTAGAAAAAGTTCTGATAAAACGGCCAGAAGAAAAGTACTGAAAAAGCATACAAAGAAGTCAGAATAAAGACCTTAAAAAGTCCTGAATAAAGCCTGTGAAATAGTCACGAAAACAGTCCTAAAAAATTTCTGAAAAGGGTCCTGTAAAGAGTCCTTAAGAAGGTCCTAAGAAGACCCCAGAAATTTCCAGAAAAGAGTCCTGACAAAAGAGATCTGATAAAAGGCATTAAAAAAGTCCCAAAAAAGGTCCTGAACATAATAGTTTTTAAATAATCTTAAAAAAGGCCCTGAAATTTTTTTCGAAAAAGATGAGTTCTGAAAAACTGAAAATATTGTTCTGTAAAAAAATCCCAAAAAGAGTCTTGCAAAAATCCTAAGAAAAGACCTGAAAAAAGGCAATAAAAAAGTTCCAGAAAAATAATTCGGATTAAAAATCCTAAAAACAGTCCCAAAAAAAAGCCCCAAACAAAAACTTTTTAGTCTTGAAAAAAGTTCTAAAAAAAATCTTAACAAAAGTTTTGAAAAGTCGTCCTCCAATAAAACCCAAAAAGAGTCTTTGCAAGAAAAGATCTGAAGAAGGCATTAAAAAGTCGTGAAAAAAGTTCCTGAAAAATAATGCTGATAAGAAAATCCTGAAAAGAAGTCTCAAAAACAAAAACTCGAAAAAAATTCAGAAAAGAAAAGTCCTGAAAAAACATCGTTAAAGATGATTCCTGAAAATTTTATCTTCAAGAAAAGTCCTGCAAAATAAGTTCTAGAGAAAGGTTCTTAAAAAAGACTTAAAAAAAGGAATGAAAAAATCCTGAAAATACGGTTTTACAAAAAAGACCTGAAAAAGAGTCCTAAAAAAGTCGTGAAAAAAGTCCTGAAATTTTGATTTATACCTTCATGATATTTTTTTTTCAATTTAAATGTACATCAAACGTGTTGTAGTATTGGATGATTCTGACGTTTCAAACGTCAAAATTATGAAAGATGGAAATGAAAAATGATACTTCAAATTCTAATAATCTTTACCGATGATTTACTCAAAAAGTAATGAGATTTCCAAAAGATCTTATCCTTTATAAGTTATTAATTTTATCATTACCTACCAATATTATTTATATAAATTTGATTAACTGTTATCGTTTCTTAATTATAAACCAAAAATGACAAAAAAATGATAATTTTATTTTTTCATAAAACGTTTGTTTTTTGAAAAATATTTTCAAACAAGGGATGCTCATTTCTTTGTTACCTTCAAGATTTGTTTAGATGTTTTTGTAATATTTTTCGTATTTAAAAAATTATTAGAGAAAAACAAAAAACGGCTAGGGTTACCGCATACATGAGGTGTATGAAATTTTACCAAAAGCTTCTCAGTTCTTCGGATTTTCAGATAAGGCTTATGTTTAAAGTTCCATGTTAATTCATACCGTAGTTTTTGAGATACGGCGCGCACAGACTGACATACATCTCAATAGGAATGCATATTGAAAAAATGGTGATGTGGCAGTCATGTTACTTTCTCCGACTTAATGGTCATTTATATTTACGCTTTCATGGTTTATTTTCTATTTAAATCGTATTTTAAATGTCCGTAGAACGTTCCGTAGACTCGAGTGAAACTGACGTTTAAAACGTCAAAATTATGAAAGATGGAAAAATTATACTTCAAATCCAAACACTCAGTTTACTCAAAAATGGGATTTCTGAAAAAACTTATTCTTTATAAGTTGTTCATTTTAGCATTCGCTACAATTATTATTAACATAATTTTGCTGTAACTATTATCGTTTTATAATTATAAACCAAAAATTAAAAAAATAATAATACATTTTTTCCTCGAATAACAATGATTTTATGAAAAATATTTTCAAGCAAATGACGTTCATTTCTTTGTTGTTTTCAAAGTTTGTTTTTGATTATGAAATAAGACGGATGTTGAAAGTTTCATATCAATTGCTTTATTAGTTTTTGAGATACAGCGCGCACAGACAGACACACACACACACACACACACACACACACACAGACACACACACAGACACAAAACATTTTTTTCCAGAAATTGTTGAAATGGCATCTAGGGACCCCAAAACGGATATTTCCGTAAAAAAAAATTTTGAAAAAAAAATCACGATCACAATACTTTCTCGTACTTCGTAACGGAGAAAGTAAAAATGGTGATGTGACCATCATGTTACTTTCTCCGATTTGACGGTATAAAAGTTATTTATATTTATAGATTCATTCATTATTTTCAATTTAAATCATATTTTAAATCGAACGTTTCACATGATCGGTAAAAATGACAAATTATGTTTCAAATTCCAATCATCTTTGCCGTAAAAATACTGAAAAACTAAAAAAAATGCTAAAAAAGAATCATGAAAAAGATTTCTAAAAATAGTCCTGATTAAAAGTTCTAAAAATCCCAAAAAAATCTAATAAAAGTCCCGAACAAGAAAGTCTTAAAAAAGATTTCTAGAAACAGTCCTGAATAAAAAGTCCTGCAAAACTAATAAAAGCCCTGAACAACAAATTTCTAAAAATAGTTCTGATTAAAAAGTCCTGAAAAAACTAATAAAAGTCCTGGACAAGAAAGTCTTAAAAAGATTTCTAAAAATAGAACTAATTAAAAAGTCCTAAAAACCTTATAAAAGCCCTGAACAAGAAAGTCCTAAAAAAGATTTCCAAAAATTGTCCTAATTAAAAAGTCCTAAAAACCCTAATAAAAGTCCTGAACACGAAAATCTTGAAAAAAGTCCCGATGAAAAGCCCTGATAAAAAGTCCTGATAAAGAGTCCTGAAAAAGAGTCCTGACAAAAAAATGTCTTGAAAAACAGTTCCTTCGAAAAGACCAGAAATAAAGTCGTAAAAAAAGTCCAGAAAAAAAGTACTGCAAGAAGAGTCCTGAAAAATTAAGTCTTCATAAAACACCAGAAATAAATTCCTGAAATAAGTCCGAAAAAGTGTCTTGAAAGAAAGTCCGGAACAAGAAATCCTGAAAATTAATCCTATAAAAAATGTCCTGAAATATAGTACTGAAAAAAGTCCTATAAAGAAGGCCCAAAAAAAAATGTTATTAAGAAAATTCAGAAAAGAATCCTAAAAAGAAGTCATGAACAAGAAGTTCTTAATAAATTCTCGAAAAAGTCCCAGTCCTGGAAATAAAGTCTTGAAAAAAGAGTGCTGATAAAAGCCGCGAAGAAAAGTCTCCTGAAAAATAGTCTCCACACAAAATACCAGAAATAAATGTCCCGAAAAAAGCCCAAAAAAATCCTGAAAAAAAGCTAAGTCCTGAAGAAAGTTCAGAAAAAGAGTCCTGATAAAGTATCATAAGAAAATTGTCCTTGAAAAATTGACCTAAAAATAAAAAAAAAAATTCTGAAAAAAAGCATTGTAAAAAATCCCTTAAATGGTCCTTAAAAAGATCTGAAGAAACTGCCCTGAAAAAGAAATCCCAGTCTTGAAAAAAAGTCCTGCATAAAGGCTCAAAATAAGTCCTTAGCAAAATTCCTGAAATCAAAAGGTTTAAAATTATCTTGAAAAAAAAAAATTGCTAAAAATATCTGAAAGTCCTTAAAAAGGTCCAAAAACGGTCATGAAAAGTAAGAATTCTAAAAAATGTCGAAGAAAATACCGAAAAATATCCCGAAATATCAAAAAAAATTGTCTTGAAAAATTGCACTGAAAATAACATGTCAATAAATAATAAACAAAAAAATTCTGGAAAAAAGCATTGTAAAAAGTCCTTAAAATGAGAGATTCCAAAGTGTCTTGAAAAAATGTCCTGCAAAAAAGGTTAAAATAAGTCCTTAACAAAATTCATCAAATAATAAGTTAAAAAAAAAGAAAACTAAAAATATCTGAAAAAGTCCTTAAAAAGGTCCAAAAAAGGTCATGAAAAGAGAAATTCTAAAAAAATGTCATGAAGAAAATTCTGAAAATTTTTTTCTGATAAAAATCCCGAAAATAAGTACCGAAATTCCTGAAAATGAAGGTCCTGAAAGAATAAGGCTTTAATTTTTTTTTTAAGTCCTGAAAAAGAATCCTCGAAGAAAGGTCTTTTAAAAATGCAGTTCTGAAAACATTGTTTTTAACTTGTTTTTTTTTTAGTTCTTCAAATTCTCAAATAGCACTTATGTTCAAACTTTCATTTCTGTATTAATTTTTGAGATACAGCGAGCACAGATAGTGTTATGTAGAGAAAAAATGGTGATGTGGCCACCATGTTACTTTCTCCGACTTGATGGTATCATAGCCATTTATATTTACGTTTTTATGGTTTATTTTTAATTGAAATCATATTTTAAATGTAAATCGAGCGTTGTGTAAGCTCGGATGAAACTGACGTTTAAAACGTCAAAATTATGAAAGATGGAAGAATTAAACTTCAAATTCAAAAACTCAGTTTACTTAAAAACCCAAGGGATTTCGAAAAAAACTTATTCTTTATAAGATTTTTATATAAATTTGCTGTAACTATTATCGTTTTATAATTATAAACCAAAGATTAAAAAAAAAAAAATGTTTTCAAGCAAAAGATGTTCATTTCTTTGTTGTTTTCATTGTTTGTTTAAATATTTTTGTAATATTTTCATATTTAAGAAAATAAACACCCACTTCCGGTGTATGCAATTTCACCAAAAGCTTTTCAGTTCTTCAGATTATCAAATAAGACGGATGTTGAAAGTTTTATATCAATTGGTCTATTAATTTTTGAGATACAGCGCGCACAGACAGACACACACACAGACACAGACACAGACACAGACACAGACACAGACACAGACACAGACACAGACACAGACACAGACACAGACACAGACACAGACACAGACACAGACACAGACACAGACACAGACACAGACACAGACACAGACACAGACACAGACACAGACACAGACACAGACACACTTTTTTTCCAGAAATTGTTGAAATGGCATCTAGGGACCCCAAAACGGATATTTCCGTAAAAAAAAAATGGTGATGTGGCCATCATGATACTTTCTCCGACTTGATGGTATCATTTATATTTACGCTTTCATGGTTTATTTTCAATTGAAATCATATTTTAAATTTACATCGAGCGTTGTGTAAACTCGGATGAAACTGACGTTTAAAACGTCAAAATTATGAGAGATGGAAAAATTATACTTCAAATTCAAAAACTCAGTTTACTCAAAAACCAAAGAGATTTAAAAAAAAACTTATTCTTTATAAGTTGTTTATTTTAGCATTCTATACAATTATTATTAACATAAATTTGCTGTAACTATTATCGTTTTATAATTATAAACCAAAAATTTAAAAAAATATATACATTTTTTTCTCGAATAAAAATGATTATATGAAAAACGTTTTCAAGCAAAAGATGTTCATTTCTTTGTTGTCTTCAATGTTTGTTTAAATATTTCTGTGATATTTTTCATATTGAAGAAAATATTGGCAAAAAACAAAAAACAGTTAAGGTAAACGCCCACTTCCGGTGTACGAAATTTTACCAAAAGCTTTTAAGTTCTTCAGATTATCAAATAAGACTTATGTTAAAAGTTTCATATCAATTGCTCCATTAGTTTTTGAGATACAGCGCACACAGTCAGACACACACACACAAAAAAAAATTCCAGAAATTGTTGAAATGGCATCTAGGGACCCCAAAACGGATATTTCCGTAAAAAAAATTTTTGGAAAAAAAATCACGATCACAATACTTTCTCGTACTTCGTAACGGAGAAAGTAAAAATAATATAGCAATCCGGTGTATACGAAATCCAGTAGTGTATATGTAGATCAAACAGGGCGAAGTGTATCAATGTGTTATTTTCGTGTTTTCGTGTTCGTAACAGATGCTGTGCCTCTTTTAGCAAATGCACCATTCTCCTCTTATAAGACAAAAACTAGAACGAAACAATGATCCGCGTATGGGATTCGAATTATAGCAACAGTCTACCGAAACGAATCGGCGAGAAAGCGCGCGCCATATTTTATGAGCTGCTAAGGCCGTAAATATTTGGCATGCATGTACCATTAAAACGAGAAGAAAAAAAAAACACACAGAGGTGGATTCGTTGTGGCCTCGTTTAGGGTATCGTTAGGCCGTGATGATTTTATTACGACGAGGAAACGCTCCAGGACTCCACTTGAAGATAAGGATACGTCAAACCGTCTCAAGATGATTCAAATTATCTGGAAATTTATTAGAGATGGCCGCGATCAAAAGAGCTAAAAGGGTCTTCAGGGGAATTCATTAGTTTACGTGATAAGATGTTACGAAAAACGTGTGAAAGGCGAGACATATTTATAGATTCAACACAACAGCAAATTATTTCTTAGAATAAATATATGATGTTTACGATCATTACTACGTGGTAATTCATCATTGTGGTTAAACCAGAGTTAATATACAATTCAGTTAGTTCTTGTAATGGGTGCCAATTTTGTCAACACAATTATCCAATTGACGCTGAAGATGTTAAAGCTTAAAACCTTTTGTGCGCATTGGAAGGAATAGTTTTCGATTTTCAGACAAGTCAAAACTAACATTAGAATTTCACAGATATTTATTATCTCTTTATTTATCAGTTTACCTCCTAACTCAAAAAATGGTGATGTGGCCATCATATTACTTTCTCCGATTTGATGATATAATAGTTATTGATATTTATATCATATTTTAAATCGAGTTTCAAATTATAATAATCTTTACCGTAAGTTTACTAAAAAACTAAAAAAAAATCTAAAAAATGTCCTGATAAAAGTTCTCAAAAAAGAGTTCTGACAAAAAATATTCGAAAAAAAAAGTCCTGGAGAAACTGTTTTGGAAAATAAAGTCCAGCTAAAAAGTTGTGAAAGAGTCGCGAAAAAAGTACTGCAAAACGAGTCCTGAAAAATTAAGTCTTCATATAAAACACCAGAAATAAATGTCCTTAAAAAATCCAGAAAGAATTCCGAAAAAGAGTCTTGAAGGAACGTCTTTAAATAAGTCCTGAAAAATGTCCTGAAGGAAGTCTTAACAAAATATCCTGAAAAATGTCCTGTAATAAAAAAGAAATCCTAAAAAAGCATTTCTGAAAAAAAACCTGTGAAAATGTCTTAAAAGAACATTAAAACAGACTGAAGAAATCCCAAAAAGGGTGTTGAAAATAAGTCCGGAACAAGAAAAATAATCCGATAAAAAATGTACTAAAATATTGGATCTAAAAAACTGTAAAGAATAAATTATTATTAAAAAATAATTATGAAAAAAATGTAATAAAGAAAAATCTGAAAAATATCCCGATAAGAAGTCCTGATCAAGAAATTGTTAAGAAAGTTTTGAAAGAGTCTCGAAAAAAAGTCCTGGAAGAACAGTCCTCGAAATAAAGTCTTGAAAGCAGAGTCCTCATAAAAGCAGTGAAAAAAAGGTTCTGAAAATAGCCTTCATACAAAATATCAGAAATAAATGTCCCGAAAAAGAGTCCTAAAAACTGCTAAAAGGAAGTCCTAAAATAAATCCTGAAGAAAGTTCAGAAAAATAGTCCTGATGAAATATCATAAAAAAATTGTCTTGAAAAATTGCCCCAAAAATTACATCTTTAAAAAATTAAAAATAAAAATGTCCGAAAAAAGGCATTGTAAACAGTCTTTAAAAAGATCTAAATAAATTGCCCTGAAAAAGAGTCTTGAAAAAGTCCCGCAAAAGGGCCTAAAATAATTCCTGAAATAAAATTTTTATAAAATAGTCTTAAAAAGATGCTAAAAATATCGGAAAAAGTCCTGATAAAAAGTTTTTAAATTTTTAATCTTAATTGACCAATATTTTAAATTGTATTCTTTATACATGTCTTTTTACTGTAATAATGTTTCTTTTATTCGGTGGATTTTAAGTTTTACTTGTAGATATTGTTTTAAATAGGCTATAATTTTTTTAATTTTAATTTCATAATAAACATATAAACATTTTATAAATTGAGCATAATTATTGAATATTTAAGAATCAACTAACATCATCATTAATAATAACCTGACTGACCCATGGATGTTGTAATCATTCTTCTTGGAAATTAAATAAATTTGAATTTAAAAAAGGTCCAAAAAAGGTCATAAAAAAAAATCCTAAAACATATAAAGAAAATTCTGAAAAAATTGTTCTGAAAAAATCCCGAGTATAAGTCCTTAACAAAAGGTTCTTGAGAAAGTCCCGAAAACGTCTCGAGAAAAAATTCCTCAACAAAGAATGCTGTTCATAAAATTTTAAAAAGAAATCCTGAAAATGAACGTCCTGAAAGTCCAAAAATAAGTCTTGAAAAAAAATTCTTAAAAAGTCCTGAAAAGGAATCGTCGAAGAAAGGCCTTTTAAAAATGTCCTTAAAAAAGACCTAATTTTTTTTTGAAAACTCATTGCTATTCGAGAAAAAAATTTATTATTTTTTTTTATTTTTGGTTTATAATTATGAAACGATAATAGTTACAGCAAATTTATGTGAATAATAATTTTAGAGAATTCCAAAGTGAACAACTTCTAAAGAATAAGTTTTTTCCGAAATCTCGTTAGTTTTTGAGTAAACTGAGTTTTTGAATTTGAAGTATAATTTATCCATCTTTCATAATTTTGACGTTTTAAACGTCAGTTTCATCCGAGTTTACACAACGCTCGATGTACATTTAAAATATGATTTCAATTGAAAATAAACCATGAAAGCCTAAATATAAATGATACCGTCAAGTCGGAAAAAGTAACATGATGGCCACATCACCATTTTTTTCAAGTAAGTGGTCTGCCATTTTCAATCCTCCATTTTTTTCGAAAAATTCGATTTCAGTTTTGGGATCAGTGACTTCAAAAACCGCCAAATTCTGAATTTAGTTGGAATCCTACAATTTTTCAGATAAGTGCTCCGTTACGTTTTTGAAAAATTTGACTTCAATTTAGGAATTAGCGACCTCAGAAGCCACCATATACTGAATTTTGTTGAAGCTTCATCATTTTTCATATAAGTGGTCCGCCATTCTAGATCCGCCACTTTGTTTTTGAAAAATTTCACTTCAGTTTTGGAATCAGCGACCTCAAAAATCACCATATAGTGAATTTTGTTGGAGCTTTATCATTTTTCACATAATTGGTCCGCCATGTAGGATGAGCCATTTTGTTTTTGAAAAATTTGACTTTAGTTTTGGAATCAGCGACCTCAAAAATTACCATATAGTGAATTTTGTTGGAGCTTTACCATTTTTCACATAATTGGTTTGACATGTAGGATGAGCCATTGTGTTTTTGAAAAATTTGACTTTAGTTTTGAAATCAGCGACCTCAAAAATCATCATACAGTGAATTTCGTTGAAACGTCATTATTTCTCACATAAGTAGTCCATCGTTTTGGATCCTACATTTTGTTTTTGAAAAATTTGACATCAATTTTGGAAGTAGCGACCTCAAAAATCACCATATACTGAATTGTGTTGAAGCGTCATCATTTTTCGCATAAGTGCTCCGCCGTTTTGGATTCACCATTTTCAAAATTTTGACTTCAGTATTGAAATCAGCGACCTCGAAAATCCCTAAGTTTAATCGAAAATGACACCTTCATATTTTAGCCAGCTTTTTTGGACTTTGGCGGTCAATTTTTCATCCGAAAAGATTTGGCACCCATGAATTAGACGATCTGATGAAATTATAATATGATGAACTGCTTCGATAATTTCGGGGGAAACACAGAAATCGGTCTTTCTTGCTTCTACTAATCGTTAATGGAAAATTGAATTCTTTTAACCCGCCATTGGTGACGCAAATTTGACTTTGATCAATGGTGACGCCGGTCTCACGCACCGGGGTTTTCAACTGAAGATTTTTCGAAACGTGTTACTAATAGTTCATGTTTTTCTTTTTAAATTTAAATCAATTTAAGCTCTGCAATGCGGCAGCTACTCGAAATTGCAACAAAAAACAATAACGAAGAATAAAGATATTCGCATTTTTTAACACACCCGGTCTCACAGACCAGTAGGTCACTATTGGCGGGTTAAAGTATATTGAACACAACTTTATAGAGCAGCTTACTTTTTAACCCCGTAAATGATCGCTCTATACTCCAATCCATGAATTTTCTCCTTTAGGATCGATTTTCAAAATTTGATTGCACAATCAAGATTCGACTTTTTAAAGTGAATTTAACAGCGATGCTTCTAATAAGTACTGTTTTCAAAATTTGATGACAAAACCAAGATTCACCTTTTTAAAGTAAAATTTGACAACTACCCTTCTAATAAGTAATTGTTTATTGCCATGGTGACGAGATTTTTATTCTATTCATGGAAAATAACTGCGGGAGATTTTATTAGTCACTGGATATATATATATATATATATATATATATATATATATATATATATATATCAATGTTGATCGTATTATTTATTTATGTGTAGAGACTGGTACTATTTTTCGTCTCATCAGTTTCATATTAATTAATAGTAATGATCGCGAAAAATGCTTGTTTAGAGCCAAAAAGTGACGAGCGACTATGAGAAGTCATATTAAAGAGAGAACAAAACTGGAGGCGAGCTCGGAAACATCACGTATCTACCCTTTCCATTTTTATACGATGCGTGGCTCACACAAACGCGAGAACTATAATCACGCCCCCTTGAATATATTATCGTTATCAGCATCCACCTGATTGGAGAGAAGGGGATGAACGCTACTCGTGAGGAATGCGTTGAACTAAATTTCGTCGCGCGCATACAACTTTTAAGCAATTTTAAAAAATCTAACTTCTTATTGAAGTTGAGTAATTGGCAATCAATAATGATGAGTTTTAGTATGGTCACTTTAAATTGAATTATCTATGCATCAAACTCAAAATAAGTTACTATAAAACAATTTTACGCTAATTAATGACAAAAAAAATAAGAATTTGTTTCTTTTTTACAATAACACATAGTTCAAGACATAAACAATTTAATTTTATTTATAATTTTTGGTTTCTTAACTGTTTACAAGATCAACTTTAGGAGAACAATATGAAGTTTCAAGAAGCGTACGAATTCCCTGCCCTTAAGTTCCTAGATATTTTCATTCATGTGTTTCATTTCTTTCTATTTGTTTATTATTCTGAACGTGATTACGAAAAGCCTACGTACAAGAAAGATACATATCTGGGCTGTCAAGTGCCAATCGGAGACTGCAGACAAGTTGAAAAATACCGCACCATCTTCTTTGTTTGTGCATAAAAATGTATCCAGATCGTGTCACGTTCGTGTTTACTTCAATACGGCAAGAATTACGTTAACGCCCGTTTCAAATTGAACAAACCCAAGCGGGAGTTTAACTTCAACATAATCTAATGAAACCATACACAAACTGCAAGCTATAGAGATTCCAAAAGTAGCCTGCAATGACTTAATGGCATAAAATTAAGAAGGCTGCGCGTAATTTATGTGGATCTTGTTTTGAACTCAAACCGTTTACGAGAGGCCGCTGAGACGAGAGCCTTTAATTGGAAAAAAGGAGTAAACGTTTTAATCGAAAAAGTTAATTGAAACAGCCCATCCTCAACCATTATGAAAATCCCGTTGGACGTTTATTTTAATACCCTCCTCCTTTGACGTGATTATGGACGTCCAGATGCATTAATTAAGTAAAGCAGTTGCGTTTCAAATTAACACAGAAGATCATCTTGTTTCTTTTTTATCTAAGCTTTTACAATCTTGATGGGTTCATAAAGGAAATGATATTAAATGTAGGATATAGTGCAAAATAGAAAAAACATAAAACGGAAAAGGATGTTTCATAAAGTAAATGCCTCGAATTTTCAGCGAAAAAATAATTCATTACTGATTAAAGAACTCCTCATTTCCTCTTCACGCCACGTAATTAGACGTTGTAGAACATTTTGTGCGCTGATAACCCGCACTTGAAATCAGGTACGTGATCATAACACACAATACAATAATTACTGATTAAAGAACTCCGCGCTTCCTCTCCAAGTTTGTTGTCACACGAAGTAATTAGACGTTGTAGAACATTTTGTGCTCTGATAACCGCCATTGGGAGTCAGTTACGTCATCATAACATAAAATAGTGTCAGTAGAAGAAAAACCATAACATTATACAACTCGACCCATTGGCCCCCACGCGCTACGCCACTGTTTACTGTTTGTGATATAAAATATATAGCGGATCAATCCTATCTACTAATTTTCTGACGGAGGCGTACTTATTCGAATTTAATTATTCCCGGGAATGGAATTGGGGTACGCAGCAAGCGGTAAATGAAAATTAATTAAGCGTCGTCATTTCCACGGGGAAAGTATGATTGGGAGAGCTGGAAAAGTTTTAATTGAAACGTGACGCTCGGACGAAATTTATTATTTTGTTTGCGTGTCCGATCGATTGAAAGCGTTCAGCGATTTTCGTTTCGAGAAAATAACATGCCAGTGGTAACGGAAAAGTCTAACAAATGCCAGCATTAAAACGTAAAATAACAAGTAAGGTTGTTTCCAATTTATCTAAAATAATTTATCAAAAGTAAAAAAAATAAAAAATTGCTGGCTGAAGGATTCGCCATGCGAAAAGATTTACTATTGGGAGAAAGATAACTTCTCTTCTAAAGTACTGCAAGGAATATAGCTTATAGGGACCCTAATAATTCGAAGCTTCGCAACCTCAAAGCTTCAAAAAATCAGAAGAAACGAACTAGAAACCGCCTAGAGCTGAACATGTAACCATTACAAAAAAAGATCAAGTTACATCAGATTTTTCGGGATTCTTCATCAAAACCATTGTTTTTCAACCCTGCATGATTTGTTAAAGTTATAAAATTTTGACTTTGTTCAATCTTATTACGAAACGGTATTTGCTGGAATTGTCTATTACGGCTGGAATTTTTCTTCGAAGATTTCCAATTTCCAGTTTTGAAGTTTCGAAGATTCGAAGTTTTCGAGAGAGAACATATTTATTCAATAACTATATAATATATGTACATTAAAGTACTTACATCTAAAAAGTTTTATTTAACATATTAAATTATTATTGAACGGGCTATCGACCGAGGTCTTTCCGCCCGAAGTTTTCGATTTTTTCGAAGAATCGAAGTTTCGAAGTTTTCGATTTTATTTTATTTTAGTGTTTTGGGATAAAGTCCAAAACATCAAAAATTCGAAAAATTCGAAAACTCCGTATCTTCGAAATTTGGAAACCGGAAATTGGAAATCTTTGAAGAAAAATTCCAGCCCTAATAGCAAATACCGTTTCGTAATGAGATTGAACAAACTTGAAATTTTATAATGCCAACAAATAATGCAGGGTTTATACGTGGCATTTTGTATAACGATGATCTTGATGGATAAGCTGATGAAACCAGTTCATTTTTTTGCCTGAGATTCATGTTCAGCTCCAGGCGGTTAGGAACTTTAGATTTTTCTCTCGTTGTATATCTCATATGTCTAGAATACTATTAAAAGATCTTTACTCTTTGTTACATTTACAAAGACAATAATACATACAATTAGAATTAATGTTTATTTTAAAAGGCTATCGAAGAGCGATATTTCTGTCATGTCTAGAATATTTTTAGACTAAATTATTCACAGGCAGCAGAGAAACAAAAATAAAGATATGTAGTCGAAAGTGTGCACAAAAACCATCGTTCCTGAGAAATGTGATATATGTCTAGACTGTTTTTCAAAAATGATTTTGTTGGCAAATTTCGAAAAACAGTGATTACCGTTGATTTAGTAACAACAAATGTCTAGAATTATGACTAAAAATGTATTCAAATTTTTCTTTGAATCTAGTGCAGGGGTCTCCAAACTACGGCCCGCGGGCCAAATACGGCCCGCGACCTCATCGAGTCCGGCCCGCGGCAAGCGTTACATTTTCCGCAAATGTCACATTTTAAAATTCTATAACTAGTTTTTGTTACCAGGTTTTGAAATTAGTTATAAAATTGATTATATTTTGGCCCGCTAGGTTATTAAGAATTGTATATATGGCCCGCGATGGAAAAAGTTTGGAGACCCCTGATCTAGTGGAAAATACATATTTTCCATAGAAGCGATTTTTGCTGTAAAACTATTGATTTTGAATGTTTTCTTTGTTTCACAGGTAAATATGAAATTTTTTCGAATTTTCTGGAAACGTGAAGAAATATTGTCAAAATTTCCCAAGTGTGTAATCAATGATTTTGATGGCAAATGTCCTCAATGAGGAAATCTATTGAAAAGGGCAAAAATACCTTCGGTCAATATCTTAGACAGACTAACCACCTCTACAGGGTGTCTACGATAAACATGAGGAGAACTGATTCAACCGTGTGACAAGGATTTTTTTAAAAATTTTAATGCAACGGCAACCCTGTAAACTTTTAACGAACGGTTTAGAGTAGACACCCTGTATGTATGTATATTCACCCGACATGTACAGTCTGTTCGTTATACCGTGATAAATTTACAGTCAAATGGGCGCGCATTCCTACCCTGTAGAGGCTGTAACATTTGACCGATTAGTTCAGTGGCATTCGTAATATATGATCTGAAATGTTATTGCCCAGTAATTGTCCCTCCGCCCAATCGCTGTTAAGGGAGTGTAGCCTATTTTGCCACGGCGACGCATCGCCGAGTTTCTGACAAATTTGTCACAATATAATGAACAATATATATGTATTTTTATAGAATGTTTCTTGAATAATTTTTCGAGAAAATTCAGGAAATATAGTTGAAAGTTCGACCAAGGATTTTGATAACAAATTCCGAAAATAGTTGTGGCAGCCTGATTTTAGATTTTGTTTTTGTTTTATGGCTACAATTGTCTGGAATGTTTCCTAAAAATGATTAAAATTCTTCTCCGGGAAAATTGAGGAAATCTGAATTTTTATTTTCTCCACTACGAAGTACAGAAAAGTATTATGATCGGGAAAATAAAAAAAAAGATTCTTAAATAATAATAATTTTATTTGATGTTATCAACATCCAAAAATGTTTTACATGCGTCAATAAATAAAATATAATATAGTTAACAGGAGATACTCATTGAATCACGGTGGAACGGAAATATTAAAAAATGTGTCTGTGAGTGTACTAGAGGTGGCCAAAATTTTTTTGTGAGTTGTTTCAGTGGAAAGCAAAAATAAAAAAAAGGTCCTCACCTCCATGTATATTTATAAAGAGTCGACTCATAATTAAAAAGTATTGAGTAATAATTTAAAAGAGTCGACTAATCATATCAAAGAGTCTACTCTGGAAGTGAAAAAAGGTAATCACTTTTAGAAAAATCCTCACCTGTAACCTATCATCTTTCATAATCTACATATTTTATAATTTTGACGTTTCATGTACATTTAAAATATTTAAATTATGTAAAGTGATATCCCTTGTATCAGATTACCAACATGAAATTAGAAACTTTTGATTTTTTTCCGAGTTTTCCGCAAAATGAGCCACTGTGCAACGCTTTGTTTTCTGATACTTCCACGGCTATGACTCTCAAGAAATATCTGACCACACCACATCCAGATCACCAGATCAAACTTCGAGATGGGGGCGACATCATCAGTAACGAGACATCTCGGGAGGGTCAACACTACCAACGTTTTGTTTTCAGATTTTTCCATAGCTAGGACATTCACGCTACATCCAGATCAAAAGATCGTGCTACGAGATGGAGGCGCCACTATCAGGGACCAGCCGGCATGTAAAAGTCAAGCAATTTTACGTGCGAGAAGTTTCTCCAAAAGATTGGTGTTTTAGCCAAAAACGCCTTAAATCTGATAACAGCACCATTTGCTTTTATTGGTTCAACTCAAATTGTATACAAAAATTAGGATGTGTCGTTCTTCATGGAAAGGGCCCATTTGGTAGATTCCCGATTCCGAGATATTTTCTAATTTTATCGATTTTTTTTGCAATTTAGAATTTCAAACCCATTTTTCTCCGTTAATTTTGAACGTGGGGAATTCAGGCACGTTTCAAGGTCTTAAGTCTCTAGTTACCAAATCTGGTGATAACTCCATTTCGACCAAATGGGCCATTTCCATGGAGAACTACATATTATCTGAATTGCAGTTGACTTCCAAGGGGTAACTCCAAATTTAAGTTTCTCGAAAATGCTGGTTTTGAAATTTAGAATTTAAAACTCATCTTTCTCAGTTAATTTTGAATCTGGGAAACTCGAGCACGTTTTAAATGATATCTTACAGTCTCTACAGTCTCTAGTTACCAAATCTGGCGATAACTCCATTTCGACCAAAGGGGCCATTTCCATAGATAACTACATATTATCAGAATTGCAGCTGACTTCCAAGGGGTAACTCTAAATTTAAGTTTCTCGAAAATGCTGGTTTTGAAATTTAGAATTTAAAACTCATCTTTCTCAGTTAATTTTGAATCTGGGAAATTCGAGCACGTTTTGAATGATATCTTACAGTCTCTACAGTTTCTAGTTACCAAATCTGGCGATAACTCGATTTCGACAAAATGGGCCATTTTCATGGAGAACTACATATTATCTGAATTGCAGTTGAATTCCAAGGGGTAACTCCAAATTTAAGTTTCTCGAAAATGCTGGTTTTGCATTTTAGAATTTAAAACTCATTTTTCTCAGTTGTTTTTGAATCTGGGAAATTTGAGCACGTTAAAAATGATGTCTTACAGTTTCTAGTTACCAATTCTGGTGATAACTCCATTTCGACGAAATGGTTTCCATGGAGAACTACATATTATTTGAATTGCAGTTGAATTACAAGGGGAAACTCTAAATTTAAGTTTCTCTAAAATGCTGGTTTTGCATTTTAGAATTTAAAACTCATTTTTCTCAGTTAATTTTGAATCTGGGAAATTCAGGCACGTTTTAAATGATGTCTTACAGTCTCTAGTTAGCAAATCTGGTGATAACTCCATTTCGACCAAATGGGCAATTTCCATGGAGAACTACATTGCAGTTGAATTCGAAGGGGTAACTCTAAATTTAAGTTTATCGAAAATGCTGGTTTTGCATTTTAGAATTTAAAACTAATTTTTCTCAGTTAATTTTGAACCTGGGAAATTCGGGAATGTTTGAAATGATGTCTTACAGTCTCTAGTTACCAAATCTGGCGATAACTCCATTTCGACCAAACTTGAAGCAGATGAAAGACGAAAACCCATCAATATTTCTGAAAAACTTGTAAAACCATAAATATAAATATTTCCATAATTTGACGTTTATGCAATTTTAAATAAAAACGATGAAAACCGAATTGAATGAGATGAACGCTGAATGGTGTCGAGTTTATTAAGCAATAAAACGTTCTTATGCCGATTGATTCGGCCGTGTATTGGAAAATTGTTTATTAATTCCGTGTAAGGTTTGCCTATAAAATGGGGTACGGTTATTAAGTAATTGCCCCCTGCATCATGTTACAAACCAGTAATCAATTCTCGCTTCCAGGTCCCTCGTAAAAGCGCGCGACGATAAAACGGGGAGCGCGAGGATTGTTCGCCTTAATTTATTTATCCGAAAACAGGCCAAAAAAGCGCGGCACATATAAGTGCCGTTATGCGATAAATTGAACACAATCATCGCATAAACTTTCCGAGGGACCGTAAAGTGGAACCTGTGCACGTCTCCCGTTATAATTACAGCTTCTTCGTCTCCGTTCCGTGCGAAAAATCAACACCGAGCAAAAAGCGAAGGTTATTGCCAAACGGGGTGAAGTTTGCAGTAATCAGGGTTTATGGAGACATCTTGGGGAGAGATAAAGTCCAACTGGACCCAGGACCATTTCATTTCGCAGGGGACCTTCGCCACAAATATCAATTATATTAAGACTGACATGATAAGACCTAGGGGGAGGGTGCATAAAAAAAAAAACTTTGACTTTTCGCAACTGATTGCGTTTTTAATTAAGGAAACAGGGAAAAACAAACATGGCCACCAGGGTTAACTCATGTGTAATCCCACGAGATGAAACTCAATCCCGCGCTTTATTGATCGGACCGGAATATGTGTTTGTATGCACGGGCCCCGGAGCTTCCTTGTTCTTCTTCTTCTCCTCTTCCCTCCGCCCGACAATAAAAGAAATCAATTTGGCGAATGGAAAAATTTCCATATACGCAATCTCCGACAATGGACTTTCTCGTAAAAAATGATTTATGCGATCTTCCGCCGCATTATTTGCATAGATTTATACGGCCTGTACCTCTGCGGGATGGGGCGGCGATGGGGTGGGGGGCGTAAAGCTCGCTCCGGCGGCCGAAAGCTTTCCCGTGTTACGCGCGGACCGTAAATGGGCACCCACTGTGGCCATCCAGCTTTCTCCAATCGCAAAAAATTATTGGTATTTAGGGTGGACTGACCACTCAATCCACGAGAAAGAAAATCTCGAACCGCAGATTTTGTACGAAGCAAATAACGGCTTTCTAATAAAGCAAATCATTTTGGGGCTTTATTTAACGAAGTAAATACATTCACACAATGCCCGAATTAAATGGTAATTTGAAATAAAAATAAATACTTGTACAAAATGTCGAAAGTTGTATAATTTCCAATTGCCTGCAAACAGATCACAGTTACCCAACTTAAGTACTTTTTGGCTTTGGGCAAAAATTATTTGCGATCATTAAAATAGTACCAGTCTTCACACTGTACTAAGTAAATAATAGAATCAACATTCATATACATTTCCAGTGGCTAAAAAAACTCCTGTGAATGTAAATCTTGGCACCATGACAATAAACAAGGACATTAGAAGCTTAGCTGTCAAATTTCACTACAAAAAGTTGAATCTTAGTTGTGCAATCAAATTTTGAAAACAGCCTGAAAGAGAAAATTGATAGATTGGAGTATGGATTATTTATGGGATTAAAAGGTAAGCTGCTCTACGAAGATATGTTTGATATACTTAATGATTACTACTATAAAAACTAGACTGAACACTTCAAAGGAATTCCATTTTCCATTAACGATTAGAAGCAAAAAAGACCGATTTCTGTCCTCCCCTCCGATCAAATCGTCTAATTCTTTTGGCTCTCGGGCCACATTGGTATGAAAAATTGGCCAATCCTATTTTAAAGTTTTTTTTAGACAAACTGATAACGGGAGAAAATGTGCAAATGTGACAAGAATATATCGATGCTCCAGTTCAGATACAGAGAGACTAACAAGATTTATGACTATTAAATGGAAGAATCTATTTGTCCCGCCAGGTCGTTTTGCTAGCAACCAATAGAAACAAAAACTCGGGTTACCCCCAAAAAAATTGATTAACCTAATCCATTTTGATATACTCAAAAAATGAGTCAAAATTTGCCTTTGTTTATTTGATTCACAATTACCAAACTTTGGTTATTTTACACATCAAAGTGGATTGACCAGAACCACCAAAATCAATGTGAGGCCCACCCACTCGAAGGCGGTGGGTGGGCCCTATCCTGCAATCCAATCAGTTGAACCAAAATCATTGGTTTCTCTGCTAATAATCCAGAAAATCGAAAAGAAAGCAAAAAAAAGTTGTTTTTTTTTTAACTCTGTTTCATCATCATCTAATTAGAGGTTGGAATAGAGCCTTCGTATCAAATTTAACTTAAGCTTCTCCAGCCTATGCCCCAATCCCATAATCCAATATGCCGAACTGAAAACAAAGATTCAAAGACCCAAAAATAATAAAGAAGACAAAAAGAAAGAAGTAATTATGGAAATCAATGACGAAAAATGAGATTTACTAACAAAGAAATATTCGAACGTTGGAAGGTATATTTTCAAAGATTAATGATCGGTAAAGAGAACAAACGAAAGATAGAAAGCAAGGCACAGCACAAAAGTACAAAGGACCAAATTTATTATATTGAAGAAATAACAGAAGTAACCCTAATTTTGCTGGCTGAAGGATTCCGGTCGATGGCCATTGTATTTATTATGTATTTAGTAAGTACAATAAACGTTTATTATTATTAACCCTAGTTATGTGTAATTTTGTAGCGTAAACATCAGACTTGGTCTCATCTTAACGTTATCCGCCGATTGTCCCCAGTTAGTGACCCCTCCGGCATTATACCGTTATCCGCCGGTTGACCCCAGTTAATGCCTTGAAAGGAATACAAGTAAAATGACTTTTAGTACTTTTTAAAATTACACTAAATACTCCACATATTGACGAATCATCAAAATTACAAAGCGTTTGACAGTTGTCTAATTAAAAAAAAAACAATCGCAATTTGAAATATTCGGACTTCGAAAACGTGCATTTTTGACATTTTGAGTTGATTTCGTGAAAATATTTATTAACAGGTTTTTGAATTGCACAAAATTTTCCATTTTTTTAAGTTAGAATCATCAAAATCGGACAATGTGTTAGCAGTTATGTAGTTTCAAAAACTAAAATCAAGATTTTGAAATATTTATAACCGTTTGATTTTGTGTTAATTTCACGAAACAATTTTGTAATCATGACAGGACGATCGATTTAATTCAATTTAGCAGCACAATTGATATCTTTTTCCGGTTCCAATTTAAGTGCCGATTAAGCTGGGATGTGCAAATTCTTTGATTACATAAACAGTTTTATATTTTTTTCTTCAAGTCTACGAGTTCATTCTGAATACTATTTGTCTACAGAAAATTTTTGTGGAACTTCCAGGAACGGAGATACAAAATTTTTCTTCAGACATTTTTTTCTTTTCTTTCTGATTCTTAACACTATTTATCTATATATCTATATAAAAAAAATGGTGGGACTTCCAGGAACCGATACGCAAAATGACTTTTGTCGTAAATAGTGCTTAAATCGACTGGAAACGCCCAAAACACGATTAATTTTATTTTATTTCTTTTTAAGTCTAAGAGCTCATTCTGAACACCATTTGTCCATAAAAACATTTTTGTGGGATTTCCAAAACCGGAGTTACGCAAAATGACTTTTATCGTAAATAGTGCTTAAATCGACCGGAAACGTCTAAAAAACGATTTAAAAAATACTCAAAAAAAATGTCCAAAAATTTTCCAAGTCTACGAGCTCATTTTGAACAGTATTTGTCCATAAAACAGTTTGACGTTTGAATTATCAAAATCAGACAAAGCATTTGACAGTTATGTAATTTAAAAAAATGAAAATCGTAATTTTTAATTTTTGTACTTTGAAAACGTGGAATTTTGATGTTTTGCGTTAATTTCACGAAAATATTTATCGACCCGTTTTTAAATTGCACAAAATTTTCTACTTTTTGAAGTAGAATAATCAAAATCGGACAATGCGCTTGGAAGTTATGTAGTTTCAAAAACCTAAAATCTTAAAAAAAAGGCTTAAAAATTTGCGATTTTTGCAGTTTTTGTATTGATTTCATTAGAAAAAATTGTTATCAGTTTTAAACTATATTTTGACGTTTGAATTATCAAAATCAGACGAAGCATTTGACAATTGTATTTATTTATTTTAATACAAGGAATAAACTGCCTGTAAATAAATTAATTAATTGATTAATAAAAGTTTTGCAATTAAAGAAAATCTAAACTTAAAAAAAGTGAATTTTGTGTTTTTTTGACTCATAAGTCCGAAGTTTTTCGACGAAATTGTTTTCGTTTTCACGAATGAAATTTTGTTTGGATGTTCTTTCAGGTACGCACGAAAATGATTGTTTGCGCGAAACCAAGAAATCAAGAATATCCCATTTTGTACCTTAGAAATGCACCCTTAACTTGGTACCAAATCGTCGTAGGAACTTCGTTCTTCGAGTCCTGCATAGGAAATTGATTAAATTTTAATGCCTTTATGGTGGATCGAGTGGACAAATTTTTTCCAACTACGTACACATCGTCAAAATTGGACATGGTTTCCTGAAAAAAAATGTTTTTTTTCACAGGGGTGCTAGAGAGGGGCGGAAGGGGTTACGCTTAAGTTCGCATGCATGACTTTAAAGAAGACACTTCAAAGGTGTTCGCCCTTAAAGATTCATCACAATCGATTGAAAATACGCCGAGTTATGGCGGTTTGAAAATGGTCGAAATTTCACGAATTTCAATTTCATTTTTTTTTCCACCAGTGTATATTATTAAACATTTATAACGAAGTAGAACCTTCGTACGAAGTGAGTGTTAAAGAGTAAAATTCATAATAAATTGTATATTATTAAACGAGTGAGAAAGTTGGCCATTGCCACGAGGTGGAGTTTGCAATTCACCCGAATGGCAATAGCCAACTTGCTCACGAGTTTAATAATATACTTTTTCGCATAATATTAAATAATGACCTAAAGATTTTTCTGTTTCCAATAAATTACAACGAATAATTTTTCTATTTGGAAATTGCGGTAGTTCGCGGACAAAAAACAAAACGTAACCATAGTAACAACTAAACTGTTGAGAAAGTAAAATCGTCGTCATGCCATTGGCTGAAACCTGTTTGGCAATGAAACCGCTATCATTTGATTGGACGTCACCTGTTGAATAATTAAACCGCTATAATTTGATTGGACGTCACCTGTGGAGAAAATGATTCGGCCGAACAATGGACAACTTTCTCAATCAAAAACGATTTAACAACGTTTATATTATTTAATAAGATGCGAAAAACATCATTCTGTTTATGTTTAAGATAACTTAGACATAATTAAATATTGTCTTTTTCGATGAATCTGCAAAAAGTTGACGTACAACGACGAGCGGGCACGGTTCCACCCGACGTGATCGAATAAAAGTTAGTCAAAGTTGGCCATGAGCCAAAATTTTTAAACTTATTGGCACGTGCCAAGCTGGCGTATATTGATATTTTCAAATTTAGGAACTAAGAAAATACATGCGGTTTTTTGTGCTAATTTTTTATTCGATCTCGCTGTATTATTACTGTATATTTTAGTAGAAATTAACAGTTTTTGACAGTTGTAAATTGTTATTTTTAGCAGTTGAAATTTTTTTTCTGCCATAATTTATCGTCATATGTAACTGCGAGGTGAAATTTTGCTCAAGGAACTGATGCTTCAGTAACCCAATTAACAATCGATACGATAATTGTGTTTGTGTTTATCTAATAAAGTCGCGTTTGAAATTATTATCATTGTCTACAACATTTTGATCCTTGTGGTTGTTTAACAGTGTCACGATCTGAAAATTTGCAGGATTGCAATTTATCATCCTATTTTTTCAATTTTCAATTTTTACACTAACAAACCTCCACGCGCACGATCTGAGTTGCACGGCATCACCACACGCCTGCTCTGATCTCCTGGTACCCTACTACCAAGTATGTAGGAATAGATCATACCCGCGTTGCACAGGTCTCTTTGCTAGACAAGAAAACTAGCATTTCCCGCGATTCCAAACCAGCACCGCTTCGATAGATCAGAACTAGATACATTTCTCCACATACAGAGCGAGAAAAGACTGCAAAAATCGCACGGGAAAGTGGAAAAATTTGCGAAAATTCATCAAAAAAATCCGACTTCTTCAACAGTCACGAGCCCAAATTCCTATTGCGCCGAAATCCGCGCGCGTCCACGCCTCGATTCCCGCATGGTCTTTCAATTTGATGTAAATAAACAATTGTTTTGTATTATTTAAACTAATATATATTGCATTCTGAATATATTTCGAAGCAGGATAACAGATCGGAGAGGAGACGGTTTGTCTAGGATAGGCGAGGCTAGATCAAACTATGGCCCCCTACCAGCAATTATTGCAATATAAGTACAGCCCTTATAGGTGTTTATCATAAGGTCTGAATTTGCTTGAAGGGCTCACGTTAACATTATAATATTAGTTGTTTCTTTAGCCAAAGCAATTAATTTGCTAGAGGTATGAAAGCTTACAAAAAGAAATCTTTAATAAAGGTTACCCTTTTCCTGTATAGTAAACGTCTGTAAATAAATAAATGTATATATATATAAAAAATTATAAAACGTTTGTGGCGGATGAATAGTTAATGCCAATAAAAAAACTTCAAATTCAAAAACTGAGTTTACTCAAAAACTAAAGAGATTTCGAAAAAAACTTATTCTTTATAAGTTGTTCATTTTGGCATTCTCTATAATTATATAAAACATTTGTGGCGGATGAATAGTTAATGCCAATAAAATATAAAAAGAAAATAATAAATATTGAGTATAATTCTTAATCTGAACAAGAAACATGGTGAAGAAGATTTCGTATCTTTGAATAATTTTCACGCGAAATTTGCATAAAGTAATTAAAACATACGAAAAACGTTACAATTTACGATGTATTTACGATACGTCAAAACTATAGTCACAAAATAAAAAAGTTATTTTTGAAATAATTAATTCATAAATATAATAAAGACGAAATATAAGCTGAATATGTGAATATTTAACCTGTTCGTGACTCTAAACAATTCATGGGTAATAATAATAATAATCTGTAATTACGTTAATATAAATAAAAATAGATGTTTACGAACACCAAAAAAAAAAGAAAAGATTTAACGCGAAACAGTAGGTGAGAGTTGAGTTTGACCTCTAACTGATCTTCCCACAACCTACAAAATTAAAGGATCAAGTTTGAATTATAAATAGAAACTAAAACTAAAACATTATCTACTAAAATAACAAAATAATAAAACACACATTTATTAAAAAACAAAAAATGGTGATGTGGCCATCATGTTACTTTCTCCGACTTGATGGTATCATAGCCATTTATATTTTCGTTTTCATGGTTTATTAAAATCATATTTTAAATGTACATCGAACGTTGCGTAAACTCGGATGAAACTGACGTTTAAAACGTCAAAATTATGAAACATGGAAAAATTAAAAAACTCGGTTAACTCAAAAACTAACGAGATTTCGAAAAAAAAACGAAAAATTGTGGCATTCTCTACAATTATTATTCATATAAATTTGCTGTAACTATTATCGTTTCATAATTATAAACCAAATTTAAAAAAAATAATAATAAATTTTTTTCTCGAATAGCAATGATTTTATGAAAAATATTTTCAAGCAAAAGATGTTCATTTCTCTGTTGTCTTCAATGCTTGTTTAAATGTTTTTGTGATATTTTTTATATTTAAGAAAATATTGGCAAAAAACAAAAAACAGTTAAGGTAAACACCCACTTCCGGTATACGAAATTTTACCAAAAGCTTTTAAGTTCTTCAGATTATCAAATAAGACGGATGTTCAAAGTTTCATATCAATTGCTTTATTAGTTTTTGAGATACAGTGCGCACAGACAGACACACACACACACCGACACAATTTTTTTTTCCAGAAATTGTTGAAATGGCATCTAGGGACCCCAAAACGGATATTTCCGTAAAAAAAAAATTGAAAAAAAAATCACGATCACAATACTTTCTCGTATTTCATAACGGAGAAAGTAAAAAGAAGAAAAGATTTAGATTTAACGCGAATCAGTAGATGAGAGTTGAGTTTGACCTCTGACTGGTCTTCCTGTGACCTACAAAATTAAAGGATCAATTTTGAATTATAAATAGAAACTAATATAAACTAATAAAACACTATGTACTAAAATAACAAAATAATAAAACACACATTTATTACAAAACAAAAAAATTATATGAGTGCATACTAAACCAAATTAAAATGAATAATGAATTATATGTATTGAATAAATCACAAAACAAAATAAATGAATGCCATTACACTCAAAATAAAATTTTAGATAATAACACACACCAGTAACTTTTATTATCTTTGATAATTTAAGATTTATTACAACGTAACGAATGATTTGTAACCGGTTAAATATTCGCTTGACCCTCCTCTATTTTCATAACCTAAGCCATGTTTCTTTTGTGGGGATTAAAGTCGGGCAAATCGGTTAGCCGAGGAGGAAATCCCTCCCAGCCCTCTAAGTACACGCAGCCAAAACCAATAATAAGGCACCCCATTTTTATCGCCTGCATTTGTCGCACGTTCGATATTGACCATAAGGAACAAAACTGATTCATCCCTTCTCCGAGGGATTATTGTTGTATGCATGCATCGCTTCCTCCCCCGTTTCCTTCATCTTCGGAGAGCCAACAGTTTCAGCGATCCTGACCACATAAATTGTAGCATGAATCAGGAAAATCAAATTTATACTTTTATGATTGGAAATATATTTGAGTAAAGGAGACATAAATTTTTGAGAAGGGTATTTTACCCTACACAATAGTAAAGGAGACATAAATTTAAAAATAAATATATTTGTAAGAAGGGTATTTTACCCTATACAATCACTCATTTTCCAGGCTTAAAATTTTGTCATTTTTGACGGTTAAAAATGTATATTTTTACTATTGAAAAATGCCGTTACTGACAGTAGAATTGCACAATTTTTGACAGTTTGTCATTGTTACTTTTGGTCGTTGAAAATTTCCCTTTTTTAATATTAAAAAATGCTGATAGTGATAGTAGAAATGCTCAAATTTTGACAGTCTAACATTTTTGGCAGTTGGAAGTTTTCTTTTTATTGTTGAAACGTGCCGTTTTCAGTAATGAGCAATTTTTGACAGTATTGAATAATTATTTTCAGCAATTGAACTTTTTTTTTACTGCCATTTGTGATAGTAGTGCCATTTTTGACAGTTCCAAATTGTCATTTTTAGCAGTTGAAATTTACTTCTTTTTTTAATATCAAAATTGCAGTCTTTGATGGTAAAAAACCTAATTTTTGGCATCTGCAAATTTCTTTATTTACCGTTGAATCGTGCCGTTTGTCGTGCCAGAAGTGCAGAATTTTTGACAATTCGAAATTAACATTTTTAGCAATTTTCTTTTTTTTTATATTATAAATGCCGTCTTTGATCGTAAAAATTCACAATTTTTGACAGCTGCAAATTTCTTTATGTGCTGTTTGTGGTGGCAGAAATGCAGAATTTTTGGCAATTCGAAATTGTCATTTTTGACGGTTAAAAATGTATTTACTATTGCAAAATACAATTTCTGACAGTAGAATTGCACAATTTTTGACAATTTGTAATTGTTACTGTTGGTCGTTGGAAATTTCCCTTTTTTAATATTGAAAAATGCTGATAGTGAAAGTAGAAATGCTCAAATTTTGACAGTCTATTATTTTTGGCATTTGGAAATTTTCTTTTAATTGTTGAAACGTGCCTTTTTCAGTAATGAGCAATTTTTGACAGCATTGAATAGTTATTTTCAGCAATTGAAAATGTCGTATTTACTGTTAAGTGCCATTTGCGATAGTAGAGCGATTTTTAACAGTTCGAAATTGTCATTTTTAGCAGTTGAAATTTACTTCTTTTTTTTAATCAAAAATGCCGCCTTTGATAGTAAAAAACCTAATTTTTGGCAGCTGCAAATTTCTTTATTTACCGTTGAATCGTGCCGTTTGTCGTGCCAAAATTGCAGAATTTTTGACAATTCGAAATTGACATTTTTAGCAGTTCTAATTTTCTTTTTTTATATTAAAAAAGGCTGTTTTTGATAGTAAAAATTCACAATTTTTGACAGCTGCAAATTTCTTTATGTGCTGTTTGTGGTGGCAGAAATGCAGAATTTTTGGCAATTCGAAATTGTTATTTTTGACGGTTAAAAATGTATTTACTATTGCAAAATGCAATTTCTGACAGTAGAATTGCACAATTTTTGACAATTTGTAATTGTTACTGTTGGTCGTTGGAAATTTCCCTTTTTTAATATTGAAAAATGCTGATAGTGAAAGTAGAAATGCTCAAATTTGACAGTCTATTATTTTTGGCATTTGGAAATTTTCTTTTAATTGTTGAAACGTGCCTTTTTCAGTAATGAGCAATTTTTGACAGCATTGAATAGTTATTTTCAGCAATTGAAAATATCGTATTTACTGTTAAGTGCCATTTGCGATAGTAGAGCGATTTTTAACAGTTCGAAATTGTCATTTTTAGCAGTTGAAATTTACTTCTTTTTTTAATATCAAAAATGCCGTCTTTGATGGTAAAAAACATAATTTTTGGCAGCTGCAAATTTCTTGATTTACCGTTGAATCGTACCGTTTGTCGTGCCAGAAGTGCAGAATTTTTGACAATTCGAAATTGACATTTTTAGCAGTTCTAATTTTCTTTTTTTATATTAAAAATGCCGTTTTTAAAGGTAAAAATTCACAATTTTTGACAGCTGCAAATTTCTCTATGTGCTGTTTGTGGTGGCAGAAATGCAGAATTTTGGCACTTCGAAATTGTCATTTTTGATGGTTAAAAATGTATTTACTATTGAAAAATGCCATTTCTGACAGTAGAATTGCACTATTTTTGACAATTTGTAATTGTTACTGTTGGTCGTTGGAAATTTCCCTTTTTTAATATTGAAAAATGCTGATAGTGAAAGTAGAAATGCTCAAATTTTGACAGTCTATTATTTTTGGCATTTGGAAATTTTCTTTTAATTGTTGAAACGTGCCGTTTTCAGTAATGAGCAATTTTTGACAGTATTGAATAGTTATTTTCAGCAATTGAAAATTTCCTTTTTACTGCTAAGTGCCATTTGTGATAGTAGCGCGAATTTTGACAGTTCAAAATTGTCATTTTTAGCAGTTGAAATTTACTTCTTTTTTAATATCAAAAAATGCCGTCTTTGATAGTAAAAAACCTAATTTTTGGCAGCTGCAAATTTGTTTATTTACTGTTGAATCGTGCCGTTTGTCGTGCCAAAAGTGCAGAATTTGTGACAATTCAAAATTGACATTTTTAGCAGTTCTAATTTTCTTTTTTTTATATTAAAAAAGGCTGTTTTTGATAGTAAAAATTCACAATTTTTGACAACTGCAAATTTCTTTATGTGCTGTTTATGGTGGCAGAAATTCAGAATTTTTGGCAATTTGAAATTGTCAATTTTGACGGTGAAAAATGTATTTACTATTGAAAAATGCCATTTCTGACAGTACTATTGCAGTATTTTTGACAATTTGTAATTGTTACTGTTGGTCGTTGAAATATTGAAAAATGCTGATAGTGATAGTAGAAATGCTCAACTTTTGTCTGTCTAATATTTTTGGCATTTGAAAATTTTCTTTTTATTGTTGAAAAGTGCCGTTTTCAGTAATCAACAATTTTTGACTGTATTGAATAGTTATTTTCAGCAATTGAAAATTTCCTTTTTACTGCTAAGTGCCATTTGTGATTTTAGCAGTTGAAATTTTCTTTCTTTAATATCAAAAAATGCCGTCTCTGATAGTAAAAAACCACAATTTCTGGCAGCTGCAAATTTCTTTACGTACCATTAAATCGTACCGTTTGTGGTGGCAAAAATGCAGAATTTTTAACAATACAAAAATGGCAATTTACTTTTCTAATATCAAAAAAATGCTGTTTTTCATTGTAAAAACCACAATTTTTGGCAGCTGCAAATTTCTTTATTTACCATTGAATCGTGCCATTTACGGTGGTAGAAATGCAGAATTTTTGATAATTCGAAATTGTCATTTTCTTTTTTTTTATATCAAAAAATGCCATTTTTGAAAGTGAAAATCCACAATTTTTGACAGCCGCAAATTTCATTATGTGCCGTTTGCGGTGGCAAAAATGCAGAATTTTTAACAATACAAAAATGGCAATTTACTTTTTTAATATCAAAAAATGCCGTTTTTGATTGTAAAAACCACAATTTTTGGCAGCTGCTAATTTCTTTATTTACCATTAAATCGTGCTATTTACGGTGGTAGAAACGCAGAATTTTTGATAATTCGAAATTGTCAACTTTTTTTTTATATCAAAAATGCCATTTTTGATAATAAAAAACCTAATTTTTGGCAGCTGCAAATTTCTTTATGTACCGTTTGCGGTGGCAAAAATGCAGAATTTTTGACAATACAAAATTGTCATTTTTGACGGTTATTTATTCGAAATTTCTGTATGAAATTTTGCCCCCCCCCCGGGAAATTTCTGCGGACGCCCATGCTCATGAATAATCCGAAATGGTTTAAATTTGGCACGAATACCGAAAATCCTTCTAAAATCCTTCGATTTAGTTGTTTAGCTACTGATTTATTCGCGTTCAGCAAAATAAAGTTCCCCAAAATTGGCCAAGAAAAGAATTGTGTGACATTGTTGTACGATCCAAGTTCGTGGTCACGGTTGTCACATTTAAGGTGGCCATAAAATGTATTTGTTGATAGTCCGTATTGTTTGCTGGTTGTAAATTATTTATTAATCGTGCCCCATTCACATTTTAATTTAACGATCAATAAACGGAAAACTTAGTTGCGTGTAATGGCTTCATTAATTTAATCGTCTCGTTGAAAGATCAATTGTCAGCTAATTTATAATTGCGATTTGATACCTTGTAAAATTTACAAATACGAAAATTTTTATTCAATTAGTATTTTGTTTAGATATTTAGCTAGAATCTAAGGAAATGATTATTAAAGGCTGAAAGACTTCTGGTCAATTGCCTGTTGAGGTCAATTGTAAAAGTGTCTCAATAAATGTATTGTCTCTCACTCTGTTTATTAAAAAAACACTTTACGCAGGTGGAATAATGTTGTAGATTTTCGAACACAAAAGGATCCCACCGCGCAATATTAAAAAAAATACAAAATAGTACTAAGGAACTACAGATGGGCGAAATTACTCTTTTTTGTGAGTCGACTCGTGGAAAGGAGTCGACTCTTGACTGTTTGGAAGAAGTAATAAAAGTTATAAAAAGGGGAATGAAACTGATAATTGGAGAAAATATAAAAAAAAAATGAAAGGGAAGAAAATTGACATAATTGTTAGATCAAAGTAAAGGTATCCCGGAATCTGTGATACAAACACCTTCAGACTTAAGATGACCGTTACCCTAGGATAAGGATAAAGACTAAATTCTATGTATTTCTTCCAGGAGTCTAAAAAAGTTATCCAGATTCCATCATGGAAATTATGAGATGCGTTACAATTGAGTTTTACGCAGGTAACTAACAAGTTTTTTTTTTTTTATATAAAGATGATTGATTTATAAAATTTAATATTTTTAACCAAAAATTTTTTTTTTGCAATTTTTGTGCTTATTAGAAATAGAATTGTTATCTATTATACGACATTTCCGTGCAACAACTGTTCTGCGTCCGTACGCCATGTTCACGGCACGGTCTCGCGAACTCACACGAGCACGGTCACGTGACCGGTCATGCGGGCGATTACATTTTTCGCGAAACCGGTCTCCGCGTGTGTGTGTGTGCGCGCGAGCTCCCCCCTTCCCCGCCGTTTAGTTTTGATGGCCGTTTTATGTTAATTAGTCCGAGAAACGCGGGATTAATTCAGGTCGTAAAGTGCAGTTTCGTGCGCGGGGGTTCCTTTCATTCCTTTCAGGAATGGATAAGCGCTGCGCGACCGATCGGATCTTTAATCCTTTCCCTCCTGAGCGTGCCTTTTTTTACTGCTGCCTGCCGCGATAGCCATCTCCCGCTAATTACGCTCGAGGGGCACGTTTCGCCTCTCTTTTAATATTTCAAAGGCGTCCGCCAGGATGCACAATAATAATAAAAAGAAAACAATGGCGGAGAGACACATGTGCGGGGCGTATAAAAGCCAGAACGATATAAAGAAACTGGGAGGATAATTGAACCAGCGCCGCCGTTGCTATTCTTCGAGAATATACGCCAAGGAGACGTTTATCCGGCATAAAACCGCGAAGGATGCGCACAAATGCGCTTCAGCTAGAAACTATCGGAGAGGCAATCCTAGAAAACATAGTTGGTGAATTTCAAGACTTTACATGGATGTAGTTGTTGCCTCATTCATTATGAGAGTACGGATACTGATAGAAGAAAGGGTGACGAGATCACAGTATGTAATATATGGTCCCATGATACACTTGCATTTATTGAAAGAGCTTTTATTAAGTTTTAAACAGAACAGTGACAAAAGGCATGTTCGGTCGACTCTGCTGCTTCGTTGTAACCTCTGCCGGTGTAGTCTGTTTAAACTCCCAGGATATGAAGGTGTTCAATTAGCTGGCAATGTCTGGTTAGGATGCCAGTTAATGATTTCAAGACTCCGGCTTTACTAACATTTCTCCCAGCACCGACCCATATAAAAAAATTACCCGGCCAGTTCATCAGCACATTATAATTTTCGATGTAGAAAGCTACAAACTTCCGGTAAAGACATTTAAAAAAATGTATCTGGGAACTTTAATGTGGATTGAAGCGAATTAGAGAATGGGTAAATTTACAAGAATTCGAAAAAACTTGAGTGGCAAATCACAAATTACCACAGAGCAGGAAAAACACATTCTATGCTCCTCCAGTAGAAAATCTCTAGGCCCAACTTTGTGAAAAAGTTGTGTTCCCTAGCTTTAGGCAATATCGAGCGACCTTAACATGTATTGTGTTTCCTGAGCACACGTGGTAGTGTTTGTCCACCTTGCTTTTTGTGTTGCTAGAGGGATGTCCAGCACTATGTTAGAAAGATGGTTTTATCGAAAGAGACACTGGTCATTATGAGTGTAAGTGAGGTCTGTTGAGGTTATGTTTTATGTGGGTGTTTACGTTAACCGTTTTTTTTTGTTTTTTTTTCAATAATTACATGAAAAATATTACAAAACCTTTTAAACAGATATTGAAGGCAACAAAGAAATGGAAATCTCTGGATCTGGATCTGGATTGCTCTCCCATTATGGATTGTCTTATGGAGGAGAGGGCCGTACACTCCAACAGTATGTGTTCAGTCTCCTCTTCTCTCGATAAATAAAAATAATTTTCAAAAATCATTCTATTTGAAAAAAAAAATGTCATTTTTAGTTTATAATTATGAAACTATAATAATTGCATCAAATTTATATTAATAATAATTGTAGAAAATGCCGAAACGAAGAAGTATTTTTCAGAATCTATTTAATTTTTGTAAAAACTAAGGGTAAAGATTATTAGAAGTATAATTTGTCATTTGAAGTGATAGTCGCATCTTTAAAAGTTTAAAAATGTGTTTAAAATGTTTATGTCGATTCAACGAAAATTATCAAAAGTTCAAAGTCAAGAAAATCAAATTTAGATTTTTGAGAAATTGCTTAACTTCCAAAGGTATTATTGGATTTTGATCATTTAAATGCCAAAACGTTGTGTATTTCAAGCATTTAAAAAAAAAATATGTCGAGTCAACAAAATTTGCACAATTTTTCAGTCAACAAAATCGCGTTTTCGATTTTTAGAAATTGCTGAGGTGTTGAACGCGTTTTTGTCATAATGTAGAGAATTTATTGTACTTGAAGAAAGTGAGAAAACATTATTTCGTCGAGGCAAAGAATTATGCCAAAATCTGAAATTTTACAAGTTGAAAGTCAACAATATCGCGTTTATGATTTTCAAAAATTGCTCAACATTCGAAGGCTGTATTTGATTTTGATTATTTAAATGCGAAAATGTATTAAATCCAGTTTATTTTAGAAAAGTAAAAAATAATATTTATGTCAAGTAAACGCAAATTGCCAAAATTCGAAATTTTCCAAGTTGAAAGACAACAAAATCACGTTTTCGGCGTTGAACGCGCTTTTTGATTATGATCACTTGTATGTTAAAAAATAGAGGATTTACACTAGTATTTTATAAAGTATTAAGAAATTCTCAGGTTGAGTCGATGAAAATAGCCAAAATCCAAAATTTTCCAAGTTGAAAGACAACAAAATCGCGTATTCGATATTGAAAAATTGCTGAACTTCCGAAAAGTATACAGAAATATTTCTTTTCTTTTTCCAAAATTCGGAATTTTCCAACTTCAGACAACAAAATCGTATTTTTAGAAATTGCCGAAGTGTTGAACTCGTTTGTTGATTACGATATTTTGTATGTTAAAAGTAGAGGATTTATTGTATAGTAAGAAGTATCAAGAAATTTTCATGTTGAGTAGCTGAAAATAGCCAAAATCCGAAATTTTACAAGTTGAAGTCAACAATAGCGCGTTTCTGATTTTGAAAAATTGCTCAACTTCCGAAGGCTTTATTTGATTTTGATTATTCAAATGTGAAAGTGTATCGAATCCAGTGTATTTTAGAAAAGTATAAAATAATATTTATGTCAAGTAAACGAAAATTGCCAAAATTCGAAATTTTCCAAGTTCAAAGACAACAATATCACGTTTTCGGTTTTTAGAAAAAACTGAGGTGTTGAACACGCTTTTTGATTATGATCACTTGTAAGTTAAAAATAGAGGATTTGTTGTATTTTAAAAGTTAAAAAAAATTTACCAACATCCGCAATTTTTCAGTTAACAAAATCGCGTTTTCGATTTTTAGAAATGGCCGAGGCGTTTTTGATTATGATGATTTATAAGTCATAATGTAGAGAATTTATTGCATTTGAAGAAAGTGACAAAAAATTATTTTGTCGAGGCAATGAAATTTGCCAAAATCCGAAATTAAGTTGAAAGTCAATAATATCGCGTTTTTGATTTTGTAAAGTAGTTTAACTTCCGAAGGCTTTATTTGATTTTGATGATTTAAATGCCAAAGTGTAACGAATTTAGTTTTATTAGAAAAGTAAAGGAATATTCATGTCAAGTAAACGAAAATTGAAAAAAATTCGGAATTTTCCAACTTTACAGACAGCAAAATCGTGTTTTCGGTTTTTAGAAATTGCTGAAGTGTTGAGCGCGTTTGTTGATTACGATATTTTGTATGTCAAAAGTAGAGGATTTATTGCATAACAAAAAGTATTAAGAAATTCTCATGTTGAGTCGCTGAAAATAGCGAAAATCCAAAAATTTTCAAGTTGAAAGACAACAAAATCACGTTTTTGGTTATTAGAAAAAACTGAGAGGTTGAACATGCTTTTAATAATAGAGGATTTATTGTATTTTAAAAAGTAAAAGTTGAAAAAAAAAACAAAATTTACCAACATCCGCAATTTTTCAGTTAACAAAATCCCTTTTTCGATTTTTAGAAATGGCTGAGGTGTTGAACGCATTTTTAATTGTGATGATTTATGTCATAATGTAGGGAATTTATTGCATTTGAAGAAAGTGACAAAAAATTATTTTGTCGAGGCAATAAAATTTGCCAAAATCCGAAATTAAGTTGAAAGTCAATAATATCGCGTTTTTGATTTTGAAAAGTTGTTTAACTTCCGAAGGCTTTATTTGATTTTGATGCTTTAAATGCCGCAATGTAACGAATTTGGTGTATTTTTGAAATGCATAAAGGAAGATTTTGGACAAGTAAACGAAAATTGCCAAAATTCAAAATTTTCCAAGTTCAGAGACAACAAAATCGCGTTTTCGGTATTTACAGATTGCCGAGGTGAGGAATGAGTTTGTTGATAATAATCATTTGTATGTTAAAAAGCAGAGGATTTATTGTATTTAAAAAAATATTATGAAACTTATCATATTGAGTCGATGAAAATAGCCAAAATCCGAAATTTTCGAAGTTGAAAGTCAACAATATCGAGTTTTTGATTTTGAAAACTACCACACTTCCGAAGGCTTCATTTGATTTTGATGATTTAAATGCCAAAGTGTAACGAATTTAGTTTTATTAGAAAAGTATAAAGGAATATTCATGTCAAGTAAACGAAAATTGCCAAAATTCGGAATTTTCCAACTTCAAAGACAATAAAATCGCGTTTTCGGTTTTTAGAAAATGCCGAAGATGTTGAACGCGTTTGTTGATTACGATATTTTGTATGTTAGAAGTAGAGGATTTATTGCATAAAAACAAGTATCAAGAAATTCTCATGTTGAGTCGCTGAAAATAGCCAAAATCCAAAATTTTTCAAGTTGAAAGACAACAAAATCACGTTTTTGTTATTAGAAAAAACTGAGATGTTGAACACGCTTTTTGATTATGATCACTTGTAAGTTAAAAAAGGAGGATTTATTGTATTTGAAAAAGTAAAAGTAACAGTTAAAAAAAAACTACCAACATCCTCATTTTTTCAGTCAACAAAATCGCGTTTTCGATTTTTATAAATGTCTGAGGTGTTGAATGCGTTTTTGATTATGATGATTTATAAGTCATAATGTAGAGAATTTATTGCATTCGAAGAAAGTGACATAAAATTATTTTGTCGAGGCAATAAAATTTGCAAAAATCCGAAATTAGGTTGAAAGTCAATAATATCGCGTTTTTGATCTTGAAAAGTTGTTTAACTTCTGAAGGTTTGATTTGATTTTGATGCTTTAAATGTCGCAATGTAACGAATTTGGTGTATTTTAGAAAAGTATAAAGGTATATTTAAGACAAGTAAACGAAAATTGCCAAAATTCAAAATTTTCCAAGTTCCGAGACAACAACGGTTTTTACAGATTGCCGAGGTGAGGAATGAGTTTGTTGATAATAATCATTTGTATGTTAAAAAGCAGAGGATTTATTGTATTTAAAAAAATATTATGAAACTTATCATGTTGAGTCGATGAAAATAGCCAAAATCCGAAATTTTCGAAGTTGAAAGTCAACAATATCGAGTTTTTGATTTTGAAAACTACTACACTTCCGAAGGCTTCATTTGATTTTGATGATTTAAATGCCAAAGTTTAACGAATTTAGTGTTTATTAGAAAAGTATAAAGGAATATTTATGTCAAGTAAACTAAAATTGCCAAAATTCGGAATTTTCCAACTTCAAAGACAACAAAATCGTGTTTTCGGTTTTTAGAAATTGCCGAAGTGTTGAACGCGTTTGTTAATGACGATATTTTGTATGTTAAACGTAGAGGATTAATTGTATTTTAAAAAGTATCAAGAAATTATCATGTTGAGTCGATGAAAATAGCCAAAACCCGAAATTTTTGAAGTTGGAAGTCAACAATATCGCGTTTCTGATTTTGAAAAATTGCTTGACTTCCGAAGGCTTTATTTGATTTTGATGATTTAAATGCCAAAGTGTAACGAATTTAATGTTTATTAGAAAAGTATAAAGGAATATTTATGTCAAGTAAAGGAGAATTGCCAAAATTCGGAATTTTCCAACATTAAAGACAATAAAATCGCGTTTTCGGTTTTTAGAAATTGTGTTGAACGCGTTTGTTGATTACGATATTTTGTATGTTAAACGTAGAGGGTTTATTGTATTTTAAAAAGTATCAAGAAATTATCATATTGAGTCGATGAAAATAGCCAAAATCCGAAATTTTCGAAGTTGAAAGTCAACAATATCGAGTTTTTGATTTTGAAAACTACTACACTTCCGAAGGCTTCATTTGATTTTGATGATTTAAATGCCAAAGTTTAACGAATTTAGTGTTTATTAGAAAAGTATAAAGGAATATTTATGTCAAGTAAACTAAAATTGCCAAAATTCGGAATTTTCCAACTTCAAAGACAACAAAATCGTGTTTTCGGTTTTTAGAAATTGCCGAAGTGTTGAACGCGTTTGTTAATGACGATATTTTGTATGTTAAACGTAGAGGATTAATTGTATTTTAAAAAGTATCAAGAAATTATCATGTTGAGTCGATGAAAATAGCCAAAACCCGAAATTTTTGAAGTTGGAAGTCAACAATATCGCGTTTCTGATTTTGAAAAATTGCTTGACTTCCGAAGGCTTTATTTGATTTTGATGATTTAAATGCCAAAGTGTAACGAATTTAATGTTTATTAGAAAAGTATAAAGGAATATTTATGTCAAGTAAAGGAGAATTGCCAAAATTCGGAATTTTCCAACATTAAAGACAATAAAATCGCGTTTTCGGTTTTTAGAAATTGTGTTGAACGCGTTTGTTGATTACGATATTTTGTATGTTAAACGTAGAGGGTTTATTGTATTTTAAAAAGTATCAAGAAATTATCATATTGAGTCGATGAAAATAGCCAAAATCCGAAATTTTCGAAGTTGAAAGTCAACAATATCGCATTTCTGATTTTGAAAAATTGCTTGACTTCTGAAGGCTTCATTTGATTTTGATGATTTAAATGCCAAAGTGTAACGAATTTAGTGTTTGTTAGCAAAGTATAAAGAAATATTTATGTCAAGTAAACGAAAATTGTCAGAAAGTTCAAAGTCAACAAAATCGCGTTTTCGATATCTTCGAAGATTGAAGTTTCAAAGCTTCGATTTTATAAGTTTCGAATTTTCGAAGAATTTAAAACTTTGAAACTTCGAAAATTTAAAAATTCGAAGCTTCGAATCCAAAATTTTGAAACTTCAATCTTCGAAGATTTCCATGACATTTAGAATCTTCGAAACTTCGAACCTTAAAAATTGGAAATCTTTGAGGAAAATTTCCAGAGGTAATTGATATTCTTGATGACCTTGTCGGCGACAAAAAAAAAACGAGTAACTTAGAATGATTAGTCAGCAATTAGCGGAAGGTTTGGCCTTTCAAAATCATTCCCTCAGGGCTAAGGCATCATTTGCATCCTTTATTCTTCTTATTTATTATATTAATAAAAAAAATAATTTCCATTATTTAATTTTTTGTAAAACAAAGCATCACTGTATTTGTATCCCGGAAGATTTTCTGTGGTGCAATCTTTTTTTTTTATCTCGCATCGAAGGAGACGTTTATCCTTCGACATAAAACCTCACGGATGCGCCCGAAAACTTAGGAATTACGGAATATGCGGAATTAAGGCCCCCGAAACCGCAAGCCTTAATAGCCGTAAAACCGGCCCTTTCACTACAATACCCGAAAAGGGTAAACCGATATTAACCCGTTACCATATTTTTTTTCCTCATCCTCTTCTTCTCGCTCCCTTTACAGCCGCCCGCCCGAATAGAAAGGGGGCCGTAAAATATTCACAATTTTTGTTACAACTTGCATAAGCAAAATCAAGCATTTAAATGCATGAAGGAATTTTACAGTTCCCGGGGAGGAAATTTCTCTTTACTGCAGAAAAAAAAGAGTGTCGGCAGGTCTTGATTTCTCTCCTGAGCTCGGGTCGGCGTTAAAAGTTTAAATTTAGTTCGGAGACGGGCGGAGGTGAGCGTGCGACGACGTTTCGTCGTTCACCATCAGTGCGTTCGCGGTGTGGTGGCGTGGAAAATTCGGTTCGATAACTGGAGGGCGTCCCGTGCGAGGGTTCGCCGGCTTGGATTTGCATTTTCGTTGGAGGATATTCGCAATTTAACACCACTTAGTTTGACTGTGTTGTTAAATGGGGGATTTGCATGCATCGCGATTGTTGCGCATCGAAGTGATGTGAGGTTTGGGGGTATGAATATTTAAGATAGAAATATCGCGTCATTAAGGATAGATGATGGATTGAATTATAATTATGAAGAATGTCAATGAAATATGTATTTCAGTTGGTAAGAATTTTCTTATATGACACTAACACGCTAACACAAAACTAGTAATATGTAATAACACGCTTGTCACTAAATACTACCGACTGTTTTAAGATGTAATTCATACAACGCGTCCGTCGCTGAGCGACGGACGCAGGCGACGGTCGCGATATACTGCCACAAAGAGATACTTATGGAGCTGATGAGGACGCGCGTCTACCAACCATCAATCGCGCTTCCGGTCGCGCGGACGCTCAGCGACGGACGCGTCGTAGGAATTACACCTTTAGAATACGCAGTTTTGTCTGATACTAGTAGAAATACATTGGTTATTCATTTAGCGTGTTAGTAGAAAACATGTGCGATTTAGAAGGGTAGGTAATTACGAAAAGTTATGTTCGCATCTGAAGAGGTTACATTAGGTCAAATGAAATAATCAAGTAGCCAGAGTGGAATATTGCTATTTCGAGATTACAGACAGGCCATATGCTCGGCATTATTAAGCTTGTTAGTGGCCGCGATTAAGGTAAAATATCTCGCGATAAATACGAATCGCGCACTAAACTCCAAGAACCTATTCCCTCCGAGGCTCGTCACATTCGCGTTTTATTAGAGAGCGGCTCTCTCTCGCGCGCGGCGCGCGTTTTTGTTTTGTTTTCGCTCTCTCGCCGGATTCGCCTCTTTATATAATCCGCGCAAAACGCGAACGGGGTCCGGGATGGTGGAAAAACGAAGCGGAGAACGGGGCAGACATTTTATTTAAATTTTAATTTAAAACCTTGTCTTTTCCCCATTCCGCGGGCATAATAAAACCGGCGGCCATTCCTGTCTCGGCGGACTGGAGGATACAATCGCTGTAAATTAGCATTAGCGTCTACTAACTTCATGCTATTTGTGTCAAAATAAACCCACGGTCCTCATAATGCGGCGATATGCCACAAAAACATAATCTTATCGTGGACATTCTAGTTCTGGAAAACGTATTTTCTGTAATGAAATGTTATTCGGTTTTGTCTCACTAATTCACAACTCGCGAAATAATTGGCGGATTCTTAAAAACTCTATTTAATTTGATGAAAAGATAATTTGAAAATCTAATTTAATTTTTGTAGAATTTTGTCAACACTTTTTATATTTTTTTTAAATTTTTCACTCGAGTATTACACTTTTCGAAAACTAAAATTTTTATAAATTCACAACTCACGAAATAATCGGTGGATTTTCAAAAACTGCACTTAATTTAATAAAACGATGATTTGTAAATATTATTTAATCTTTGTAGAATTTCGTCAACGCGTTTTATATATTTTTTTCGATTTTTTTACTCAAGTATTACACAATTCGAAAACTAAAATTTTCAAAAATTCACAACTCGCGAAAAAAATTGGCGGATTTTTAAAAACTCTATTTAATTTGATGAAAAGATAATTTGAAAATCTAATTTAATTTTTGTAGAATTTTGTCAACACTTTTTATATTTTTTTTAGAATTTTTCACTCGAGTATTACACTTTTCGAAAACTAAAATTTTCAAAAATTCACAACTCGCGAAATAATCGGCGGATTTTCAACAGCTGCACTTAATTTGATAAAACAATGATTTGCAAATCTAATTTAATTTTTTTAGAATTTAGTCGACACGTTTTATATTTTTTTGCTCCAGTATTTCACAATTCGAAAATTAAAATTTCACAACTCGTGGGTTTTCAAAAACTGTACTTAATTTCAGTGGCGGCTCGTAGAACCTGCTGATAGTAAAGCCATTTATACAATATACACCCCCCCCCTTTTTTTTTGAAGAAAGAACAATTTATCTTCCTAGAGCAAAGTAACTGGCGGAAAAGTGTTTTAAGAATTAATTAAAAATTCTTGCTGAGCTTGAAACTTTTGAGGTTTTCAAATTTTTCATTCTTGTTCTTATTTTATGATATAATTAATTATTCCCAAATAGTTTGCTTTACAGACCCAAACTTCAGATGTTGAGTCATAAATTTTGAAATTGGGGACCACAATTCTGAATTTTAGATACAATTCAGAATTCGAATTCGAATTTTTCATTTTAGCATACAATTAATTATTTGCTTTACAGACCCAAACTTCAGATTTTTGGTCATAAATGTTGCGTTTTAAGGCCCAATACTTGCAATTTGGGGCCCTAATTCCGGATTTTAGATACAATTTTGGGTGTTCGGGCATTAACTAGGGTTCTAGCTTTGATTTTCAAGCCCAAATTTCTTGTATCTTACATAAACATTTAGAAATTTGAAATCTAAATTTCAGATTATAGAGTTAAAATTTTCGAATCTACGGTCTAATTTTTTTAAAAGGACATACATTTTATATTTTAGCAAAAAAATTGTAACAGATCGAGATTTTTAAATTGAATGCCTAAATTTTGGATTATAGGCGAAAAAAATTGGATTTTACACTCTGGTTTTCGGCCGAAAACTAGACTGTAGAATCCAATTTTTTTGCCTATAGTCCAATATTTGGAGACTCAAAATTCAAATTCAAATCTCTTACTCAAGGTCTAATTGTAAGAAATAATTATTCGCACATATTTTGCTTTACAGACCCAAATAATACAATTTTGGATTAAAAATGTTGCGTTTTATGGCCCAAAAATTGGATATTGTAACCCAAATTAAGGATTTAATATCCAATTTGGGGTTTTAAGGCGTAAATTAGACTTCATCCTGGTTTAGCTTTTGGTAGCAGTTCATATTTTAGATCAAAATTTAAGCTTATATTTACTTAAATTTTAGATTTATGACCAGCATTCTAGATTTTAGATCAAAATTTACGAATTTGAAACCCAAATTTTGAATCTCGGATCGAGATTTTAAAGTTTAAGGTCTAAATTTTGGATTTTACGATCTAGCTTTTGGCCGAAGACCTACATTTTATGTATTAGTTCAAAATTTACAGGATCAAATTTCGTATTTTAGGTCTAATTTTAAGTTATAATTATTCTCAAATATTTTGCTCTACAGACCCAAATATTCAATTTTGGATTAGAAATGTTGCGTTTTATGGCCCAAAACTATTATGACCCAAATTCGAGATTTTAAAATGTAAGGTCTAAATTTTGGATTTTACGGTCTAGCTTTTGGCCGAAGACCTAGATTTTATGTATAAGTTTAAAATTTACAGGCTCAAATTTCGTATTTTAGGTGTAATTTTAAGTTATAATTATTTCCAAATATTTTGCTCTACAGACCCAAACATTCAATTTTGGATTAGAAATGTTACGTTTTATGGCCCAAAACTATTGTGATCCAAATTCCGGATTTTATATCCCCTTTAGGGTTTTAGGGCGCAAATTAGGTTTTTATTTTTTTTAGTAGAGGATCAACATTTTATATTTTAGATCAAAATTTAAGTGTACATTTATTGAAATTTTGGATTTAGGACACAAACATAACAGTATTTCGGAGTATTGACCTATATTTGGATTTGGTATTAAAATTTACGAATTTTAGACCCAAATTTTGAATCTCAGAACGAAATTTTAAAATTTAAGGTCTAAATTTAGGATTGTAGGGATAAAATTTTGGATTTTACGGTCTAGTTTTTGGCAGAAGACTTACATTTTATACTTTAAATCAAACTTTACAATTTTGGAAAATTAAATTTCGAATTCGAATCTCTTATTTCAGGTCTAATTCGAAGATCTAATTATTAAACTTTTTTTCTTCCTCTGCAGACACAAACATCAAATTTTGGATTTAAAATATTTTAAAGCCCAAAATTTGGTTATTTTGACCCAAATTCCGGATTTTATATCCAATTTAGGATTTTAGTGAGCAAATTATGCTCCACCCTAGTGCAGTTTTTGGTAAAGGATCAACATTTTATATTTTAGATCAAAATTTAAGTATAATTTATTGAAATTTCAGATTTAGGACACAAACATTACAGTATTTCGGAGTATTGGACCTTTATTTTGGATTTTATATTAAAATTTACAAATTTTAGACCCAAATTTTGAATCTCAGAACGAGATTTTAAAATTTAAGGTCTAAATTTTGGATTGTAAAAGGGTAAAATTTTTGATTTTACGGTCTAGTTTTTGGCAGAAGACTTACCTTTTACATTTTAAATAAAAATTTACTGTTTTGGAAAATTAAATTTCAAATTCGAATCTCTTATTTTAGGTCTGATTTGAAAATATAATTATTAAACTTTTTTTTCTTCCTCTGCAGACACACACATTAAATTTTGGATTTAAAATATTTTCAAATCCCAAAATTTGGATATTTTGACCCAAATCCGGATTTTATATCCAATTTAGGATTTTGGGGAGTAAATTAGGCTCCACCCTAGTGCAGTTTTTGGTAAAGGATCAACATTTTATAATCAAAATTTAAGCCTACATTTACTCAAATTTCAGATTTGGAAAGAAAATTTTATATTTCGGAGTATTGGACCTACATTTTGGGTTTTGGGTCAAATTTTATCAATTTTAAGCCCTAATTTTCAAAATTTTAAAATTGAAGGTCTAAAAACCAAAATTTTACAGTCTAGTTTTTGACAGAGGGCTTCCAATTTATATTTCAGATCAAAATTTAAGCGTACATTTACTCAAATTTCAGATTTAGAACGAAAATTTTATATTTCGGAGTGTTGGACCTACATTTTGGGTTTTGGGTCAGATTTTATTAATTTGGGCTTTAAAACATTTAAAATTCAAGGTCTAAACCCCAAAATTTTAGTCTAGTTTTTGACAGAGGGCTTCCATTTTATATTTCAGATCAAAATGTAAGGTTCGTAGACTCAAATTTCAGATTTAGGACTAAAAATGTAATTAGTGTATTGTAATATTTTTAAGATTTTGTGATTATAACCTGACATGTGTATACAGGGTGTCCCATTTTAAATTGCTGCTCCAAATATCTCGAAACCTGAGCAACATGGAAAAAAAATGTTTTAGATAAAAGTTGTAGAGTTCGGAGGGGTGACCTTGAAAATGACCCTGGCGGTAATTTTCAAGGTCAAACAAAGGTCAACTTTGATTTTTCAAATAGAACTCCGTATTTAGAGTGTAACTCATGCCAAAATGCTTTAGCAACCCTTCACTTTTAGCAACCCTCACTCGCTTCGCTCGGTCGAGCTGCTAAAAGCGGCGGGTTGCTAAAGCCTATTTTCGGCCCTTGATACACTATATACTATTAACACACAAAATATTTAGTCTGAGAAGTTTGCCTGAAATGAATTCCAAGCATTAATTTAAAGGTTTACAGTCGGTGAATCGCGTGTGCAAGAAATTACAACAATAACTTGATTATGTATGCACAACACAACAACTGAGCTAATAAAGACATGAATGGATTAATGTTCGGGGGTCCTTTTTAGTTGAGCAGAAGACGCTGTCCACGGATGACATGACAAGACGATCATAAAACGGCAGTAAAAACTAATTTTACGATTCGGATTATATATATGTGTGTGTGTGTGTGCACCAGTGAGGGATGTTTCCATTCAATCGCGACTTATGAATTCTTTGGCGCGGAAAAGAACAACACGGAGATCAGAGTCAACAAAAAAATAAATTAATTAAAGATGGAAGCGCCGCTGGACGTCCGCCTTTGGATTAAGGATGAGAGTGCGTGTGTGTTTAATTTTTTTGGGAAATGGGCTATTGTGTTTGAGGACATAAAAACGCTTATGTATGGCTTAAATAAATTCAGAGATATAAGTTGGCCGCTCGAGCAATAAACATTTGCCATAAATCCTTTTACATCAAGTACAGGCGAATTTATCGTAATTGATAATAAGAGACGGGCGTAAAAGTAATTTAAAACTTTATTATTATTTTTTTTTAATTTTTGGTTTATAATTATGAAACGATAATAGTTACAGCAATTTTATGTGATTAATAATTGTAGAGAATGCCAAAATGAACAACTTATAAAGAATAAGTTTTTTTCAAAATCTCGTTAGTTTTCGAGTAAACCTAGTTTTTGAATTTGAAGTATAATTTTTCCATCTTTCATGATTTTGACGTTTTAAACGTCAGTTTCATCCGAGTTTACGCAACGCTCCATATACTTTTAAAATATGATTTCAATTGAAAATAAACCCATGAAAACGTAAATATAAAGTCGGAGAAAGTAACATGATGGCCACATCACCATTTTTTTGCCGGTCTAAATTTTTGATGTTTTGGCATTTATTTTAGATTTTGTCGACTGAATATTGTTCTTTCTTCGTATTTTTTATTTTGTGGCCCTTATGTGTCGAGCCGAAAATTTATTTTGGACTAAAGAGTTATTTTTGGGGCTACAAATTTTTCTTTTAATTAAATTTTCAATTTTTTTGGTCGGCATCTTTTATTGCTAGACCGGGATTTTCGATTTTTGGCTCATTTTTAATATCTTTGGCTTGTATTTCACATTTTTTACTAATTTTTTTGGCTGAAATATTCTTTATTTTGGCCCAAATTTTCGATTTCTTTGTTAAAATTTTCGACTTTTTGCACCTTCCGGTGTTTGGGCATAAATTTCTGATTTTTGACCTTATATTTTGGATTTTTTAACCTGCATGATTGATTATTATACACGTATTTTTTAAATTTTTTTACCGGTATTTCCGAGTTTTTTTTTTTGGTCTGAATTTTTGATGTTTTGGCATTTATTTTAGATTTTGTAACGTGAATATTGTTCTTTCTTCGTATTTTTTTTTTATTTTGTGGCTTTTATTTTCGTGTGTCGGGCCGAAAACTTATTTTGGACTAGAAAGTTATTTTTGAGGCTACAAATTTTTCTTTTAATTAAATTTTCAATTTTTTGGTCTGCATTTTTTTTGCTAGACCGGGATTTTTGATTTTTTGGGCTGATACTTAAGAGCTTTGGCCTGTATTTCACATTTTCTACTAATTTTTTTGGCCGAAATATTCTTTATTTTGGCCCAAATTTTCGATTTGTTTGTTAACATTTTCGATCTTTTTGTGAAAAATTTTGATTTTTTGCTCCTTTTGATTTTTGGAATCAAATTTCTGATTTTTGACCTAATATTTTCGATTTTTTAACCAAAGTGATTGATTATTATGCACGTATTTTTTTATTTTTTTGCAGATATTTCTGAGTTTTTTTTGTCTAAATGTTTGATATTTTGCCCTTTATTTTAGATTTTGTAAACTGAATATTGTTCTTTCTTCGTATTTTTTTTTTATTTTGTGGCCTCTGTTTTCGAGTTCGAAAACTAAATTTAACTTATTTTAAACTAAAGAGTTACTTTTGGGGCTGCAAATTTTTCTCTTACTTGAGTTTTCAATTCTTTGGTCTGCAATTTTTAGTTTTGATTTTTTGTCTCATATTTAAGATCTTTGGCCTATTTTTTTTTTTAATTGTTGAATAATTTTTTTGGCCTTTTGTGATCATTCTTTATTTTGGCCTAAATTTTCGATTTCTTTGTTAGAATTTTCGATTTTTTGCTTTGTATTTTTAATTTTTACGCTCGAATTTCGTATTTTTGGCCCTATATTTTGAAATTTTAACCTGAATGATTGATTATTGTGTCTGCATTTTGTATTTTTAAACCCGAGTTTTCGATTTCTGGTCAAAATTTTTAATTTCTTGGTCCCGATTGCGGATTTTTTTAATTTTATTTATTTATTTATTTATTTATTCATATCACGTTGCCACCATATACAAATAGTCAAAAATAATGTAAAATTGATCCAAAGTAGTGGATGTGAGCGTTAGTTATAAACTAATACAATATAAAGAACAAAGTACAATAAATAAGAACATATTAAAATTTAGAACTACCTAATTTAATAAAGGGTCATACATTTAGTATATATTTTAGATTTTTGACCTGCATTTTCGATTTTGTTGTCTAAATTCTTGATCTTCTATCGTAAATTTACTTTATTTCGACAGAAATTTTTGATTTGTTTGCTGAAATTTTCGATTTGTTTGTTGAAATTTTCGATTTGTTTGTTGAAGTTTTCAATTTGTTTGTTGAAATTTTTGATTTTTTTGGTCTGCGTTTTTTTTTTGATTTCTATTCCCGAGTTTTGGGTAAAAATGTTAGATTTTTTGACCACGATTCTTGATTTTTCATTTTTTTGACTATATTTTAGATTTGTTACTTGCATTTTCGGCTTTTGCGGACTAAATTGTTGATCTTCTGTCCTAAATTTTCTTTATTTTGGCCGACATTTTGTTCAATTTTTGTAATCTGAGTTTTTGATTTTCAGTCCCGAATTTTCGATTTTTGGTCTAAATTTATGATTTTCTGTCATATTTTTTTAACTTGAATTATTGATTTTTTTTAAATTTTTCGGTCGAAAATTTTTTTTTCTTTTCATTTTTGGTGTTAAATTATGGAACGGTAATAGTTACATCAAATTTATTTATATAAAAAATGTAGAGAAGGCAAAAATTAACAACTTATAAAAAAAAAATTTTTTTAAATCTTTTTAGTTTTTGAGTAAATTATCTATTATAATTTGCAGTGTAATTTATAATTTTCAAATTTCACAATTTGACGTTTTAAACGTCATTATCAACCGATCCTACAAAACGCTCACGTACATTAAAAATATTATTTAAATTGAAATTAAACCATGAAAGTGTAAATATAAATAACTGTACCATCAAATCGGAGAAAGTAACATGATGGCCACATCACCATTTTTTTATCATGTTAAAATACTCCTACGAGTAATTAACGTCGCCATCGCGTTTTTTTTTTTATTTCATCGCCTTGTTTTCGACTTTTCAGAGAAAATTCCTAGCAGATTACCGCTAAGACCGGGGGAATTATCCGTAGAGCTTTAATTTTTATGTCCGTCGTTTCCTCCAAGGACGCGCCTTATAATCTCGTCTGGACTGGCACGTATCATCGACGGAATTTTTTCGAGTGACAAACATCCTCTCTTTATCGGAATATGGCCGAAGACACATCCGACTTCGTGAGAATATTGTAAACTTCACATGAACATTCTCGACATTCCCGGAGGCGGACGATCGACACATCGGATTTTAATCTCAAGAAAGGAGGAATGAAAGTCGAACAGATGGTGCCTTCATATGCGCGAGGGTGGCGTAGATGCTCCAGATTATGATGATGATGATGATTACACATGTAGAAGACTCGGGGGGAATGCTTGTAATTGAGATTGCTGGGAAGACGCCGCATTTTATGGATGTTTCTTGGGGTGAATAATTAGAATGCGCGCCGCCCCCGACTTTTCATTATTCTTTATCTTATTTATTTTCGGCGAAGACACGACTTTTCGGTTTGTTTTAAATTAGGAAGGAGGGGAGACACCCCTTAGATTTTTTTTTCGGTGAGAGATGAGATTATCAACACAGAATAAGATAACTTGTTCCAGCAATAAATCACTTTTAGTATCCGCGCCGTTGTCTACCAGGTGGTCATTATAAAATATTAATATTTGAAAAACGACGATGGCACGACAACTTAATTAGCGGCTCGAAAATCTTTTGCCGGCGCCGATTTGCATAAATTGAGCGGTTGGTCATAAAGCGTTCTACAAGGAACGGTTTTCCGTGCATGCACGAGGTTAGGCATGGGGTTAATTAGCAGTTTCTGGAGGTGCTAGATCATTTTCCGCGATAAAATAGTTGGAGAGAACGAACGGCAATAAATAATTGCAATAAAACCGTTAGCCAATTAACTGCGAAACCTGGTTAACAATGGCCGAAAGAAAAATAAAGATGGTCAAATGCGTCCTTAAAGTCATTTCCACGGTACTAAACCTTCCTCTTAATTGAAGGAATGGATTTTGGAAGGGAAGTATCTTCGAAGATTGAAATAACACAGAAGCTCGAAATTAACGGTGCGTTTCAAAAAGTGACCTATGGATTGAATGCGCATGTCTCGCATTAACTCTTTTTTGGGACAATGGTCAACATTTCCGACTATTATTTGGTATACAATAATTTTTCAAAAACCGTCCGAAACGTCGATATCCGAAGTTTGGAGGGTCCAACCCCCTATAGACCAGGTGGTCCCTGTTTGAACTGGGAGGGTATTCTTTCAAAACGTCGAGATATGACTTTTTGAGGCCTAAATCTAATATATAAAATTTTCGTGTCACAGTGTTTGTAACAAAACTCCTTCGAAACGGCTTGACCGATTCTTATGAAATTTTGTGTGTATATTGAACAGGTCTGAGAATAGGACGTAAACTATTTTTAATACCCCTAAATGATAGGGGTGGTCCACCGCAAATTTTTTATTTTTATTTTTTGGACAAAATTTTTTATTTTTATTTTTTTTATGATTCGGCATTAAAAAATACATATAACCCTAAATTTTCACTATTCTACCACCAACCCCTATTTTTTAATAGCGATTTTAGTACTTTAATAATTTTCTACTCTCGGCGATCGACCGCTCGATCAGTTATTCATTTTCCATTGTTTGCGCCGACGGTTATTAATGGGTTTTAATGGGCTTACCCTGTAGATTCGTATCGATAAATGTAAATAAATAAGTAGCTGAAATTATAAAAAAAATATAAACAAAATATTAACAGCAAATGCTGCACTGAGCTCAATTGCAACACTTGCATCCGAAGAACAATTAAGTCGGCTTTAAATACATAAATTGGTGATAACGATTGATTTATAATACGCGCGCCATCTCTTGGTGGTTGGAATGTCGCTCGCGGTGGTGTTACGAATTAAAATATTCTGCGGAAGATTCTGTGCGCGGTTGAGAATTTTTTTAATAATTTTGCCATTTAGTTCAAATTCGTTGATTATTAAAAAAAAATAAGCATTTTTGAAGCAATAATTGCATGTTAGAGCGATCATGAATTTCAAAAATTAAAAAAAAAATATTTCAACTAGCGATACATGTTTTTATTAGTAACAATACACTTCTTACATTCTTTAGCTTTAATAATTTTGTAATTTAGTTCAAATCCGTTGATTATTAAAAAAGTTATGAATTTTTGAAGCAATAATTGCACGTTAACGCGATTATGAATTTCAAAAATTCTAAAAAAATATTTCAACTCGCGATACATGTTTTTATTAGTAACAATACACTTCTTACATTCTTTAGCTTTAATGATTTTGTTATTTAGTTCAAATCCGTTGATTATTAAAAAAGTTATGAATTTTTGAAGCAATAATTGCACGTTAAAGCGATCGTGAATTTCAAAAATTCTAAAAAAATATTTCAACTCGCGATACATGTTTTTATTAGTAACAATACACTTCTTACATTCTTTAACTTTAATGATTTTGTTATTTAGTTCAAATCCGTTTATTATTAAAAAAGTTATGAATTTTTGAAGCAATAATTGCATTTAAAGCGATTATGAATTTCAAAAATTCGAAAAAAATATTTCAACTCGCGATACATGTTTTTATTAGTAACAATACACTTCTTACATTCTTTAGCTTTAATGATTTTGTTATTTAGTTCAAATCCGTTTATTATTAAAAAAGTTATGAATTTTTGAAGCAATAATTGCATTTAAAGCGATTATGAATTTCAAAAATTCGAAAAAAATATTTCAACTCGCGATACATGTTTTTATTAGTAACAATACACTTCTTACATTCTTTAGCTTTAATGATTTTGTTATTTAGTTCAAATCCGTTGATTATTAAAAAAGTTATGAATTTTTTAAGCAATAATTGCACGTTAAAGCGATCGTGAATTTCAAAAATTCGAAAAAAAATATTTCAACTGGCGATAGATGTTTTTATTATTAACAATACACTTCTTACATTTTTAAGCTTTAATAATTTTGTTATTTAGTTCAAATCCGTTGATTATTAAAAAAGTTATGCATTTTTGAAGCAATAATTGCACGTTAAAGCGATTATGAATTTCAAAAATTCTAAAAAAATATTTCAACTCGCGATACATGTTTTTATTAGTAACAATACATTTCTTACATTCTTTAACTTTAATGATTTTGTTATTTAGTTCAAATCCGTTGATTATTAAAAAAGTTATGAATTTTTGAAGCAATAATTGCAAGTTAATGCTATCATGAATTTTAAAAATTCTAAAAAAAATATTTCAACTGCCGATACATGTTTTCATTAGTAACAATACACTTCTTACATTCTTTAACTTTAATAATTTTGTTATTTAGTTCAAATCCGTTGATTATTAAAAAAGTTATGAATTTTTGAAGCAATAATTGCACGTTAAAGCGATTATGAATTTCAAAAATTCTAAAAAAATATTTCAACTCGCGATACATGTTTTTATTAGTAACAATACACTTCTTACATTCTTTAACTTTAATGATTTTGTTATTTAGTTCAAATCCGTTGATTATTAAAAAAGTTATGAATTTTTGAAGCAATAATTGCACGTTAATGCGATCATGAATTTTAAAAATTCTAAAAAAAATATTTCAACTGCCGATACATGTTTTCATTAGTAACAATACACTTCTTACATTCTTTAACTTTAATAATTTTGTTATTTAGTTCAAATCCGTTGATTATTAAAAAAGTTATGAATTTTTGAAGCAATAATTGCACGTTAAAGGGATCATGAATTTCAAAAATTCGAAAAAAAAATATTTCAACTGGCGATAGATGTTTTTATTATTAACAATACACTTCTTACATTCTTAAGCTTTAATAATTTTGTTATTTAGTTAAAATCCGTTGATTATTAAAAAAATTATGAATTTTTGAAGCAATAATTGCACGTTAAAGCGATAGTGAATTTCAAAAATTAGAGCCTAAACCGTTTTCGGCCATTATCGTCACCACTTTATTTGCTTAATTTCAATGGGCCACACACGGCGCAGCACAGCGGAGCCGTCGTCCGTCACCAGTTATTGCCCTAATATATATGGATTAGGAATGGGCGATATTTCACGTATCTGTGATTTTTCACTGGTATTGAAAAATCACAGGTCGTTACTGTTAGTAATAGGCAAATTTAACTGCTACTTAAAATCACTGCTGCTTAAAATACCTGCTACTTAAAATCACTGCTACTTAAAATCACTGCTACTTAATATCACTGCTACTTAAAATCACTGTTACTTAAAATCGCTGCTACTTTAAATCACTGCTACTTTAAATCACTGACAAACTGTGATTGCTACTTAAACTGTGACTGTTACTTAAAACATTATTGTGGTACAAGGTGGCATTTCTAAATGTTATTTAATATTCACTACTTTATTCTCCCATTTTTGCAGGATATTGTTTTTTTAATTTTGAATAAATATTTAATAAGAAAGGCAAATATTTATAAAATGCCATAGTATACCATATAAAATGAAATAAATTAGGAGTACAATTAATTAATTAATTGAGATTTTATAAAAACGAAAAAATTAGCTTGCCCGGCATGGAATTGAACTATTAACTCGCTGGATCGAAAGTGATGAGTCACAATAAAAAATTTAAAACAATAAAAATAAAATCCATATCTCCATAAAAACTGTGGCATTTACAAAAACCAAATTGTTTTTGAATAGGAGATACTTCGATATTTTTTTATGGAATTTTGTCTGCGCGTTTTATATTTTTTCTGCGATGTTTTCATTCAAGTGCTCAAAAAAATAAAATTAAAATTTTAAAAAATCCATATCTCCATTAAAAATTATTAAATTTACAAAAACCAAATTAATTTTGAATTAGCGATTCTTCGACCATTGAAGATATTGTCTCGATGAATTTTTTCTACGCGTTTTATATTTTTTTCTCTTTATCTCCAAATACTTCTCGAATTTTGAATTGAATCAAGGATAGTTGTATATTTATTTGGTACAATTAAAAATTGTTGAATTTACAAAAACCAAAATAATTTTGAATAACCGATACTTTGACCATTGAGGATTTTGTTTTATGGAATTTTGTCTCCGCGTTTTATATTTTTTCTGCGATGTTTTCATTCAAGTGCTCGAAAAAATAAAATTAAAATTTTCAAAAATCCATATCTCCATTAAAAATTGTTGAATTTACAAAAACCAAAATAATTTTGAATAACCGATACTTCGACCATTGAGGATTTTGTTTTATGGAATTTTGTCTCCGCGTTTTATATTTTTTCTGCGATGTTTTCATTCAAGTGCTCGAAAAAATAAAATTAAAATTTTAAAAAATTCATATCTCCATTAAAAATTGTTGAATTTACAAAAATCAAATTAATTTTGAATTAGCGATTCTTCGACCATTGAAGATATTGTCTCGATGAATTTTTTCTACGCGTTTTATATTTTTTTCTCTTTATCTCCAAATACTTCTCGAATTTTGAATTGAATCAAGGATAGTTGTATATTTATTTGGTACAGCAGATAATATAGCCAAAATATTACCTTCAGTCACAGGTACAATATTGGCAGAATTATATCAAAAACAGTTATGAGAAACCATTGACAATTTCAGAACGTGTTACGACGTTTACTAACCGTAATTTAAAGGTAGCAGTTTTGCCCATCCTTAATATGGATTATGCACGGGCGCAGCGGAGCCGTTGTCCGTCACCAGTTATCTGCCTTAATATATATGAATCATGCACGGACGACGGCGCAGCGCAGCGGAGCCGTCGTTCGTCACCAATTTATTTGCTTAATTTTAACGGGCCATACACGGACGGCGGCACAGCGCAGCGGAGCCGTCGTTTGACACCAGTTTATTTGTTTAATTGTAATGGGGCACACACGCTCCGCTGCGCTGCGCCGTCGTTTGTCACCAGTTACCTTGCTTAATTTTTAATGGCTACGCTGCGCTGCGCCGTCGTCCGTCACCACTTATCTGCCTTAATATATATGGACCATGCACGGACGACGGCGCAGCGCAGCGGAGCCGTCGTTCATCACCAGTTTCCTTGCTTGATTTTAAAGGGCTACGCACGGACGACGGCGCAGCGCAGTAGTTACTTTGCTTAATTCATGATTATGGTATCGATTTTATTACGTCGTTGGCAGAAAATAAAACGAAGAATGTTGTGTATCTTAGAGCATTACAATAATAAACACTATGTTTTTGAATATTTTTTAAAAATTAATTATACGAATTCGAATTCAATATTCATAGTTAAGACAGGACAACGTCTGTCGGGTCAGCTAGTATAGTATATAAATATCGAAAATCGTTCGTAGTTTACGTGTTGTAAAAATGTATTAAGCTGAACGTGTTTTATTCGTCTTTATACCTCTTCGCCTGAAATTGTTGCCTTCTTTACTATCGTGGCGCCTGTGTGCAACGTACATTTGCGCACCCCAACTGATTGTAAATGACATTTTTGCTTTTCAATAAGTAAATTTCGGGTATGCTTAAATTTTAACTTTAACGCAAATCTCCAAGATGATTTCCTCGATAGAAAAACTCTCGCGTAATCGCCTTTATCTAATCAAGAATCCCGTGAATTCCGTACGAAGTGCAAATGAAAAGGCCAACCCCCTGCTCCAGCCCGAGCTCCACTTTCAAAATTCCTTTCCGACCATTTACATAAATTACGCCCCGCCCGGGGATTGGAGGCCCCCTCGGCTCCGACCTCTCCCTATTAAACTAGAAAGTTGTTATCCTCCGGCATCTTTTTTTTGCGACCCAGGTGAAAGTCGGCCCAAGCTTGTGTGCGTGTGTGTGTGGCTGTGTGGCTGTGTGTGTGTGTGGAATGAAAACGAACAGAGAGCAAGATGGCCCCGAGCAAAGCGTCGCGTTGGTCCCCCATGGACGGCGAATAATCCCCGACAGAACGGCCCCAGTGACGCCATTACGAGTAAACAAGACGCAGTGTTCGTGTTCTGTCTTCGGGAACGTTATTAACAAAACATGGTGAGTAAACAAACACACGTCCGATATATTAACCAGACGCGAGCGTTATTTCGAGGAGAAACGCCAGAATTCGAACCGAACACCTCTTCTTGGGTTACGATGATTTATACTCCGGCACGTCTAGATTAACTCTTCAAAAAGTATTACAATAACACGCCGGGAAAAAATGTAATCACCACACTCGAACATAACTTATTTAGTTTATGATGATTTATACACCACCGAGACCAGATTAGTTCTTCAATAACAAATACCACAACGATCGATTGATTCATGAGGCTCTTGAGTTGAAAGTCCATTTTCACGTTTAGACACGTTTCGAGTGAACACGCTTATAATAGTCGACGGTACTTGAGGGTAGTTGTGGGTTCGAAACTGAAATTAATAAATCAAACGAAGTAGATTTAATGTTTTGTGATTGTAAATTGGAATCAAACAATTTTAACTTTGTTTGTAGGTTGAGATCCATTTTTATCTGGTGTTAGGAATTTGTTGTATTAACTTGTACTTCCTGATATTTTTGTGTCGAAACTAGTTTTGGTTAGTTATAACCATCCTCAGCAGAAAAACGCCATAAAACTTATTTTGATAAGCGGGTGCATTCATGGATTAAGGTTATGTCTGCTTAAAAATAATTGGTCTATGAATATTAGAATATAGATGGAGTAAATGCAGCGATGTTGACCGTTATATAGAGCCAAGGAGCCATGGCACTATCTCTAGTTTCAAGCTCAGCATGAATTTTTCGTTGTTTCTTAAAACACTTTTTCGCCAGTTACTTTAGCCTAGGAAGATAAATCGTTCTTTCTTTCTTCAAAAAAGGTGGGGGGGGGGTATATTGTATAACTGGTTTTACCATCAACATGTTCCACGAGCCGCCACAGATGTTGATTAATAGACAACCTACGATAGATCTTGAAAATTGATGTAAAATGTTTGAGGCAAATGAGTTGCACAGTTTCAATTTCCCATTCAAACTTCTGCGTAAAAAAATCATTTATCTGCTTAATAATAATAATATTGGTTAACAATGTTTTTCAATCTAACTATTTCTAGCTAGTCCGGAAGATAGAATTGTATGTTTTCATCATCATAAAGTAGAAATAATTTATTTCAAATATTCTTGTTAAATACAATTCTATATTTTTGGAATAGTTAGCTTTCTTCAAATTACAAGCGCAGCAAATTTAGAAAGTAAACGCACAAATTCTGATCAATATTTTTTGGAAAATATAAAGAATACAATAACTTAAATAACGCATTTGTGCAAATTTGAAAATACCTTCGCATTTTTATCCCTCGTGACAAAATACGAATCCGAATCTTCAATAAAACATACCATGTTCCTTGAATTTGGTTCTTGTTTATCACGTGGTGAAACATTTTTAATATTAAGGGTTGTTGAGATGAAGCACTTGGTTGGTCTCTCGAACAAATTGGCAGATTTGAAAAATTCAACCAGAATTGTGTTTTGTGTTGTTATGTTGAAAACCAGTGATGGGGTATTTTGAGTTTTTTGGAGGTTTATTAAGATTAATGTATTTTGAGTAAATCTGAAAAGTTTCAAGCGTGTTACAGTTGTTTTTGTATTTTTTTTTCACTCCGAAGAAGTGAAACTTAAAAATCTTAAGGGCTGTTCTCCGTCGGTTATCTTGAAAACTTGTGATGGGGTATTATGGGTTTTTTAGAGGCCTATTATGACGATGTATTTTGAGTAAATTTTAGAGAGTTTTAAGTGTGTTGCACTTGTTTTTATATTTTTATTTTACTCGGAAGAAGTGAAACTTAAAATCTGGAAAACCAGTGATGGTTTTTTTTTAGTTTTTTAAGAATTGTTAAGATTAGTGTATTTTGAGTAAATTTGGAAAATTTCAAGTGTGTTGCAGTTGTTTTTATAATCTCTTTTCACTCGTGCAAATTAAAAAATCTGAAGCGCTATTCTCGGTCGATTATCTTGAAAACCTGTGATGGAGTTTTTTGAGTTTTTGGAAGTTTATTAAGATTATTCTATTTTAATAAATTTAGAAAGATCTTATTTTTACGGAAATGTAGAATCACATGTGTTGTCAGTTGTTTTGGAAAGTTTCAAGTCGATGGCAATTTTTTTTATATTTTTTTCGCGTCGACGAATTTATTGCAATTTTTTTCTAAATTTTATCTGCGTTCACATTGAAATATTCTAAAATTTAGAAACAATGCATTTCTAATTTTTACGGAAATGTAGAATCACATGTGTTGTCAGTTGTTTTGGAAAGTTTCAAGTCTATGGCAATTGTTTTTATATTTTTTTCGCGTCGACGAATTTATTGCAATTTTTTTCTAAATTTTACCTGCTTTCACATTGAAATACTCTAAAATTTAGAAACAATGCATTTCTAATTTTTACGGAAATGTAGAATCACATGCGTTGTCAGTTGTTTTGGAAAGTTTTAAGTCGATGGCAATTGTTTTTATATTTTTTTCGCGTCGACGAATTTATTGCAATTTTTTTCTAAATTTTATCTGCTTTCACATTGAAATATTTTAAAATTTAGAAACAATGCATTTCTAATTTTAACGGAAATGTAGAATCACATGTGTTGACAGTTGTTTTGGAAAATTTCAAGTCGATAGTAATTGTTTTTATATTTTTTTCGCGTCGAAGAATTTATTGCAATTTTTTTCTAAAGTTTATCTGCTTTTACATTGCAATATTCTAAAATTTAGAAACAATGCATTTCTAATTTTTACGAAAATGTAGAATCACATGTGTTGACAGTTGTTTTGGAAAGTTTCAAGTCGATGGCAATAGTTTTTACATTTTTTTCGCGACGACGAATTTGTTGCAATTTTTTTTTAAATTTCATCTCCGTTACATTGAAATATTCTAATTTTTACGGAAATGTAGAATCACATGTGTTGACAGTTGTTTTGGAAAGTTTCAAGTCGATGGCAATTGTTTTTATATTTTTTTCGCGTCGACGAATTTATTGCAATTTTTTTCTAAATTTGATCTGCTTTCACACTGAAATATTCTAAAATTTAGACACAATGCTTTTCTAATTTTTACGGAAATGTAGAATCACATATGTTGTTCGTTGTTTTGGAAAGTTTCAAGTCGATGGCAATTGTTTTTATATTTTTTTCACGTCGATGAATTTATTGCAATTTTTTTCTAAATTTTATCTGCTTTCACATTGAAATATACTGAAATTTAGAAAAAATGCATTTCTAATTTTTACGGAAATGAAGAATCACATGTGTTGTCAGTTGTTTTGAAAAGTTTCAAGTCGATGGCAAATTTTTTTATATTTTTTTCGCGTCGACGAATTTATTGCAATTTTTTTCTAAATTTTATCTGCTTTCACATTGAAATATTCTAAAATTTAGAAACAATGCATTTCTAATTTTTACGGAAATGTAGAATCACATGTGTTGTCAGTTGTTTTGGAAAGTTTTAAGTCGATGGCAATTGTTTTTATATTTTTTTCGCGACGACGAATTTGTTGCATTTTTTTTTTAATTTCATCTCCGTTACATTGAAATATTCTAATTTTTACGGAAATGTAGAATCACATGTGTTGGCAGTTGTTTTTGGAAAGTTTCAAGTCGATGGCAATTGTTTTTATATTTTTTTCACGTCGACGAATTTATTGCAATTTTTTTCTAAATTTTATCTGCTTTCACATTGAAATATACTGAAATTTAGAAAAAATGCATTTCTAATTTTTACGGAAATGAAGAATCACATGTGTTATCAGTTGTTTTGAAAAGTTTCAATTCGATGGCAAATTTTTTTATATTTTTTTCGCGTCGACGAATTTATTGCAATTTTTTTCTAAATTTTATCTGCTTTCACATTGAAATATTCTTAAATTTAGAAACATTGCATTTCTAATTTTTACGGAAATGTAGAATCACATGTGTTGTCAGTTGTTTTGGAAAGTTTTAAGTCGATGGCAATTGTTTTTATATTTTTTTCGCGACGACGAATTTGTTGCATTTTTTTTTTAATTTCATCTCCGTTACATTGAAATATTCTAATTTTTACGGAAATGTAGAATCACATGTGTTGGCAGTTGTTTTTGGAAAGTTTCAAGTCGATGGCAATTGTTTTTATATTTTTTTCACGTCGACGAATTTATTGCAATTTTTTTCTAAATTTTATCTGCTTTCACATTGAAATATACTGAAATTTAGAAAAAATGCATTTCTAATTTTTACGGAAATGTAGAATCACATGTGTTGTCAGTTGTTTTGGAAAGTTTCAAGTCGATGGCAATTGTTTTTATATTTTTTTCGCGTCGACGAATTTATTGCAATTTTTTTCTAAATTTTATCTGCTTTCACATTGAAATATTTTAAAATTTAGAAACAATGCATTTCTAATTTTAACGGAAATGTGGAATCACATGTGTTGACAGTTGTTTTGGAAAATTTCAAGTCGATAGTAATTGTTTTTATATTTTTTTCGCGCCGACGAATTTATTGAAATTTTTTTCTAAAGTTTATCTGCTTTTACATTGAAATATTCTAAAATTTAGAAACAATGCATTTCTAATTTTTACGGAAATGTAGAATCACATGTGTTGACAGTTGTTTTGGAAAGTTTCAAGTCGATGGCAATTGTTTTTACATTTTTTTCGCGACGACGAATTTGTTGCAATTTTTTTTTAATTTCATCTCCGTTACATTGAAATATTCTAATTTTTACGGAAATGTAGAATCACATATGTTGACAGTTGTTTTAGAAAGTTTCAAGTCGATGGCTATTATTTTTCAATTTTTTTCGCGTCGACGAATTTGTTGCATTTTTTTTTTAATTTCATCTCCGTTCACATTGAAATATTCTAAAATTTAGAAACAATACATTTCTAACTTTTACGGAAATGTAGAATCACATATGTTGTCAGTTGTTTTGGAAAGTTTCAAGTCGATGGCAATTGTTTTTATATTTTTTTCGCGTCAAAAAAAAAGATTATAATCTTTCATAAATTTACACAAAAAATCGCCAAAGAAATCGACGGAATGTATTGGAATTTTCTACCAAATCACTCTAGAATTAATATTGAGTGGTTTTAAGAAGTTTCAAGTTGATAGCAATTGTTTTTATATTTTTTCGAGCCAATAAAGTACTCATCGGATAAATGAAATAGGACCAAAAAATTAATTCGTCTTTAATTGCTTTTTTTGTTGTTTAACCTCTTCAGGGACAAATTCATTTTGAAGTTTCAAATCTTTTAAGAAACAATTGATATCTCACCAGTAGGACCGGACAGGAGGTATCTGCATGAAAATGCACAACTGTAGCAGCTTTTAGTGCTTGACCTGAGATGGCAGTATTAAGGCTCTTGGAGCGTACCTCTAAATTCATTTAAAACATTATTCACAAACGGATAAAGACTTCAAAGTGAAATTTTGAATTCACCTCTATAAATATATTCTAAAGAGTAGCACGGATTTATTTTTTTTATAATAATGTTTATAAACAATGTTAATACTAATATTGCTGTAATTTAGAAAAAAAAATCCGTCGTACCCTGGGGTCATTTATTTAAAATTTATTATTTAAATAATATTTTTTCATATTTTCGAAACTGTATCCGAAATTTGAATAATAAGTCATTCATTTTAATACTCTGTCGTGGTGCGCCCTCTGCGGCTTTCTTGTTTAACAGGCTGTGTATATGAGAGGAGGCGTTCCCAAGGCGGTTTCTCGCTGTAACTTAGCCGCGTTATCTAAATTACACAGTGGTGTTACTAAACATATACCTCTTTCGTGACAAGAGGGATTAACGACTCATACAAAAACAGTTGTGGAATTATTATATAAAATGTATTTATGATTAAAATTTCTTCTCTTTGGTCCTGACAACCGGCTATCTATCCGACGGTTTTTCGTCGATTTCTGCGTATTTCATTAAAATATTTTAGATGAGCCTATAATGTACTACAAAATTAAGAAATGAAATTAATACTTTGTTTCTCGTGCAATAATGCAAAAAATATGTTTAGATTATGGCGGTGACGGACGGATTAAGTCAATTAGATTATGATACTTTCATGGGCCTACTGTAGCGGGTCATGTTTTCACTGAAAACCCGACAATTAACAAATGTGCTAACAAGGTTAATTAAAAATTAAAAATTAAAAATTAAAAATTAAAAATTAAAAATTAAAAATTAAAAATTAAAAATTAAAAATTAAAAATTAAAAATTAAAAATTAAAAATTAAAAATTAAAAATTAAAAATTAAAAATTAAAAATTGAAAATTGAAAATTGAAAATTGAAAATTGAAAATTGAAAATTGAAAATTAAAAATTAAAATTTAAAAATTAAAAATTAAAAATTAAAATATATTTTGTAGGAACGTTTGTACACATCTATTTTAGTTTTCAAGAAAATTAATTATTTTTGAAATTCTGTCCTCAAAAGGGCAACTTTAAATCTGCCTGTAACTTCTTTGACAGTTTCCAATTATATTGCTCATAGAGGCATCCTCTAGGTACAATCAGAGATATACATCAAATTTCTATCTTATTCTTACGAGAAGTTTCAGGCAGATTTCAAGATGCATTTTCGAGGTTTAAAATTTAAAAAAAAACTAAAAGAGATAAGTGTACAAAAGTTCCCATAAAATATGTTGCAATTTAAACGAGGAAGCCAAAATTATAATTATATATAAACATTTAAAATAACAAAATTGGTGCTAGAGATTTGAAAATATTTCACATGAGGAGAACTGATTTAATCTTGTCTTGAGCAAAAATCACTTTTAAGAAACGGTTTAGCGTAGACACCTTGATAAATAATCTACTATTATTGTTCACTTTGAAAAGTAGGCCATGATGGTATCATATGTAGACGCCAATAATGCAGAATACTTAAATTGTTTTCAAATTTATAGGTGGGAATAGAGTAAATTTTTCAAAACATAGGCAATACGAAACACGATGTAAAGCAGCAGCAATGTTTCGTTTTCAGAACAAATGATGATACAATGAAATTAAATAGGAATAATCATTACTACCAAAATCAGGGACAGCTTAATATAACAGGAAGGGTGATCTTGTTATTTTATTATTCATACTTATCAAGGAATTTTCGTAGAAAACTAATTTAAAATGAAATTTTTTTGCGTATTTTTTTTAATTATAGAATGCCAGAGATACAGAGATATGAAGTAACAAAATGGTAAAACTTTTAAAATACTGTTTCCTTAGTCACATGTCACTGGAATGAATAGACTCTAGAAAAGCTAGAAATCACGTATTAGATAAATCAATTTCCCTAACTTCTCTTCTGAAATACAAATTGAATATGTTCTTTTTTTATTTAAAAAACGATTAAATTTAAGAAAAATCACTTGATATGTTTCACTTATTAAATTATTAATTCCGACTACTTTCGGCTGCAAGCCATTTTCAAGGAATGTACATATCAAGTTATTTTTCTTACATTTAATCGTTTTTTAAATATCAAATCATGTTTTGTCAAGTGATCAATGAGAATCAAGTTTAAAACTAAATATGGTTATTTTTTAAGTAAAAAAGAGTAAGGTATACCGTCATTAACGCACTCATATGGGTTCGTTAATGGCTCGCCGAGTGCTTTAATAATTTATTTTTTCAAGCTTGGCTCCGTTCAAATTCAGAGCCATCAACCTGTGCTAAATTTTCAGAGAGATAGTTTTGAGGGTATGTGATGTGTGGAAATCGCAAAATAATTTCAAATTGAAATGTCAATTATTAGTGCTACCAACCACCATTCAATTTTCAAAATATTTATGGTCGATTTTTTAATTTAAAAATGGAATAAAAGGGGGCAAAATAGAAAAATACTGCAAAAAACTCGTTCATAAGGCCTTTTTTTTGCACTTATCGAACTCGTTTCTTAATATAGTATTTAGGTATTGAAAAAAATATGAGGCCACCATCATTACTTTCTCCGATTTATTTATAGTATTATTTTTTCGAGATATTTTTTATATTTATCGATTTTATACAAAAACTGGTGAGATTTCGTAAAATACTAATTACTTATAAATGGTTAATTTTGGCGTTTTCTAAAATTGTTTATTAAAATTTCATGCAACTAGTACAATTTCATAATTGTACCAAAACAAAATGTTATAATTTTTTTTTTATTGGGAAATTAAGGATTTAATTAAAATATTTATTAATTCATTTTTACTTTGTGTTCAACTTTTGTTAAAATATTTTTGTAATATTTTTCATATTTAGAAAAATATTGGAAATAACAAAAAACTTCCTTAAAAAAATTATACGTCAATTTTGCAAAAAATAACAAGAATAATGAATTCATCATCGAAGCCAACACTACGGAAATACTCGGAACAAGCGCGTTTGGAGCTGAGATTTTTCGATAATGAATTTACACAAATCTCTCGTCACTTCAGATAAGACGGTCCCTCCCTTTTACAAACATACACAAGATTCTAATAGTCAGTCAAGTCAAATAAGTATAATAGTGCTGAGCGCCAAAATTTCATTCAAGTGGTTGGTCCACTCTTGACGACCACATCCTTGTCTCGCTACATTAATATCACATATGGTGCTCTTCTAGGGGTTTCGCGGGTTAGATGCAAGAGCAAGGGGTTGGTTTGTTTACATTTCTATTTCTTCATCGGTATCCAATGCCCTTAAGGTAAATCCTGTTTGTTTGAAATGTGTTCATCATTTTTTAAAACGTACACAAATGTGTTTCTGTCCCTGAAGAGGTTAAGGATAACTCTTGAACGGATGACCTAATTTGGAAAATTCTTGCATCGAATAGAGGCAGATAAGACCCAAAACATGTAATTTATAGTTCAATTCATGAACGCGAGGAGAGATTTCGAAAATTCTTTCAGCAAAGTGTTCATTGGACAATTTTTTTTTTATTATTATTGAGGATAACTCTTAAACGAATAGTGTTTCTTATATAAAAGACGTAGGTTAAAAAATAAAAATTTTAAATTATTTTTTTAAACTTTTGAACTTATGATCGGATTTCTAAGACTCTTTCAGCAAAGTCTTTCATTCATCCGGATATAGAGGACTAAAGAATTGAATTCGTTGTTCAATTGTTTTTGGTTTACAGAAGATAACGGGTGACCAAAGTCAAAGTCTTCCAGAAAAGTCCATCGAATAGATACATTTTTTTTCTAGTGACTTGTTTCAATAATTTATTTGTTTGTTAGCCTTTGTAAGACTTAATTTTGTAGAATTACGAACTGCTTGAATATTTATATATAAAGGCTACTTTTCTGTTTATTTAATTTACTGAATAATTTTGCAACAATAATCGTTCTTTTTTTCTCAAAAAGTATATTATATGCTAAGTGGCTCTACCATCAAAATGTTACACGAGCCGCTACTGATTATGACTAATCATTGGTTTATTTTGAATATTGGTTCAAACTATAACATGACGCTGTAAAATAAATAACCAATGAAAGTCTTAAGCTACGCGCACACTTGTCGGAACGGCATGGACGGCACGCAACGGAAAAAATTGCTTAACCAGTTGTAAACGAGTCACCGCACATTCATCCGTTCCATGCCGTACCGATAAATGTGCGTTGACTCGTTTACAACTGTGTTGAGCAATTTTATCCGTTGCGTGCCGTCCGTCCGATTCCGACAAGTGTGCGCGTAGCTTTACAAGGGAATCTAGGAAACCCATAAATTAAAAAAGAATCTGAAACATTGAGTGGAAGTATAGTAGTTCATCCGTAACACAAAACCATTTTCTGTTCCTGCGGAATTCTAGTCTGAGGAGGTGAAATCACTTCTCGAAGAAAAATAACAGTTTTTTTTTAGCAAATTTCTCCTAAAGTATAAGACATCTGAAAAAATGGTTCATATAGAAGTTGTAGAGTATTTTATTCTTTTAGATACGGTATATTCAGATTTTGCGGAAATGCAAAATTTACCTTCCTCAATACCTTCGCAAATGAGCAAGTTCTTGTTAGCACAGAATTAAAGAGGATCAAATTCATCTATATTAGGACAGTTTGTCGCAAATGATTTTCTACGTACAACAATCTGTCTAAAAAGTTGGAAGTTTGGAAAAATAACAGTAACCCAGCGGCGGTTTGTGGATCTTCATAGAGCATAGATACCGCTCGTGCTGCACTGCTTACTCTTATAGATGAAGCAAATATTCCGCTGCTGTATTGGTCAAATTTTCTTTCGAGCCCCTACTTCAGTAACCTCTGTGGCAAGGAACAGGTATAGCCCATTCTCTGGAATCTGGCGGCTATGGTCATAAAAGTAGGGGACGTAATGTTTTTTTTTTATCTCAAACCAATCTTAAAAGTGCGTATACCAATAGGAGCGAAGGGCAGTTATAAATGTATGGGATGCAATTAGACGAACCACCAATACTTTTTCTTCAAGGCGTGCGTCGGTTCTCAGGGCGGACCAACTATTTTACGACCTCAGCCGCCAGATTCCAGCGAACAGACTATACGTATACTTCGGTCATTGTCATTCAACTCTTTGCTCACGGGCTCCATCCATTCGTGAAAGCAGGTTTGATTCAGGTTCTAATACTTCTTTCACACCTTTAATGACATTGATGAAAGAATTTTGCAACAGCATGCATATTGTCTAAAGATTATTTTTAATCAATCGTGAAATTTTGTATTTTTCCATCGATCTTTTAATTAGAAACGAACTTTTATTGACTAAACACGTACATAAATAAAATTACCTGCTAAGGTGCACGACAGCGTGACAAATGACACGCTGATGTGCACATCGAATTAATTTTACTATCAATCTTCACCGCAAACATGATTTTCTCTTACAAAATAGCATTATGCAATTGCAAATATGCCGTTGCTGAAAGTAAAGCTGTATACGTTACTTGTACGTTTGAGACCAGTGATATTATATATGCTAATCGAGGAAGTAGCAGTATTAGAGATCCGAGCGGAACGTCCCGGAAATTACAGCAGGTTTGTAGCAGGTAGACATCAGCTGCAGGATATTAAATCCGAACAAACATAAAATAAATTATATATTAATACGCGTCGCGGCGGCGGCGGCGGAGGCGGAGGCGGAGGCGCTGCATTCCCCCGGAACATTTAGCCGAAATTATTGCCATCAAAACCGGGTTATATTGCAGAGGCGATGCATATAGATGCAGGCTGATAGATGCTGCCACAGAGGAAATCATTCGGGGTGGATGTACAAATGTTAAACCGTTTTCAATTCTAGCAGTCTGCAGTAATAAAATTATATTGGGAAGGTAAGGTAATGATGATTCAATCGGAGATGATTGTTCTGGTAAGAAGTTACACGAAAATAAATAGAGATAATAATTCGCTTGTTAAATTTATTGGAACAATTTTTTGTGGAAGAAAATACAAGAAACTTATGGTTAGTAAAATGTGGCGTAAAACTGATTGTGGGGTGGAAATTTGTTAATAATATTTTTATATCCAAAGTGTTTTTAAATTGCTAATACAAATAAATTAATGTTAATTGGCGATGATGAGAGAAGCTATATACAAAAATGTTTATCAAAATTGTTAGTGCCCTATTCTAGTTTCCAATTCCCGAAAATGTGTTGATTAGTAACTAATAAGCTCCCGTCGTCAGGATGCGATAAGCTCCCGTCGAGAGGATGCGATAAGCTCCCGTCGAGAGGATGCGATAAGCTCCCGTCGTTAAGTGAACAGTACAGGCGCAACGTTGATTGTCTATTTTAACCCAAAGTGGCGTTGAATTAACAAATTTTATCGGGTAATAAGGTATTATATGAATGAAATAAAAATTATCGCAATAAACACCGTTTCGTATTTGATGATAATAATCATCGGACACAATTTGAGTTTCCAGATATCGTTAAAATCGCCTCTAGGGACTTCAAAGATGATATTTCCGTAAAAGAAATTTATAAAAAATATCACAATAACTATACTTTCCTGTACTTCGTAATGGAGAAAGTAGAAATTAACGAAAAGTCCAAGTGCGGTCCTTGTTAATCACCTAAGTTGGCTTCTTAAAGCGACTAGACTGTACATGAATATATGTCGTTTGAGAAAAATAAATCAATAAATAAGATAACAAGATCTACCCAAACGACTTTTAAACCGTCTTAGTAGCCTTTCACCATTTTTTTAACCTAAAAATCAACGAAGATTCTGACCTTGCTAAATACCACAATTGGCTTCTTAAAGCGACTAGACTTTACATGAATGTCGTTTGAGAAAAATAAATCAATAAAAGAGATAACAAGATCTACTCAAACGACTTTTATACCGTCTTAATATCCTTCCACCATTTTTTCTTCCCCCAACGAAGATTCTTTAGATAATCCCAGTACTGTCCTGACCTTAGTTGACTTCTTAGAGCGACTAGACTATACACGAATATTAGTCGTTTAAGAAAAATAAATCAATAGAAGAGATAACAAGATCTACCCAAATGACTTTTAAACCGTCTTAATATTTTTTTGCTATTAATTTTCGCATTTTTTTTTTAACTTAAGAATCAACGAAGATCCTTTAGAGAATCCTAGTACTCACAATGCTAAACTCCACAATTGGCTTCTTAAAGCGACTAGACTTTACATGAATATATGTCATTTGAGAAAAAATAATCAATAAAAGAGATAATAAGATCTACCCAAACGACTTTTAAACCGCCTTAATATTCCTCCACCATTTTTTTAACTTAAAAATCAACGAAAATCCCAATACTATCCATGTTAATATTCTCTGTAGACTCCTTAAAGCGGCTGGACTATACAATTAATGCATGTCGTTTGAGAAAATTAAATCAATAAAAGAGGAAACGACGAGGACAAAAAAAATCCAAGAATTTAAAAGATCATCTCTTTTCGGATTCGGGAAGAAGAGAAGGCGAGAGCGGTAATTTGTTAAGAATATAAACACCCAACTACTTTTACTGCCTAATCGATCATAAAGCCGTAACTTTATTGTTTTATGATGAAACCAGGTGTATTTACTCGTTATGGTACCTACAAGTGGTTTGAGATTTATTACTGTCGCGCGTTAATTTTTATTGTTTTGTTAATGGTCCTCGCCGGACTATTACTGTGTTACTGCATGGAATTAGGTTAGTGTCGATTGCTATTCACTGCGAATTTATAGAATGTACGAGATGGAGATAACTGTAACACCACTATCGATAAATTCAGCGGCTCGTGATTTTTCGCAGACGACCGGTCAAGCTTCACTATTATTCACGATTATTAGAGAATCGCGCTATCCATGAAAATCAGACTATTTAGTTGGCGAACATGTAGTTTGTTGACAAATAGTAATTTTTGGTTATAATTGATGATTTTGAAAGCTTGCGCTGTAGTTATTTTTTATATCACTAATGTTGGCATCGTCGTCATCAATTCCAAAGTTCCGAATCAATCCGTTCAAAGTCACAATAGCGCGCATTGTCGTAACGTCAAAAGGGATGGCTTTTTTTATTGAATTCTGTAACCCCAGTTTTTGTTTAAGATTTTAACTGATTACTCCAAAATAAAAATTGTATTGAAACGAAACAATAAGATCAGAATATTGTGTTAGGATATTGATTATTGAACATCTACTGATCTTCAATAAGATTTTAATATATTTAACATTTAAAGAAAAATTACTTCAAATATTCTTTTGTGCCTTTCGAAGATGTCTTCGTAAGTCTTTGTTAAATTCTTCAAATGATTTTAAAATTTAAGCTTTCTTCTCGGAAAGAAATTTTCAATGCATTGGAAATTTAAGTTTCTCGTTTACTGGAACGTATTAAATTTCTAGTGGTAAATATGCAAATCAAGATTTAATAAAGTTTTTGGAAGGATAATCCAAAAATATTAAATCTTTAAAAATCTGAACTCAAAATTGGTTACTATTTTTAGGTGAATCTAAAAAAAATCTCTTGGTGCTGTATCTTTTTAAGAATAATCTAAAAACATTAACAAATCCCACATCTAAAGATTTAGTAAGTATTTTTGGATTATGTTTTCAAAAACTTTTTTTTTTTTTTTTTTTGACTTGGGCTTTCGCCATTCAGTCACACACGGCTATTATTTTTGTATTTTATTTCTATGAATAATGAGATTAAATGAACAAATGAATAATGTAAGACGTATACAACAACCACGGACCCAAGCGAATACTTCTCGATCGCCGAAAAATCTTCCGCCCGCGATGGGAATCGAACCCACACGACCGCGGTGCAGCCGGCACAAGCGCTCGCCTCTACCCACTACACCAACGGGTCGCCCTTTCAAAAACTTAAAAGTCTTAAACTTAAACTAAAACTTTTAATGCAATGCTAAACCGTCGCATTGGAAATTGAAATTTTTTATTTGTTGAAGTGTTTTCAATTTATAGTGGTAAATATACAAGTCAAGATTTGATCTAGTTTTTGGAAGCATAATCCAAAAATCCTTACGAAATCTTTAGATCTGGGCTCAAAATTTGTTAATATTTTTAGATTATTCTTAAAAAGGGATTTTATTTTTAGATTCACCTAAAAATAGTAACCAATTTTGAGCTCAGATTTAAAGATTTAATATTTTTGGATTATCCTTCCGAAGGCATTCTCTTGGTGCTTTGTTTTTTTTTCTGAAAACAACCTAAAAACATTAACTAATTTTGAGTTCAGCTGAATGGAATCTACGATTGCATTATTAACATGTTGACCGCTTTGTCAGTCACCGGTGACTGACACCGATGTATTCCGATGGGGTCACGTCAGTCACCGATGACTGACAGGGAGTACATAAAAAAACCCGTAATTTCGTTTAAAAAAATGCATCAAAATGAATGAAATAAGCATATTCCTACCTCATTTTATAAAATAAAACTTAAAAACAAAGAAAACATTTTTTGACATTTTACAAAAAAACTTGTTGGCAGCCAATGTGTTAACCCTTTCAGTCCTGGTGATGACGATTGCCACCGCAACATTTACATGTCTCTACTTACTATGACAATCCATATTTTTGCTGTTTATCACTAGATGTCACTTCAACAAAGCCTCACTAAATTCCTATACTAATTAATCAAATCAGTTCAAATTTGGTATTTATGGTCTTAAGAAGCTCCCCATCAATAATAATTAACAAACATTTTTTTTTTCAAATTTAAAAATCCAGGGCTGAAAAGGTTGAGTAAAAAGGATTTGATGGTTTCAGGAAAATACTAAATCTTTAGATCTGAGCTCAAAGTTGGTCAATCTTTTTAGGTTGATCTCAAAAAAAAAAAATTTGTTGCTGTCATTCTAAGAACAAACTGAAAACATTAAATAATTTGGGGCCCAGACCTAAAGATTTAGTAAGTATTTTTGCATTATGCTTTCAAAAACTTAAGTCGCTTTGGAAATTTAAGTTTCTTATGTCCTGAAATGTGTCCAATTTCAAGTGGTAATATACAAAACAAAATTTGATGAAGTTTTTAGAATCATAATCCAAAAATACTTACTGAATCTTTAGATTTGAGCTCAAAATTAGTGAATTTTGAAAACAATTTTTTCGTGCTATATCAGTCTCTGAAAAAAAAGTTTATATTTTTTCCGTAGAATACGATCCCGCAATAAAAAATAGGGTGTTCCGTTTGAAAAATCGAAGTTGATATTCGTTTGACCTTGAAAATTGACCCCAAGGTCATTTTCAAGGTCACCAGCATATGTTCCCTTACGAACTCTACAACTTTTATCTGAAACACTTTTTGCTATGTTGCTCAAGTTTCGAGATATTTGGGGTGGCAATTTAAAATGGGACACCCTGTATATGTATAGTCCAATCCAAGGAAAAGTGGCATAAAAAGCATAATCCAAAAATACTTACTGATTCTTTAGATTTGAGCTCAAAATTAGTGAATTTTGAAAACAATTTTTTCGTGCTATGTTTGTCTCTAGAAAAAAAGTTTCCTACAAAAAGTTTGTATATTTTTTCGTAGAATACGATCCCGTAATAAAAAATAGGGTGTTCTATTTGAAAAATCAAAGTTGATCTTCGTTTGACCTTGAAAATTGACCCCAAGGTCATTTTTAAGGTCACCAGCATATGTTCCCCTACGAACCCTACAACTTTCATCTGAAACATTTTTTGCTATGCTGCTCAAGTTTCGAGATATTTGGGGTGGCGATTTAAAATGGGACACCCTGTATATGTATAGTCCAATCCAAAGAAAAGTGGCATAAGAAGCATAATCCAAAAATACTTACTGATTCTTTAGATTTGAATTCAAAATTAGTGAATTTTGAAAACAATATTTTTTCGTGCTATGTTTGTCTCTAGAAAAAAAGTTTCCTACAAAAAGTTTGTATTTTTATCCGTAGAATACGATCCCGCAATAAAAAATAGGGTGTTCTATTTGAAAAATCAAAGTTGATCTTCGTTTGACCTTGAAAATTGACCCCAAGGTCATTTTTAAGGTCACCAGCATATGTTCCCCTACGAACCCTACAACTTTCATCTGAAACATTTTTTGCTGTGTTGCTCAAGTTTCGAGATATTTGGGGTGGCGATTTAAAATGGGACAACCTGTATATGTATAGTCCAATCCAAAGAAAAGCATAATCCAAAAATACTGAATCTTTAGATTTGATCTCAAAATTAGTGAATTTTGAAAACAATTTTTTCTCTGAGAAAAAAGTTTCCTACAAAAAGTTTGTATTTTTTTCCGTAGAATACGATCCCGCTATAAAACATAGGGTGTTTCATTTGAAAAATAAAAGTTGATCTTCGTTTGACCTTGAAAATTGACGCCAAGGTCATTTTCAAGGCCACCAGCATATGTTCCCCTACGAACCCTACAACTTTTATCTGAATCATTTTTTGCTATGTTGCTCAAGTTTCGAGATATTTGGGGTGGCAATTTAAAATGGGACACCCTGTATATGTATAGTCCAATCCAAGGAAAAGTGGCATATCTGGGAGATGGGTGCTTGTTTGGAAAAAAAACTTTATAAATGAAATTATTATTTTAATTTAAGACATCGACAATGGACGTTCGGTGGTTTAGCTCTGGATCACCGTGTATATTGCAGCCAATTTTGCTGATGAAATGTAATACTTTTGTTTATATATGTATAGTCTAGTCCAAGGAAAAGTGGCATGTCTGGTAATTACGTAGTGAGACCGAAGTCCGACTATGTAAGCGGAGCATGGTCCCATGTTGTGCCATGTTGCTCAGGTTTCGAGATATTTGGGGTGGTAATTTAAAATGGGACACCCTGTATATGTATAGTTCAATTCAAAAAAAAGTGGCATGTCTGGGAGATGGATGCTTGTTTGGAAAAAAAAAACTTTATAGATGAAATAAGTCTTATTTTAATCTAAGACATCGACAATGAACGTTCGGTGGTTTAGCTCTGGATCACCGTGTATATTGCAGCCAATTTTGCTGATGAAAAGTAATACTTCTGTTTATATATGTATAGTCTAGTCCAAGGAAAAGTGGCATGTCTGGTAATTACGTAGAGAGACCTAAGTCAAACTATGTAAGCGGAGCATGGTCCCAAACGAAACAACGGCTAAAATATTATCTACGTCATTGAGCGTATAACCTACATGTAAAAATTAGTATTTGGTAATTAAATTCGCACCAATGAGTCCTAGTTGTTGGTGGAGAGAGAATGTTCCCTCACATGACAAATATCTCCAGACTTGAGTATACTTATCTCTATACATTTAAATAAATCTATAATCTAATCGAATCTAATCTAATCTGATGTGACCTAATCTGACCTAATCTGATCTAATCTAATCTGATGTGACCTAATCTGACCTAATCTGATCTAATCTGATCTAATTTGATCTAATCATATTGGTCACATTATCTAGCTCATTTGTTGTTAATGCACGTACAACAGATGATGTCTTGGTGCTATACATTTAAATAAATCTATAATCTAAACTAATCTAATCTAACCTGATCTGATCTAATCTGACCTAATCTGATCTAATCTGATCTAATCTGATCCAATCTGATCTAATCTGATCTAATCTGATCTAATCTGATCTAATCTGATCTAATCTGATCTAATCTGATCCAATCTGATGTAATCTGATCTAATCTGATCTAATCATATTGGTCACATTATCTAACGCATTTGTTGTTAATGCACGTGCAAAAGATGATGTCTTGCTATTGTCCGAATCTTTGTAGCGCGTTGTTCCTAGATTATCGTTCCTGCTGATGTCAAATCAATCATGGTAACGGTCGATAAACTCTCAGCACTCACCTCCTTCCACTCTCTCTCTCTTTCCCTTTTTTCTGTTCCCCCACATTTCTTCACAGCGGAGCACTTTCTTAAGCGATTCCATTTGCATTCGGTAATTGAGTTAAGCTTAATGTAGACGAACGAAACGAGCACAAATCCGAATTCGCATGGGCGAGAAAAAAATACGAACGGGCGAAAGTCACAGCGGATTGTGCACAACAATTCAACAATGAAATGGGATTAAGGACAAGCTTATTTATTCATTCGCTGTGCTTTTCACGGCCTGCTAACAAAATAAGATAAAAGTTGCATGTATTCATACCTTACGCAATAATTATTTTAGCCAAAAGAATCAGAGGTGGACTTGATTCGTCTGGATTTTATTTTATGTCATAAATTTAGCATAATTATTGAATATCATAAGTATCAAGTAATACCATCATTAATTACCTAACTAACCCATGAATGCTGTCATCATTCTTCTTGGAAATTAAATAAATTTGAATTTGAATTTGAATTTGAATTTGAATTTGAATTTGAATTTGAATTTGAATTTGAATTTGAATTTGAATTTGAATTTGAATTTGAATTTGAATTTGAATTTGAATTTGAATTTGAATTTGAATTTGAATTTGAATTTGAATTTGAATTTGAATTTGAATTTGAATTTGAATTTGAATTTGAATTTGAATTTGAATTTGAATTTGAATTTGAATTTGAATTTGAATTTGAATTTGAATTTGAATTTGAATTTGAATTTGAATTTGAATGTTCTTCCAGGCTGACCAAAAATTGCAGGAGATTGCACATAAACAAATCCTTCTTTGGGTTATATTTCGAAATTTCTTTATCCTTTTGTGGGCACCGAGGAAAATTAGCTATTTTCGCCCTTTTAATTAAAAAGGTACATCAACTTAAAATAATAATAACTCCTCTTGCCATTTAACTACCGAAATGTAAATACAAAACAGTTCATGCTTAAAAAAAATGCTCGTTTTACCATTTAACGTATTACATCACGTATTACAACAACTATATTTCTGGCTAATGCCACGTTGAATAGTATATTTAATACTATACTTTTTCGCATCATATTAAATAATTACCTAAAGATTTTTCTGTTTGTATTAAATTATAACGAATAATTTTTCTATTTGGAAATTGCGGCAGTTCGCTGACAAAAACATGAATCGTAACCATAGTAACAACTAAACTGTTGGGCAATGAAACCGCTATCATTTGATTGGACGTCACCTGTTGGGTAATGAAACCGCTATCATTTGATTGGACGACACCTGTTGGGCAATGAATTTGCTATCATTTGATTGGACGTCACCTGTGGAGAAAATGATTCGGCCGAATAATGGACAACTTTCTCAATCAAAAACGATTTAACAACGTTTATATTATTGAATAAGATGCGAAAAAATTATTTTTTTTATCCAATCATATAACATGTATAACATTTTATTTTTATGTTTATTTCAGTTTGCCATAGAGATTTATTTCACACGATGCGTATTCGGCGATGAAAATATATCGGTCAGAAATGCCCAATGAGCGTTGGTGGCGCCCCCTATCGGAACACCGGAGGACCGGTGTTAAAGTGCTGCATTACGCCTCATTTCTCGATTTGGACGGTCGCGAGGGCGGAATTCATCGTCCAGAAGGACTGGATGGATGGACCTCGATACCGTCAGCAATGAAAAATAAATGGAAAACACGGAACGGGTGCGGAAATAGGAAAATTCCAGACATTGGCGTGCCGGGTTCGGGAGGCTCGTTATTTTTACTGCGGACTGGAAAAATAAACAAATCCCAAATAAATTGAGGAAATTGATGCCCGTTTTTTCGTTGATGGATGATGGTTAACAGTTGGGGGATTGATTGATAGTTGATGGTTGATTTGATTAAATGCTATAACGAAAGAAGAGCCAGTTTTTTATTAACAAATTGATACGTGATGGCAAAATATGATTTTTTTATTTCAATTTGATTTTAAAGGTAATGAAGAATTATATATTCTATTTACCAAAATATGGTTAAAAGACAATGATTTAGGTTTTTAAGACCGTATTGCTTCAAATTGATGAACAAATTTCATAAAGACGAAGTAGCCTGAATATATGGATATTCAACGTCTTCGTAACTCTGCAAAATGAAGTCTTGCAAAGACTTAAAAACACCCTTTTTATCAGAATTAAAATCTAGTTTTTAAGAATTTTTTAATTAGTCTATTGGTGGCTACTCCTAAATTCATTACAAAAAAATATTATTATAGGTATAATTATACAAATTTAAAACCTTGAAAATATTTAAAGAAAAAAAAAATAATTACGGTCCTTGTATCGCATACAAACACAATTTTTAAATCGATAAATCATGAAATGTCCAAACTCAATTTGCATTGCGTAATAAATAATTGATTTTTTTTCTATCACCAAGGATTTATTTAATGCTCACATTATAAATCCGCCAAAACAAATTATCTCAGTTGCGTCAGATAATGTTGGAAATGTCAAAATCGAGGTTTTTTTTGGTTTAAATTATTACCCATTTATTTTCAAAATAAAAAGCTGGTGTCACATTGTTGCACTTGTACATTTAATTATTTTAATGGTTAAATAATCGATAATTATCGTTACATGTCAATAAAAAAAAATGCAAAATCACTTTCAAACTAACAAGCTAACGTTAAATAATTGATATACCCCCATTTTTTTAATACAATTTAAAACGAAATATATATTCGCAATTATTATAATTATCTGTGAAATCCAAACTCATTCTTCATAATTTTATTTTTATTTCTCTTGATATTACATCACTCATTATTAGCCAAGTACAAATATAACAACTGATGTGACTGAAGGGCAACTGCCAAAGTAAAAAAAAATATTTTATACTACTTAGATGGGGCCAATTTTTGCAGTTTCGTCATTGGCTCCCAACAATTTGAAAATTTCAATACGATTTGATGCCTTAAAAAAATTGATTAATAAACCTTTACCAATTATTACATTTCATTAAGTTCAAAAAATATTTTGTTGACCAAAACTTCATTAAACCTCACATTTAAGGTTATTATTATTTCATTGTTATATAGTCTCCTTTCAAATTGAACTTTATCAGAAATAAATTTTAGTCTATCATTTAAATTTTAAAAGCTAATTATTATGAAATCATCAATTAAGGGCACAGTCTACTTTGCAGCCCTGAAAAAAGGTGATTTTCGGTTTTTTTTTTGAGACGACTAATAAAGTTTTTGACTTGAATGTTTTTCCCAAAAATTTAATAAGCCTTTAAGTGCAAATTGTGATTTTTTTTTGATAATTTTATATAAAAATTAATTATGTTGTCACATCGTCGTTGGGTTGCTTAACTGGTGGAAGTTCCTCGGTCCACAAAAATAGTGTGAAATCAAAAAATGACATAACGTGTTAAAATTTATTACATTTGCCAGTGTTATGTAGCATGGAATTTTAAAATTCGGAAAAACAACAAAATTACGCTTTTTTGAAAAAATTTTGACTTTTTTGCGGCTCGTTTTTTTGCAATATAAAATCAATAAATATATATTTTTTAAATTCATGCTACATAACCTTGCGGGTATGTCCTTAGAGTATTTGGGAAAAATTTCAGATCGATTGCTGCATCCGTCTGCGCGCAGTCACTTCCACCAATTAAAAAAAACATTTTTTTAAATTTAGAAAGTTAATCATCATAGATTTTCATAAAATCATTAGGTAGAGCTCATGTTATATCTATTTTAAAAGTTTCAAATTTGTGGCAGTTGTTTTTATATTTTTTCGCAGACTTGACAAATTTTTAACCTGAAACTTAAACATTGCGATTTTTTTTTTATTTCGAAAGTTAATCATTATAGATGTTTATAGAATCATTAAGTAGAACTGATGTTAAATAAATTTTAAAAGTTTTAAATTTGTGGCAGTTGTTTTTCAATTTTTTTTACCAACTTTAAAAATGTGCCAGCAGAAAATAAGACGCGGCTTGTTTAGGTGTTATTATTTCAAAATTTCGGAAATTAGTCTTCACATATTTTAGCAGAATCATAAAGTATAATTGATTTTGAGTAAATTTTGAATATTTTACGTTTGCAGCAGTTCTTTTTCTATTTTATTTATCATCTTGAAAAATTTACCACCTGGAAATGTAGCAAAACTGGTTCAAGTGTGATTATTTTGAAATTTTGGCAATTAGTCTTTACAGATTTGAACAGAATCATAAAGTAGAATTGCTTTTGAGTAAATTTTGAAAATTTTACGTTTGCAGCAGTTGTTTTTCTATTTTATTTATCGTCTTGAAAAATTTACCACCTGGAAATGCAGCAAAACTGGTTCAAGTGAGATTATTTTGAAATTTTGGCAGTTAGTCGGTACAGATTGTAACAAAATCATAAAGTAGAATTGCTTTTGAGTAAATTTTGAAAATTTTACGTTTGCAGCAGTTGTTTTTCTATTTTATTTATCATCTTGTAAAATGCACGACCTGGAAATGCGAAAAAACTGGTTCAAATGTGATTATTTTGAAATTTTGGTAATTAGTCTTCACAGATTGTAACAAAATCATAAAGTAGGATTGCTTTTGAGTAAATTTTGAAAATTTTACGTTTGCAGCAGTTGTTTTTCTATTTTATTTATCACCCTGAAAAATTTACGACCTGGAAATGCGGAAAAACTGGTTCAAATGTGATTATTTTGAAGTTTTGGCAACAAGTCTTTACAGATTATAACAAAATCATAAAGTAGAATTGCTTTTGAGTAAATTTTGAAAATTTTACGTTTGCAGCAGTTGTTTTTCTATTTTATTTATCCTCCTGAAAAATGCACGACCTGGAAATGCGGCAAAACTGTTGCAAGTGTGATTATTTTGAAATTTTGGCAATTAGTCTTTACAGATTTGAACAGAGTCATAAAGTAGAATTGCTTTTGAGTAAATTTTGAAAATTTTACGTTTGCAGCAGTTGTTTTTCTATTTTATTTATCATCCTGAAAAATTTGGACACAATATTCTATACACCTACAGCTTCCAAAAAATACAAAATTAAAAAAAAAATTGAAACTAACAAAGTAGACGGTATCCTTAAGATTTAATGATTTCCGCTTGAACGCCCATGATATAATCACATGAATTCCGCCAGTGATTCTTTTAGTTAAAATTTGATGTACAGTCGAGTTTATCGAAACATGACATGTCCGGTAATCAAAAACAGATGAGAAGTACACCATTTAAATTTTAAAACTAATTATTACGAAAGCTTCAATTAGGATTTAGTGAGTTCTGCATGAAGTCTCATGACAATCATGAACTCCAACCGTGCTTCTTTCACTTAAAATTTTTTGAGTCGAGTTTCGGAGTTTCCGAGGAAACTGCTCTCACATACCAACTTATCATAAACTCGACTTTATGTCGTTTCGTCTACCCTTCAGATCTATTACTTCCCAAACACCAAACCTCTACAGCTATCAATACCTCAAACTATATAAAATATCCCCATTTTGTACATTACCCTCACCTCCCTCGATCTTTTTAAAGCGATTAACCACAAGAATCCGAGCCAATCAAACTTTGCGCCATCACCGCGAAAATTCATTATTCCCGGAACGACCGGCCCCGGAGCAATTTCGAGGAGACGGCATCGGGGACTCGATTTAATTCCAATTTAATAATTTTCAGGACCCCGGGCAATTACTTCCATGGCTGCCTGTCGCAAATTGTGCACGAAGGGGGCCTAATTAGATTCCTCTCCGCTGGGCACCAAAAATGGCCAGTCGAGTAATTAACTTCGACGTTGGACAGCAAAACGGAGGTGACAGTTAGTCGGACAGATGGACGAATTCTTTTTTAATCGGATCCGGTATGGAAATTATATCTGAGGATCGCGCTGGAATTTTTTTATATAAGGTAATAAGAGCGATAAAGCGGAATTTTATTTAAAAATTCCTTATAATTAAGGAGGTAAATTTCAATGCTAATGTCAGATGATTCCGTTACATCTGGCATGACCAAATGAAGAGGATAGAGGCGAGCGATATGTCATTTATTTTTGTTTTTGACGAGTTGGAAAGCTTCATTAAAATATTTGAGAGAATCCCTGACATGTTTTTGATAAGTTGGAAACCTTAGAATACACTAAAATATTTGAGAGAATCACAGGCAGACTTGTATGCTTCAGCTTGTTTTCGTATTATAATTTAATTTAATAAAGATCTCGAGGATGTAGCACATCTTCTTTCAAACTTGGCGCTGACTTTGATCTTCTAGAAAAACTCACCACTCCGGACCTATGGCCATCAGGCATATCCATTAGACGATTTATTTTTTTTCGGAAACGTCCAATTCAGCAGATACAAACCTAAAACATGAAAACCCGCGTGATCACATTAACTTATTTTACTTAAACATCCAATCTATTAGAAATAAATTAAACGAATTTGAAATTTTCCTTAAACTCCAACCGAACACCTTACACTGAACACTGAATATTGGTTTGTATCTGATGATTTGAACTACTTTGCCCTTTAACACTACACCATCGCATCAAGTTTCTGTAGAAATAGATCATATGGAGGATCAATGGTACTGCTACGCCAGGACTTGCCTTGTCTTTCAAATGTACTATTTAAAATTTTATAAGAATCTGGAAATAAATGACATCCTGATATACTTGATAAGCTTGTTTTTCAATTGTTTTTCAAAATCCTTAGTTTTGAAGATTTGGAATTCTTACTTTTCCGTGACACTGTGATATACTTTATGAGCTTGTCTGTCAATGGTCTTTCAAAAATGTTAATTTTGAAGATTTGGAATTCTTACTTTTCCTCCTTTTCTCAGATGTCCTTTTTTACCGTTTAGGTATCGGCTGTTTGTCTAAACTCCTTCGTTTATCTATCTATTCCTCTCTTTTTTGTCTTCTGCTAGTGCATTTCATTCTATTATTTACTTTCCTCCGGCTGTTCCTAGCTCCTGTATGCTTCCCATCTAGGTCTTCCTTGGCTCCTTCTGTTTCCATCATTTGCTTCAATTATTCTCTTCACCACGTTGGTCTCTATCATTATTTTCATATGTATGGCTTAGTTCTTCCTTCTCGACTTCTCTGTTATGCTCTCTTGTAGTTGGTCACCTCTTATCACTTGTTCGTTTTCTTGCACCATTTTGATACTCCCTCTATGCTTCTTAGAAATTTCATCTCAATAGCTGTTAGTTTGCTTTGTTTCTTCTGTACTAAAGTGTGTTTAAACAAAAATAATCGCAGTCGTATATGAATTAAAATACGCATGTCTCTGATCAACGTTTTTTGCAAAACGATATTCTGACGTTAACTGTCCGACTGCCAACAATGAATCGTAGTTGTCATTCAGATAGTTAACGTCAAAATGTTGACCATTGTGCAAAAGAGACATGCGCATTTCAATTCATAGGCTACTGCGATTAATTTGTTTTTGAAACATAATACTATCAACAATTACTTAGATAAGGGGCTGCTATAACTGTAACAGTGTCTGATTTTTCGCATCTTTGATAACTTCAGTTAATAAACGTCGAATAACTGTCACTATTATTTATTTTAACACAAAAATTGTTTTTACTTCAGAACATAAATGATTCATCAATGGTGTTTTTAATAACGAAGAATGGACATAAAGCGGTGTTGCCTGTTTAGCAGAGTTTCGACAAAAATAAAAGGTAATTACCTTGAAGGCAATCAAAAGAAAGTTGGACACCAAAACTAACAACATGGAAACCAAGGGTGACTAAGAGAGGTCAAAGAAGATGCCTAGATGATATTAAGCAGATCGCAGGCAAATACTCAGGTGGCACAAAACAGACATGGAAGGATTTAACACAGGCCTATATCCTGGAGTGGATGCAAACTGGTCGTATAAGAAGAAGAAGAATTCAAATTGAAACAGGTATATGCAACCAAAAATACTTTCATGCATTCCAGAGCATCTGAACCTTTAGCAGATATACCTACTCCAAAAATCTCAAGGGCTTCTTCGATCTAAATAATTGTAGATTGCACAATATATTTTCATTTTTACTGAACTCGTTCTTTCTGAAGATTAGTTATGTCTAGGTCTATTTTGCCGTGTTGTGTCATCATGCTTTCAAAGTAATTCGTATGTCGCAACCCTTTTCAGGGTTTCCCTTTTTTTCTATAAAGATATTTCCTCTATCTGTTTTCCTTCCATTTACTTTCATTGTCTTGTATTTCTTCTGATTCCATCTTTCGTATTTCTTCTATCCATATCGTTGCTAACTCTTGCATTTTCTTGTGAGAGTTTGCTAAAAGGGTTATATTATCCATTTAGAGCACCCTGCCTATTCTTACTGGGTTTAATTTTGTATAACCTATTATTGTTTTTAGTTGTTCCATTTTCTCCTTTGTCTTTTTTAGTATTCCGTCCAGCGTAATTATAAATTGGATACATTTTAGGTTGTCTCCTCTTTGTTTAGCTCCCGTGCTCAGTTTTATCTCTTTTGTTCTATGATCATCTGTATGTATTCTTACTCTTACGTTCTTGGAGGTTCTTTTGATTATGCTAATCAGTTTTCCTGTAGTTTCCATCTGTCTTAGACTTTCCCATATTGCTGTTCTTTCCACTGTGCCGAATGCTGCTTTTATATAGAGAAAGGTAAGATGTGCCTCCTACCCATTTGCACGTGAAATGTACATTGTCGTTTGTTTGTTTTCCTTCTCTGTATGCTGTTTGTTCTTCATGCAATTTATTGATTGATTAGACTTTTTTCTATACCTTGAAGTATACCGTTGAGAGGCGTATTGCTTCATAGTTATAGCAGTCTCCTATTTTGTAGATTGTGACATGATAATCTCTTTCCATTGTTCTGATATTATTTATTCTATTTACCATGCCTCTATCATCATTCCCAGTGTCTTCTCCTTCCTTCACTATTTTATAATTTCTGGTTCTATTTTGTCTTCTACGCATGCTATTCCTCTTGAATCCCGTTTTCCGTAGTTCTTCCAATATAATCTCGTCTTCGTTTTCCTCTCTTGTCGTATCCCTTGTCTGTTCTTGCTCTTCTTTTCCATCTTTGAACTTGACCTTATAGTGTTCTTTCCATACTTTTAGTATATCTCAGTTTCTTCCAATCTAATCTCGTCTTCGTTTTCCTCTCTTCTCGTATCCCTTGTCTCTTCTTGCTCTTTTCCATCTTTGAACTTGACCTTATAGTGTTCTTCCCATACTTTTAGTATATCTCGGTTTTCCTTCTCTGATATTAACTCCTCCTATTTGTTTGTCTAATTGTGTTGCAGAATATTCTTTTTCGGTACCTTTGCCGAATTCTTCCCAGCTATCTGTTCTGGTTTCCTTCGCTGCTAATTGGGCTCATTTCTCTTTATAAGTTATTCTTCTGTCTTCTAATTTTTTTTATTCCCTGTAGATCTTCCATGCTACTTTTTTGTTTATGATTGCATTTTTTATTTCCACGATCTATCACCTTTGCGTGTTTTCCTCTTGTTTCCGGATGTTTCTTCACCTGCGTTATATATTATGGTTCTGTGGGTCTTCCATTTTTCGTTTAGTAAGCTCGTCCCTGCGTTGTTTCTAAGTAACTCATCGTTTGTTCAGTCTTGCTATTTCTGTTTTCCTCGCATTCTGTCCTTGTTTCTTCTATTTCTTGAGTCAATTTCGAATTGATTTTAGATTAGATCCCTTGATAATTAATCGAAAGATCAATAAAAAATAACGTTCAACTCATTTAGTCTAGTTATTTGGTATAATTAAGAAATTCTACAAATCGGTGACGACACCAAAACCGAAAGTGAATCCAAAGTGGATTGGAATCTTATATTTCCATCTCTCTTATACCAGCTGTCTCTTCTACTCATCCTATTGATTCCAACATTTCAGAGATGGCTAGTTTCGGAATACGACTTCCGGAATTTTGGGCAATAGATGTGGAAGTATGGTTTAAACAAGTGGAGGCGACTTTTCGTGACAAGTCAACGTCAAAAGTATTTGTACCTCATCTCGGTCTTGCCTACGGACCTACAGGATGTGATGGATGTTTTAATTAATCCTCCAGGTATTGCTCCTTACGACACCTTAAAAGAAGAAATCCAACGTAGTCCGATCTCCAAGAAAAACCGACAGTGGAAGTGGGAGATCGCCTGCTAAGCGAGTTACTAACAAGAAGGTTAGATCAATAAAAAATAACGTTCAACTAATTCAGGCTAGTAATTTGGCATAATTACAAAATACTACAAATTGGTGACCTTCACGTGATACACCATGTCAGACAGTCAATCCAATGTGGATGCGACACCTGCATTTGCTTCTGTCCTGGCAGCTGTCTCTTCTATTGATTCCAATACTTCGTAGATGACCAGATTCGGAATACAACGTCTAGAATGTTGGGCAACAGATGGTTTATACAAGTGGACGATATTTTTCTAACTAGACAACGTCAACAGTACGGTTTTTTTTCCGATGGAAGTAGTTACTTCTGCGAAGGATGTTTTATTAATTTTTCAGGTATTGCTTCTTACAACACCTTAAAAGAAGAACTTATCCAACGTCGTACGATTTAAGAAAAACCGAAGTCAACTATTTTCTACAGCGGAGCTGATCGCCTGATGGGAGAGTTACTAACAAGGATGTTGAAGGATAAATACAAAATAATTTTCAACTAATTTAGTCTAATTAAGAAATACTACAGAGGTGGCTAGTTGTTGCCAATTTAACGCTACTTATCATTATAGACTTCACAAATTGATTTGTAAGCTTTGGCAGCTCTGATTCTTTGATTCAAGAGCAGCAAGTGTCGAAAATGCTGGTTTTGGTCGACTGACCAAAACTGTTATAAAAATGCGCTATAGCTGTCCAGCCTTTTAAATATGAATTTCAAATGAGAATTAGATTTACTTGAAACTTTCCAAATTTACTCAAAATTGATTCTAAATTATGATTCACTAAAAATCTCAAAATACCCCATCTGTAGATTTCGAGATAATCACACGGGAACCTAACTTATTGCAATTTTAAAATTGCGTATTTTCCACTTGGAGAAAAAAATATAAAAACGAATACCACGCGCTTGAAACTTTCCAAATTTACTCAAAATCGATTCCAGATTATGGTTCACAAAAAATCTTAAAATACCTCATCCGTAGATTTCGAGATTATCACGCGAGAATAAAACTTATTGTAATTTTAAAATTGCGTATTTTCCACTCGGTGAAAAAAATATAAAAACAAATTCCGCGCGCTTGAAACTTTAAATTAGGTTAAAAAAATTGAAAAACAATGGCAAAACGCATGAAACTTTCTAAAATTACTTACAATAGATGTAACGACGTGTTTCCATAAAAATCCGAAAGTATTTATTCCTTTAATTATAAAATAATCCCACTGGAACGCCCGTGTGTTAATTTCAAAGTTGCATTTTTTTAATTCCGCTGAAAAAATTGAAAATCATTTGCCACAACAAACAAACTTTCCGAAATAACATCAAATTGAAGCTACTATGAAATTGCATAAAAATCCCCAAATACCCCCTCACTCAATTAAAAAATAATCTCACTAAAACGCCATAGTGCTCATTGAGAAATAACTTTTTTTTTTAATTCCGGTAAAAAAAATTGAAACGCTATGGCAACAAACGTAAAACTTTTTATAATGAATTAAAATAGATGCTACTACGAGATTTTAGAAAAATCCGAAAATATTGATTCCCTTAATTACTAGAAAATCCCGTTGCAACATCCTTGTGTTAATTTCAAAGTTAAACTTTTCTAAATTCGTCTAAAAAAATTTAAAAATATTTGCTACAACAACCAAACTTTCTGAAATATCTTCAAATAGATGTTACTACGTGATTCAATAAAAATCCCAAAATATCCTTTCGCTCAATTAAAAATCATCGCACTTAAGCGCCATAGTGCTCATTCCGATATATTTTTTTAAATTCTTCTAAAAAAACTTGATAAACAATGGCAGCAAGTTTAAAACTTTTTATAATGACTAACAATAGATGCTGCTACGAGATTTCATAAAAATTCCTAAATATAATTTTCCTTAATTACTAGAAAATCTCACTGGAACATCCCAGTGATAATGTCAGAGTTATTGTTTTTTTTTAATTCGTTTAAATAAATTGAAAAAAAATTGCCACAACAATAAAACTTTCTGAAGTTACTTCAAATAGATGCAACTACGTGATTCCATAAAAATCCCTAAATACCCGCTTTCTCAATTAAAAAATTATTCCATTTAAACGCCAAAGTGTTCATTCCGAAGTTACATTTTTTGTTAAATTTAATTGTCCATTATACAAATCGAACAATTTAATAAGCAAGCTGTAGAGGAAGAAAATACGTTTTGAATGATTAATATGACACTTCAAAATAAACAAAAGAGTTGAGATAAAAATCGAGCGAAACAGAACGTTACGAACCTACGAGACAACCCATTAGTATAAAGTATTGCTTATCTTTCACATTTTGTATCTTTATATTAACTTACCGTAGTTATCGATCGTTTTCTTTTCTATTCTCATATACAAACATTTTTATTCACAGTAAAAACACATGCAGTTTATATTTATATAATACAATAATTTACATATCGACACTTATTGCTGTGAAAGGGCTATCGACCAATAGCCTTTCGACCCTTCTTCTATTCTTAAAGCCATTTCTTTCAATAGCACAAATATCACCAGAATTGTACCGTAAAGTCAAGTTTGCGATAAAATGGCATGTGATAGCCAATTTCTTCTAATAACATATATTACTACTATCCTACCATAAAGTCAAGTTTACGATAAGTTGGCAAATGAGAGCCTTTTCTCTCTCATCCTTCTCCCAGAATTCATGGATGCGAGGTTTATCGACAAACAATAACATTTATATATTTCAGTTTCTTGCCCGCCCAACTCATCTGTCTTTGATCTCAATCTTTTATTACCAGACATGCCATTTATCGATAAACTCGACTATAGTCACGCTCTTAAAGTAAAGCAAACAAAAAGTTACTCAAAAAACAAATCAATCTCAATTTTCTTTGCAGTGTTATATGAACTGTATATTTGATGATATAAAAAAAAATCCGCGTTTCGGATAATGTATGCGATTCGTGAGCATTTTTGAGCAGGGAAAGCCGACGTCTAAGAGGCAAAATGGAATTGACCCATTTCCCTCCATTCGCGTTTACGTTCGCCACTTAATTAAAGAGCAATAAAATATTACATTCCGCGAAACGACGTTCAAGACCCTCAGCCACTTCCGGCCTTATTAATTTGCCCGAAATTACACCCCGGACCATGTGTAAATCGACATGAAATTAACTTCGGATGTGTAATAATTTCGCGCGTTGAAATTCTTGATAACAAATTTATAATGTGATAATCATCTTTGAATAGTATTCAATATATCACTTTCATCATTAGTTAGCAAATTTGTTTTGTATCATTCAATATCCGGCGGTTCATTAGCCAGGGAAGTAATTGTTTTAATAAGTTATTTCTAGATCATCAACTAAGTGTATTTGTAGATATGGCGAAAGTCTTCGATAAGCTGTGGCGTTAATGAAATATGAAAATAATAGAACGGTGTTATAGTCCAGACGCTCTAAGAAGGGGTAAGAGGGATCGCCTTCATCATAAGTGATTGATTACAGATGTTGACAGATTTACCTGCTAGCTATTGATCCACTATCTGCTCTATTTGTACATCAGTCGCTCTTAAAAAAAAAACAGATAAATAATAAATGAAAAATAAATAAAATATGAAATAAAAATGCATGTAACCCTGAACGGTATCTTCAAATATTGTGAACCTCGAAGCATTTGAAAGACGCAATGTCCAGATGCGCGAGGACCTTGTTGATCACCTTACTTGGCTTCTTAGATCGTCTGGAGTATACCACGCCATATAATGGTTCAGTTGGTATATTGTCAGTTTGCTTAGTCACTATAATGATCGAAATATTTTTTTTAATAAAAAAATCATTACAACTTTGCTTTATCATAATTGATTAATGATGTTAAACTCTACTTCCCTTAGTACACGTGTTGTTGTTTTTTTTTATTTGTTTAATAAAAACAAGTTTCACATTTCTAAACAGAAAATAATGTCCGTTATTAAACTTTCAGGTCCACACCCGGCAGGCCCAATTAGGCGAGCTGGTTTGGCCCATCCATCCAGGTGTGGAAGGGGGACGTCAACAGGGGAACCATTCGGAGGCTCCCACGCAAATAGGGTAATTCGCGCGAAGGGGCTTTCGGGGCTTTAATTAAGAGAGAACCTATTTTGCATCTCAATGTCTCTGGATAGTTGCCCCTTCTACTTCACCCGGCAGCCTTTTGTTTAAATTACATTGTGCGTTTCATTAGAACAACAACAACGCGCACCCATTTATCTCGTCGTTTGGTTTATCTCGGGTTGGATGCGAGCGAATGTTGATTAACAAGCGTTAAAGATTGATTAGTGGATTAGAAACTATGAGGGACTAATTAGTTTATATTATAGTTGTAGACTGACTAAAAGGAATATTCAGACTTTAAAAAATTAAGCGTGCTGAATTGAATAGTTTACGTTCTTATTAATAGTAGTACGAAATATTGATTTAATACCAAAATTGTGTTTGTCTGTTAAAGTCAAGTTTACAATAAATAGGCTGGTGAGAGCATTTTCTCTCATCCTTCGCTCAGAATTTATCATGGTAATAGATTTATTGGTAAAAAATAACATTTATAAATGCTCTGACATACCAAAACGTTTTAAGTTATGAATGAAGAATCTAAACACATAAAGTCAAGTTTACGATAAGTTGGTATGTGAGAGCATTTATAAATGTTTGATATTACAGACCGGTTTCGGACATTCATATCTATAATCTTTATTGAAGACAAGCTGTAACATACATTTTGGGGACTATACAATATCTAATACGCATATTGTTTGATCTTTTTTGGATATCGTCTTTCAGTCTGTAAGTTTCCTTCTGCCATGATTAATAGTAAAACATTAAATGAATTTATATATGGTGATTTTGGTATGCTTGACTTTGTTCTGGTCTCAAGAAATATAAGCGTTATGTAGGATATCAAGGATGTGTATATTGAAGACAAAGTATGTAGAAAGGTGTAGAGTACTTAGTTCAATGGTTCAATGAAAGAAATTTAGTAGAAACTCATTCAAGGAGCCCACAATTTCATCAGACAAAGTCATGGGAATTGCAACGACCACCGTCAATAAGGTGTATATTTTAATTTGCATGATGATGACGAGCGAGGACATAAACCTGGTGGTGAACCTCAAGTGTCAAAATATGCGTTGAAACTGAAGAAGAACCGCGAGGCGAGGAAGAACGTAAAGGCCGATGGGGATGAAAAGCCAGAAAAGGAGGGCGTGCCGGCAATGAAAGCTTGCCTGACCGATGACGTGGAGGAAGACAATAACATGAAGAATATCAAGAAGTCAAAATTCAGTACTAGACTTAAAGAACACCAACGATCTTTCCCCCTCATGCAATATGATAAATCAACTTTTGCCACACACCTTCTAAATGAAAACCATTCTTTTGGCACGGGTGTACTTTCCGTTATACATGTTGCAAAGAAAGGCAAAAAAATGGATTTACTAGAGTCCCTGGAAATTCTCAAAATGCGCGCTAATCCGGAAATCCCTATAATGAACGACCAGCTTGACTTAATTCACAGCCCTATTTTCAAAGCCCTTATATATCGGTTTTTAAAATACTTCATGTTTCGAAATGGTAATTGTACTTACCAAAACTTAAGTCACAAAAATAAATACACTGGTGGAAAAAAATGAAACTCTTGAAATTCGTGAAATTTCGATCATTTTCAAACCGCCGTAACTCGGCGTATTTTCAATCGATTGTGATGAATCTTTGAGGGCGAACAACTTTGAAGTGTCTTCTTTAAAGTCATGCATGCGAACTTAAGCGTAACCCCTTCCGCCCCCCTCTAGTACCCCTGTGAAAAAAGTTGTTTTCAGGAAACCATGTCCAACTTTGACGACGTCTACGGATTTGGAAAAATTTTGTCGACTCAATCCACCATAAAGGCATTAAAATTTGATCAATTCCCTATGCAGGACCCAAGGAGCGAAGTTCCTACGACGATTTGGCACCAAGTTATAGGTGTTTGAAAAATAAAGTGTTTGAAAATGGTCGAAATACAGATTAGGTTAGGTTAGGTTAGGTTGGGTTAGGTTAGGTTGGGTTAGGTTGGGTTAGGTAAGGTTAGGTTAGGTTAGGTTAGGTTAGGTTAGGTTAGGTTGGGTTAGGTTAGGTTAGGTTAGGTTGGGTTAGGTTAGGTTAGGTTAGGTTGGGTTAGGTTACGTTAGGTTAGGTTGGGTTAGGTTGGGTTAGGTTAGGTTAGGTTACGTTAGGTTAGGTTGGGTTAGGTTGGGTTAGGTTAGCTTAGGTTAGGTTGGGTTAGGTTAGGTTAGGTTAGCTTAGGTTAGGTTGGGTTAGGTTAGATTGGGTTTGGTTAGGTTAGGTTGAGTAGGGTTAGGTTATGTTAGGTTAGGTTGTTATACAAAACAAAGTTTTAAGTGTTTTATTATAATATTTAAAATGTATAACGAAGTAGAAGCCTCCAGCATACATAACATTAAAAACAGGTTAATTTTAGTAAGTTTTGTTTTTGTTTATAAAATCATTAATAATTGTTATTAACATTTCAGAACTACAGTTGGCCACATGGACATACATCCCAGGCCAAAGGATATATATTTCAGAAGGACCAATGTATTCTAATCCAAATTGAAGTAATACCCAAAAACGTTTACTGCCAAAGATGTTAGGAAGTACCAAAAGCACTGCAAGCGATTTTATTGTCACGCCGAATTATCAAAAAATGACGGAGAAGAAGTACACAACGGAATGTACGAGTTGATTTTTTAATTAATTGAAAACTTTAATTAAAAAAAAACATATGGAAAGAGCGGACAGAATTTAATGGGAGAAATGAGTGCTCGGTAAGTAAATTTTAGGAAATTCGAGCCACTGATGAATATACAACGTTAAACATTTGAGGAGTTGAACTGCAAAACTCAACTAATCCAATTTTGGGCCAAAATGAGCTTGGTATCGATTCTTACTGACCAAACATAGATAAATCCGAATATGTGTGAATTACCTTTCAAAACGCAACAAATCATATTTAAAAATGCGGCTAAACATTCATTTTTTTAAGCAACAAATAGACTTCCTGAATGTTTTTCGCGGTTTTTGAACAAATTATAAAAGTGGATTTGTTGAGTTTTGCGGTTCAACTCCTCATTTGTAAAATAGTATTCAGATTAAGTTATTTAAAATAATTGTTTCCTTAAAAAAACATTAATAATTGTCTAGATTTCAGAAGGACCAACGTATTCTTTTCCAAATAGAAGTAATGCAAGTAATATCAAAAAACGTTTGCTGTCGAAGATTTTAGGATGAAACAGAAGCAATACAGTAATTTATAAAGTGACGTTAATGCCACGCCAGATGTTCAAATAATGATGAAGAATATGCACGTTTGCTTAATACAGGAGTTTATTTTAATATTTACTAATAAATTTGAGATAACAAAAGATAGTCTGTATATACAGCGTGGAAACTTTAACTGGAACAAAATATTTGGACACGTCGATTTTTGTTTTTTATTGGGCACTTTTAAGCCTTTTTAAAAATAGTATGACGTCACTAGTCTTTCACGTATGACGTCATAGACATTTTTTTTTAATTGAAACAATATTTTTTATTTCACTAAATTTGTAGCCCTTTTTATTCTCTTTACGGCTGTGTAAAAATATTTTTTTTAAACTTATTTAATGTGTCAAATGTTTGAATTCCACCAGAAATGTTTCAAAATGTAAGGGATGGATTTTATCACCGATTGGCTTATTTTCAAGAGAGGCACGGTGCTCATTTCTCATTTTGAACATTTGATACATTAAATAAGTTTATTAAAAAAAAATATTTTTTTTGCGTGATATGGGAGTTTATTTTAATATTCACTAATAAATTTGAGATAACAAAAGATAGTCTGTATTACAGGGTGGAAACTTTAACTGGAACAAAATCGTCGATTTTTGTTTTTTATTGGGCACTTTTAATTTAAGCCTCTTTAAAAATAGTATGATGTCACTAGTCTTTCACGTTTGACGTCAGGCATTTTTTTTAAATTGAACCAATTTTTTTTTATTTCACTAAATTTGTAGCCTTTTCTATTCTTTCAACGCTGCGTAAAAATATTTTTTTAAACATATTTAATGTATCAAATGTTTAAATTCCACCAGAAATGTTTCAAAATGTAAAGGATGGGTTTTATCACCGATTGGCTTATTGCCAAGAGAGAAACGGTGCTCATTTTTTATTTTGAACATTTGATACATTAAATAAGTTTATTAAAAAATATATATTTTTTTAAATTTCTTTAATAAAAAAGACAAGAAAAACAAAAAGAAACAAAAAAAAACAAACAAAAACAAAAAAAAAACATAAAAGACAAAACAAAAACAAAAGTACAAAATATTTTTACACAGTCGCAAAGAGAATAAAAAGGGCTACAAATTTAGTGAAATAAAAAAATGGTTTCCATTTAAAAAAAATGTCTATGACGTCATACGTGAAAGACTAGTGACGTCATACTATTTTTAAAGAGGCTAAAAAGTGCGCAATAAAAAACAAAAATCGTTTTGTCCGAGGATTTTTTTCTGGAACTTCTCATTTCATTATTACCGATTGTTCAGTTAAAGTTTCCACCCAGTATATACATTTATATGAATTTTCAATATGTAAAAACTTATTAAAACAACTGCAATGGGTTTCAAAATTATTTTAACCGAGTTCACTTTGGAATATTTGTACAAGTCAATTTTTCTGTACCGCTCAGTTATGAAATATTAAAATGTTTGTTTAAATCAAGTACAAAATTATAAATAATGTACTTGCATCTGTAGACGCGTTTCAAGATTTATCTTTAATTAATATGTCTACGTATGACATGTAAAAGGTTTCCATTTTCAATATGAAATATGTTTCCTATACCTCATTTAATAACCAGGCGGACTAAATCAAATTTTAGCCGCGAAAATACGTTGTTGTGATTGGCTAAACGGGCGCCGTTTTTACACAGGCCCAAATTGCTTAAAACAGTAATGGCCGTTGTTACGATCAGCTGATCTGTCACCGTTACTTGTGTCCCACCGGTTCTGCGTGTTTCGCCTCATTTTTTTGTGTTTTTAGCGAGTTATTTCTCCCGGTGATTGTGTAAGAATCGATTCCTCTCATCCCGCGATTTACTTGGAAATAGTTATTTTATTTTTAACTATGGATATGTACCCAACACAAGTTTGGTGTCATTTTTACCGCCAAAACATGTCTGGTTAATTTTCTGGTAACTTTTTATATTGTAAATGTGACTTTCGCGTTAAGTCCGCCTGGTTATTAAATGAGGTATAGTATGTATTTAATTAATGTATATTTTTTAGTTACAATGTATTTTTATTATGTGCGTTTTTAAACAAATAATATGAGTCAGTAATAAAGATAATAACTGCCCTTTACCTAGAATATTTTATCTATATTGCAGCTAATAAAAAATAAATATTAACTTTCCTATAAATTCTGATTATTATTTCAAATGAATTGAATTGGTAAAAATAGTGCCAATTAAAATTTCAAAATTTATTTCACATCCGTTGAAACCAAAAGTATAGGATTAAACTCCAATTTGCTTTCAATATGACGCTACTAAATTTCGAATTGATATCTCCCATAATAAAAAAAAAATGGTGATGTGGCCATCATGTTACTTTCTCCGACTTGATGGTATCATTTATATTTACGCTTTCATGGTTTATTTTCAATTAAAATCATATTTTAAATCTACATCGAGCGTTGTGTAAACTCGGATGAAACTGACGTTTAAAACGTCAAAATTATGAAAGATGGAAAAATTATACTTCAAATTCAAAAACTCAGTTTACTCAAAAACTAAAGAGATTTCGAAAAATACTTATTCTTTATAAGTTGTTCATTCTATTCTAGCATTCTCTACAATTATTATTAACATAAATTTGCTGTAACTATTATCGTTTTATAATTATAAACCTAAAAGTTAAAAAAAATAATTTTTTTTTTCTTGAATAAAAATGATTTTATGAAAAATGTTTTCAAGCAAAAGATGTTCATCTGTTTGTTTAATGCCTGTTTAAATGTTTTTGTGATATTTTTCATATTTAAGAAAATATTAGCAAAAAACAAAAAACAGGATGTATCAGTTTCACAATTGTATCTGTATTTTAAAAACTTTGTCTTCCCCTACTGTGATTCAATTTGCTATTATGCCTTTATTTATAACAAATTTATGATTTTTAAACATTTTTCCATTTTGTGACATATCTATTTGAATAATGAATACTAATAAAAACATTTTTGACGTATGTGAAACATTTTGTATAATGCTAACATTAAATAAAACATTATTATTATTATCAGCCTTCCAATCCTTCATATCCTACATTATTGATATTATTATTTCTGTGAAGCATTTGTGATGATAGAGCTGATTTCATTATTTCTGCCATTCTGAGAAGTCAATAATATTCTGCATTCAAACTTCTTAGAATAAAGTAAATGTTCAGTAATTATGTGTAAAGAATAGTTTCAGATTCTACTGCGAAACTACAATAATTTTCAAGTTTCCAATTGTAAATTTCTATTTTCATTTCCATCGACGGGTAATAATTTTAATTTTGAAAAAATCGCGTTTGAAAATTCAACAATTTCCAGCAAATGGTTTTATATTTTAGATTTCTCAAGGTCACTTAAATATTGAATATAAAGAATAGTTTTAGGTTATACTCAGCGGCGGCTCGTGGATGTTCGGCGGTGAGGCAACGGAAGAAAATTTGACCGAAACAGCAACGGAATATTTGCTTCCTCTATTAGAGTAAGTGGTGCAGCACGAGCGGCATCTTTGTCTTTGCCTCATCAACGGAAATCCACGAGCCGCCGCTGGTCATACTGCTAAACTCTAATCATTTATAAATTTGAATTTGATTTAATTACGATCATATACATATGGTCTTAGGTCGCACCACCAAATTTACTAATTTAATTTTTAATTGCAAATTTTAATTTACTGCATCCCCATGTAGGGCCGCGGCGGCCTAGTGAGTAGAGCTCCTGCTCACGGGCCTCGTGGTCGTGGGTTCGAATCCCATCCGTGCGGTCACTTTTTCGGAACAAGGAAGTGGCCGTGCGGATCCATGGATGTTTAGTGTATGTCCCATTCATTATTAAAAATGGAATCTCAAAAACAAAATTTATCGTTAGTGTCCGAATAGCCTAGATGCTTAAGCCAATTCGCAAATCATCCGCACTTCCTCAACCCAAATTCCCGTCAACCATACTCCCTTTTAGAAAAAAAATCGACATGTAATGATTAAAATTTTGGAAAAATCGCTTCTTTAAAGTCGAACTAAAAAATGTTTCAGGTCGTACTGTTCAACTATAACAATAACATCCCCGTGTAAATTTGAATTTGTATTTATTACACCCACGTGAAATCATTAAAATTTTGGACGATTCGCGTCTGAAAAGTCAATGTTTTTCTGTATGTGGGAGTGTATTTTTTACTTCCTAAATATAGAGTATAAAGAATAGTTCAGGTCGTACTGTCAAAATGTAACAATTTACAAGTTTCCATTGTAAATGTTAATTTGTATTTGTTACAACCACGTGCAATGATTATTATTATGGAAAAATCGCGTGATGAATGGTATTATCATATTGTTGATCAAGTTTAATGTGTGTTATATTGACAATGTGGTATTTTACGATATATCAGCTTCAAACGATATAAAACATTAAATAGAAGTTAAAATAAAAAAAATATTCAATATACAATGTTGCGATAATGAAATTTAATATAAATTTTTGTCATTCCATGAATGTGTCCTTGATATTTCATTATTCATTATTGGTCAACTGTAATTATCATAATTGATGTGACCGAATGGCACGTGTCTATGCCAAAAGGAAGAACAAAAAGATAGTATAATGGTATTTACATTATTTGTAAATAAATAATGGAGACGAAGATTGTTCGAAAAAAATATTTGTCATATTTATCAATTTTCTTTTAAAACTAATGGCATTTTTAATAATATACATTTAGCGAAATTGCGATATTTCATATAGTTATATAGCGTAGAGAAGAAGTTAAACTTCAGAAATTGTTATTTCTGGAAAAAAATCTTGAAATTCGTAAAATTTCAAACCGCCATAACTCGGCGTATTTTCAATCGATTTTGATGAATCTTTAAGGGTGAAAAACTTTGAAGTGTCTTCTTTAAAGTCATGCATGCGAGCTTAAGCGTAACCCCTTTCGCCCCTCTTTAGCACCCCTTTGAAAAAACTTTGACGATGTCTAAGGAGTTGGAAAAAAATTGTCAATTCTATCTACCATAAAGGCATTAAAGTTTGATCAATTCCCTATGCAAGACTCGACGAACGAAGTTCCTACGACGATTTGGCACCAAGTTATGGGTGTTTGAAAAAAAAGTGCATTTTGAGGTTTTTCGCACATAACGAAACGATTTTTCAGCCGAATTTGATGATTCTTTCGGGAAAAAATCTCATTTTGGCCCTACTTTAAGGGGGTAAACTCAGATTGGAATCATTTTCGAACCCTTAAACCCCCGAACAAAAAACACGTGTTTGGGCAAAAAAAACGTCCAATTTTGGCAACGTGTATCGAGTTGGATAAAATGTGTCGACTCGATCCACCAAAAGGGCATTGAAATGTGTTCAATTACCTGTGCAGGACTCAAAAACAAAGTTCCTACGGCGATTTGGCACAAAGTTATTGGTGTATAAAAAAAGTGCATTTTGAGGTCTTTTTATTTTTTTCGTTTGGAGGGGCGTAGAGCTCTCTCTTTGAGTGGAGGATAAACCCTTTTAAAGAGGACACATTTTTGATTTCTCAAAAGATTGTGAAAATCGGTTGGATAGAAACCGAGCTATGGCATTTGAAAATTACCTACATTTTTACAAATTTCAAGTGTTTCATTTTTTCCGTCAGTGTAATTTGTTCGTTTTTATTGGACGAATGGAAAAATGAACGAATGGTGGTAAGTTAGGCCCACATTTTTTCCGACCCTACAGAGATCGTTAAAGTGAGCCTTTTTTGACCCAAAATACAGTTTTTTGTTAATGGAGTTCTAAGGTATAAAATGAGATATTCATGATCCCGGGCAAACAATAAATTTTCGTGAATACCTCAAAGAACATGCAAAGAAAATTTCATTTGTGAAAACGAAAACAATTTCGTCGAAAAACTTCGGACCAAAAAACCAAAATTCGCTTTTTTCAAACACCCACAACTTTGTGCCAAATCGTCGTAGGAACTTCGTTATTTCAGTTCTGCGCAGGTAATTGAACACATTTCAATTCCCTTTTGGTGGATCGAGTCGACACATTTTTTCCAACACGGTACACAAGTTTTTTTGCCCAAAAACGTGTTCTTTTCTTTTGTTCAGGGGGGTTGAAGGGTTCGAAAAGGGATCATTCCAATCTGAGTTTACTCCCTTAAAGTAGAGCCAAAATGGGATTTTTTCCCGAAAGAATCATCAAATTTGGTTGAAAATTGAGTAATGTGCGAAAAACCTCAAAATGCACTTTTTTTAAACCCCCATAATTTGGTGCCAAATCGTCGTAGGAACTTCGTTCTTTGAGTCCTGCATAGGGAATTGATTTTAATGCCTTTATGATGGATCGAGTCTACAAATTTTTTCCAACTCCGTAGACATTGTCAAAGTTGGACATGGTTTCCAGAAAAAAACTTTTTTTCACAAGGGCGCTAGAGAGGGTGGGAAGGGCTTACGCTTAATTTCGCATTCATGACTTTAAAGAAGACGCCCTCAAAGATTTATCAAAATCGATTGAAAATACGCCGAGTTATGGCGGTTTGAAAATGGTCGAAATTTCACGAATTTCAAGGGTTTCATTTTTTTTTTGCTTCAGTGTATATTTTTCGTAGTCACGGTAATAAAAACGGTTTTAAAAACCAAAGCCACTACTACTAATGAAATAAAGTATATCAAACTAAAGAATAACATTACAACTAAAATACCAAATAAATAAAATAACACCATAACAGCATGTTACATTTACAAAAATTTCAAAAAAATTGCATAAAAACTTTTCTTTATTTTTTTCCAAATTCAAAGAGATAATCTTGTTGTTTTCTTGATTTGTCTCGATGGACCTACATATGAAAAATATTACAAGCAATACAAGAACTTGTTTCGGTTTTTTTGACAATACTATATTTTTTATAATAATAAAAATTTGATTGCGAATGAAATAAGCCCCATAAATTTGTGTTAATTATATATTCCCTTACAAACTAAATATTCTGCGTACGATTAACAATAATGATTAATGACTAAGTTAAGTCCCCATTTATAATACACCGTTAAAAACAAAACAAGAAATTCATTACATCCTCCTTTAAAACAAAACTACCGAACGGCACGCGCAAAAGCAATAATTCATACAAGCACACGTAAAGCCATCATCAATCTAAATCCTGCGGAAAAGCAGCAGGAGAACAGACCGAGCGAACAGCGCCATCCGCACCATACCCCGCGAACTTCCAAGTCAACTCCCTATCGATCGCGCTTACAGCGACCTACACACCGCAGCGCGAAATTTAAATTTGAAATTCGAGAAACTTCAATTTCTAAACAATCGCGTAATTAATTAACGGCGGCTCGTTTTTATTATCAAAAGCGGTTCAAATTAAACGCCTGTAAATCATCGTGGTAGCAATTATTACCTTATTACGATAATACATAGTGCTTGTAATTCTAAATAATTGCCATGAAATGCGATTAATGGTGGAAAGGTTGATTGTTGTGTTATGTGACGTTAAGGCGACGACTTGAAATTGTTGATTAATTGATTCATTAAAATTGTGTCAACTATATTAAATTATGTTTTTTTAGTTCCAGCAGTATTACTGATTGATTGCGTTAGATTAAGGCTTATTGTCCCAAGTGACCGTCGGCTTTGTATGTTTGTATCTAAATGTGGGTAACTGAGCTTAACAATTCATGTCGGTATTGGTAGAGAGGGTAATTATATTTGTTGGGATTTGCTTAACCGGCTTTCGATTACAAAAACCTTCGATCATCTTCGTATCATTTAAAACATAATTCCAAATACGAAAATAGTGTAACTCATGATCGTTAATTCATTTGTAAATGAAAAATGTAAATAGCATTTTATGAATTACTGATCTCTAAGCAATAGTAACTGAAAAATATTAGGAAAAAGTATGAAATTGACTTGAATGTAAAAATAACTTAATAAGTTTACAACACGAAAATTTTAACCATTGCGATCAAGTGAGGAAAATTGTCTAACAAATGTAAAAAAAAATGTTCAGAATTAAAAAATCTTCAAAATTCCAATGTTCGACTTTAGCGGATAAAGGTATATATAACACTCACTCAAATTCGACACTCAAATTCGAGTTCAGAGTGCTGCCATTTTGTTTACAAGCAAGGTGCGTCAATTATCTTTTGGTATGTCAAAAATATGTTATTTCTAAGTAAATTTAGAAATTTTGAAGCAAATTCCGCGGGCTATACTTTTTTTAGAATTTTTTTAATCAGGTGGTGCACATTTCAATCACTCAAATTCGAGTTCAGAGTGCTGCCATTTTGTTTACAAGCAAGGTGCGTCAATTATCTTTTGGTATGTCAAAAATATGTTATTTCTAAGTAAATTTAGAAATTTTGAAGCAAATTCCGCGGGCGATCATTTTTTTAGAATTTTTTTAATCAGGTGGTGCACTTTTCACTCACTCAAATTCCAGTTTATTTTCAAGCAAGGTGCTTCAATTATCTTTTGGCATGTCAAAAATGTATCATTTCTAAGCAAATTTGGAAATTTTGAAGCAAACATCGCGAGCGATAATTTTTAGCATGTTTTAATCAGGTGATCCACATTTCACTCACTTAAATTCGAGTTCAAAGTGCTGCCTTTTTGTTTATAAGCAAGATATGTCAATTATTTTTTGATATGTGTCATTTCTGAGGGCAGTTGCAAAATTTGAAGGTAATTCCGCGTGGGATGATATTTTTAAATTTTTTTAATCACTCACTCAAATTTAAGTTCAGAGTGCTGCCATTTTGCTTACAAGCAAGGTGCATCAATTATCTTTTGGTATGTCAAAAATATGTTATTTCTAAGTAAATTTAGAAATTTTGAAGCAAATTCCGCGGGCGATCATTTTTTTAGAATTTTTTTAATCAGGTGGTGCACTTTTCACTCACTCAAATTCCAGTTTATTTTCAAGCAAGGTGCTTCAATTATCTTTCGGCATGTCAAAAATGTATCATTTCTAAGCAAATTTGGAAATTTTGAAGCAAACATCGCGGGCGATAATTTTTAGCATGTTTTAATCAGGTGATCCACATTTCACTCACTTAAATTCGAGTTCAAAGTGCTGCCTTTTTGTTTATAAGCAAGATATGTCAATTATTTTTTGATATGTGTCATTTCTGAGGGCAGTTGCAAAATTTGAAGGTAATTCCGCGTGGGATGATATTTTTAAATTTTTTTAATCACTCACTCAAATTTAAGTTCAGAGTGCCGCCATTTGTTTACAACAGGTGTGTCTATTATTTTTTGGAATGTAAAAAATATATCATTTCTGAATGCATTTGAAAAATTTGTAATTCCAGGTGCGATAATTTTTTTAGAATTTTTTCAATCGCGAGATGCACATTTCACTCACTCATATTCAAGTTCAGAGTGCCGCGATTTTGTTCACAAGCAAGGAGCGCCAACTATTTTTTGAAATATCAAAAATATGTCATTTCTGAGCGCATTTAAAAAATTTGAATGCAATTACAAGGGCGATAATATTTTTAGAATTATTTTAATCACGAGGTGCACATTTCACTCACTCATATTCAAGTTTAGAGTGCCGCGATTTTGTTTACAAGCAAGGTGCGTCAGCTATTTTTAGATATGTCAAAAATATGTCATTTTTGAGCGATTTAAAAAAAATTGAATGCAATTCCACGAGCGATAATATTTTTAGAATTTTTTTAATCACGAGGTGCACATTTCAGTCACTCAAAATTCAAGTTCAAAGTGCCGCGATTTTGTTTACAAGCAAGGTGCGCCAACTACTTTTTGATATATCAAAAATATGTCATTTATGAGCGCATTTGAAAAATTTGAATGCAATTCCATGAGCGATAATGTTTTTAGAATTTTTTTAATCACGAGGTGCACATTTCAGTCACTCAATATTCAAGTTCAGAGTGCCGCGATTTTGTTTACAAGCAAGGTGCATCAACTATTTTTTGATATGTCAAAAATATGTCATTACTGAGCGCATTTGAAAAATTTGAATGCAATTCCACGAGCGATAAAATTTTTAGAATTTTTTTAATTTCGAGGTGCACATTTCACTCACTCAATATTCAAGTTCAGAGTGCCGCGATTTCGTTTACAAGCAAAGTGCGTCAACTATTTTTTGATATGTCAAAAATATGTCATTTCTGAGCGCATTTGAAAAATTTGAATGCAATTCCATGAGCGATAATATTTTTAGAATTTTTTTAATCACGAGGTGCATATTTCAGTCACTCAATATTCAAGTTCAAATTGTCGCGATTTCGTTTACAAGCCAGGTGCGCCAACTATTTTTTGATATGTCAAAAATATGTCATTTCTGAGCTCATTTGAAAAGTTTGAATGCAATTCCACGAACGATAATATTTTCAGGATTGTTTTAATCTCGAGGTGCACATTTCACTCACTCAATATTCAAGTTCAGAGTGCCGTGATTTTGTTTATAAACAAGGTGCGCCAACTATTTTTTGATATGTCAAAAATATGTCATTTCTGAGCGCATTTAAAAAATTTGAAGGCGATTCCATGAGCGATAATATTTCTAGAATTTTTTTATTCACGAGGTGCACATTTCACTCACTCAATATTCAAGTTCGGAGTGACGTGATTTTGTTTACAAGCAAGGTGCGCCAACAATTTTTTTGATATGTCAAAAATATGTCATTTCTAAGCGCATTTGAAAAATTTGAATGCAATTCCACGAGCGATAATATTTTTAGAATTTTTTCAATCACGAGGTGCACATTTCAGTCACTCAAATTCAAGTTCAGAGTGCCGCCATTTTCTTTACAAGTCAGGTGCGTCAATAATTTTTAGTTATGTCAAATTTATGTTTTATGAGAGCGTTTGAAAAATTTTAAGGTAATTCCACGTGGACATTTTTAGAATTTTTTTAATCGCGATGTGCACATTTCGCTCATTTAAATTCAAGTTCAGAGTGCTGCCTATTTGTGCCCAAGCAAGGTGCGTCAGCATTTGAAAAATTTGATAATATTTTTAGATTTTTTTTAATCATGAGGTGCACATTTCACTCTCAAATTCATAGTTCAGAGTGATGACATTTTGTTTCCAGGCGGATTGCGTCGATTATTTTCATATTGGCCAACAGAAACATTTTTCAAAATTTCTGAAAGAAAAGATAAATATGGAATTTATCATAAAAATCCCTTTTATTTCATCAAATCGAAGAAAGTTATATTATGGCCACTTCACTGATCGAAGTTGATCACGCATGTGATCATATATGTAAAAAAAAAATGGCCACTTCCTTAACAAATTTGAAAGACGAAAATTGCATGTTTAAAATTATTTCGTAAAACTTTGGTGAGGGCGGTAATTTTTTTTTTGCCTGCGGCGGCGTAATCCCTAGCACCGGCGCTGAATAAGATATTGGTAAAATAATGGAATCGTATGGAAATTATTTTTGCAGTTATATTATTTAATCGTAATAAGTAGTAAATTTGTAAAATACTCACTTTTTTTTTCTTTGAATCCGCCAGCTTCGATTAGTTTTAAGTAGGGCAGTAAACATCCATTGTTTATAAAACTGCGCTTTTATCACTTCTCAGTTTTTAATATTTTTACAGAAGATGTTTTCACTTCACAGTTTCCATTGCACGTCTTAAACTTTTATTCCACCAATTTTATGACATTCATGTTTCAGAAAACCTCAAGTAACTAATAAGAAAAAAAAACACTTTTTAGTGTAAACTTGAAATTCAAGTACGTTTAATGATAACATGGAAAACAAAATTAGATAATCTCAATAGTTAAATTAAATATAATTCGTGTCAAAAAAGTTGGATTCGTTACGGGGCTTATGTGTCCCGTATTTGGCGGAATAGAATTGGCAGAAGTTGTAACTTCGTCGTACTTTGACGAAATGAAAAGTTTTTTGGCACTGATCACAGATTAATTAATCTGTGGTACTGATTAATTCCATTCGGTTTGCAGTAAGACAATTTTCAAAAAAATTGTATGGGTTGTATGACCCGCCTATTATGAAGTTACACAAAAATTGTAGCCGGAATAAACGTGTTAAAGGTCCAAATTTAATGTCTATTATTAATGATTTTTTTTTCTTTTAATTTTACATGAACATTTTACTTTTAATTTTATTTACACACCAAAAAAAATCTTCACCTCCTTCGTTGCAAAAAAACCCGCACTTAAATTTCGCCACGGTCCCGAAAATCACTAGTCACACAATTTTTTTTTTGCGCAACGTCCTTCCTTGAACGCGTAACGTGTCCTTGCGAACGCAAATTAACCGAAAAAAAAATCGAATTGTTGCCGAAGGACGCACGCCGCGCTGTTATTGTCACCGGATGCACATTAAAACTGAAACTAGGCTCCAAATGGTGCGTAGATTTGCGAGGATGGCTAAATTTGTCGAAATCTCTCACACGAGGACCGAAAAGGGCTGCACGCCGCGCCACAGGTAGCGTGCCCACCCTTTGCGCAAAAAATGGCGCAATAAAAATCGAAAGTGGAAGGGCGCCCTTGAAGATGGAAGATGGGCCCTTCGGAGGTGGTCATTTAAATATATAACTATCCGGAGCAATAATGCCGCCCGGCCGGCAAAGGATGGCGGGACCGTATCAAAAAAATATAACCTTCTGAAATGAGTCATAAATAAAGTGCCCCAAATTTATTTACAAATTCGATGCACCAGCATTGCTATCTAGGTGACTATAAGATATGGAGAGGTGATTAAATGGAGACAAAGTTGCCCTTTTTAATGCTGATTAATTTGTTGCATGGGCGTCCGCAGAAATTTTTCCAGGGGAGGGCAAGACTTTCATACAGAAATTTCGAATAAATAACCGTCAAAAATTACAATTTCAAATTGTCAAAAATTCTGCAGTTTTTGCCACCGCAAACGGCACATAAAGAAATTTGCAGCTGTCAAAAATTGTGGATTTTTACTATCAAAAACGACATTTTTTGATATTAAAAAAAAGGAAATGACAATTTCGAATTATCAAAAATTCTGCATTTCTGCCACCATAAACGGCACGGCACGATTTCAACGGTAAATAAATAAATTAGCAGATGCCAAAAATTGTGGATTTAAACAAACGGCATTTTTTGATATTAAAAAAGAAAATTGCCATTTTTGTATTGTTAAAAATTCTGCATTTTTGCCACCACAAACGGTACGATTCAGTGGTAAATAAAGAAATTAGCAGCTGCCAAAAATTGTGGATTTTAAAAACTGCCTTTTTTAATATTAAAAAAGAAAATTGTCATTTTTGTATTGTTAAAAATTCTGCATTTTTGCCACTACAAACGGTATCAGTCAGTGGTAAATAAAGAAATTTGCAACTGCCAGAAATTGTCGTTTTTTATTATCAAAGACGGCATTTTTTAATATTAAAAAAATAGAAAATTTCAACTGCTAAAAATGACAATTTCGAATTGTCAAAAATCGCACTAATATCAAAAATACCACGTTAGCAGTAAAAAGGAAATTCTCTACTTCTGAAAACTATTCAGTACTGTCAAAAATTGTTCATTACTGAAACCGGCAAGTTTCAACAATAAACAGAAAATTTGTCCAAATTTGAGCATTTCTACTATCACTATCGGCATTTTACAATATTAAAAAAGGGAAAATTCCAACGGCCAAAAATAACAATTATAAATTGGCAAAAATTGTGCAATTCTACTGTCAGAAACGGCATTTTTCGATAGTAAGAAGATACATTTTTAACCGTCAAAAATGACAATTTCGAATTGCCAAAAATTCTGCATTTCTGCTACGGGAAACGGCACGATTCCACGGTAAATAAAGAAATTTGCAGCTGCAAATTAGGTTTTTTACTATCAAAGACGGCATTTTTTGTTATTAAAAAAGAAAATTGTCATTTTTGTATTGTTAAAAATTCTGCATTTAAGCCACCACAAACGGTACGATTTAGTGGTAAATAAAGAAATTTGCAGCTGCCAGAAATTGTCGTTTTTTTGCTATCAAAGACGGCATTTTTTGATATAAAGAAAAGAAAATTTCAACTGCTAAAAATGACAATTTTGAACTGTCAAAAATAGCACTACTATCAAAATGGCACTTAGCAGTAAAAAGGAAATTTTCAATTTCTGAAAATAACCATTTAATACTGTCAAAAATTGCTCATTACTGAAAACGGTTCGTTTCAACAATAAAAAGAAAATTTCCAAATTCCAAAAATGTTAGACTGTCAAAATTTGAGCATTTCTACTATCACTATCAGCATTTTTCAATATTAAAAAAAGGAAAATTCGAACTGCCAAAAGTAACAATTATAAATTGTCAAAAATTGTGCAATTCTACTGTCAGGAACGGCATTTTTCGATAGTAAAAAGATAAATTTTTAACCGTCAAAAATGACAATTTCGAATTGCCAAAAATTCTGCATTTCTGCGACGACAAACGGCACGATTCAACGGTAAATAAAGAAATTTGCAGCTGCCAAAAATTATGTTTTTTTACTATCAAAGACGGCATTTCAAGTCAATTTCAACTGCTAAAAATGACAATTTCGAAATGTCAAAAATAGCACTACTATCAAAATGGCACTTAGCAGTAAAAAAATAACCATTCAATACTGTGAAAAATTCCTCATTACTGAAAACGGTTCGTTTCAACAATAAAAAGAAAATTTCCAAATGCCAAAAATGTTAGACTGTCAAAATTTGAGCATTTCTACTATCACTATCAGCATTTTTCAATATTAAAAAAAAGATAATTTCCAACGGCCAAAAGTAACAATTATAAATTGTCAAAAATTGTGCAATTCTACTGTCAGAAACGGCATTTTTTAATAGTAAAAAGATACATTTTTAACCGTCAAAAATGACAATTTCGATTTGTCAAAAATTCTGCATTTCTGCTACGACAAACGGCACGAATCAACTGTAAATAAAGAAATTTGCAGCTGCCAAAAATTATGTTTTTTTTTAAATCAAAGACGACATTTTTTGATTTAAAAAAAAGAAGTCAATTTCAACTGCTAAAAATGACCATTTTGAACTGTCAAAAATAGCACTACTATCAAAATGGCACTTAGCAGTAAAAAAATAACCATTTAATACTGTGAAAAATTGCTCATTACTGAAAACGGTTCGTTTCAACAAAAAAAAAGAAAATTTCCAAATGCAAAAAAGTTAGATTGTCAAAATTTGAGCATTTCTACTATCACTATCAGCATTTTTTAATATTAAAAAATGGAATTTTTCAACGGCCAAAAGTAACAATTAAAAATTTTCAAAAATTGTGCAATTCTACTGTCAGAAACGGCATTTTTCAATAGTAAAAAATTACATTTTTAACCGTCAAAAATGACAATTTCGAATTATCAAAAATTCTGCATTTCTGCCATCACAAACGGCACAATTCTGCGATAAATAAGAAAATTAGCATGTGCCGAAAATTGTAGAATTTTATTATCAAAAACAGCATTTTTTGATATTAAAAAAAGAAGTCAATTGCAACTACTAAAAATGACAATTTCGAACTGTCAAAACTAGCACTACTATCAAAATGGCACTTATTTCCAAATGCCAAAAATGTTAGACTGTCAAAATTTGAGCATTTCTACTATTAACATCAGCATTTTTCAATATTAAAAAAGAGAAATTTCCAACGGTCACAAGTAACAATTACAAATTGTCAAAAATTTTGCAATTCTACTGTCAGAAACGGTATTTTTCAATAGTAAAAAATTACATTTTTAACCGTCAAAAATGACAATTTCGAATTATCAAAAATTCTGCATTTCTGCCATCACAAACGGCACAATTCAGAGGTAAATAAGGAAATTAGCATCTGCCGAAAATTGTGGAATTTTATTATCAAAAACGGCATTTTTGATATTAAAAAAAAGAAAATTTGAACTGCTAAAAATGACAATTTCGAACTGTCAAAAATCGCACATATCTACCATCACAAATGGCACGTTGGCAGTAAATAGGAAATTTCAATTGCCAAAAATAACTATTCAGGCACAATTCAGCGGTAAATAAGGAAATTAGCATCTGCCGAAAATTGTGGAATTTTACTATCAAAAACGGCATTTTTTGATATTAAAAAAAAGAAAATTCCAACTGCTAAAAATGACAATTTCGAACTGTCAAAAATCGCACATATCTACCATCACAAATGGCACGTTGGCAGTAAAAAAGAAATTTCAATTGCCAAAAATAACTATTCAGGACTGTCAAAAATGGTTTCATTTCAACAATAAAAAGAAAAATTCCAAATTCCAAAATTTTTTAACTGTCAAAATTTAAGCATTTTTCAATATTAAAAAAGGGAAATTTCTAATGGTCAAAAGTAACAATTACAGATTGTCAAAAATTCTGCATTTCCGCCAGTAAATTCAACAGTAAATAAAGAAATTAGTAGCATCCAAAAATTGTGGCTTAAAAAAATGGCATTTTGATATTAAAAGAAAAAAGAAAATTTCAACTGCTAAAAATGACAATTTCGAACTGTCAAAGATCGCACAGATCTACCATCACAAATGGAACGTTCGCAGTAAAAAGGAAATTTCAATTGCCAAAAATAACTATTTAGGACTGTCAAAAACGGTTTAATTTCAACAATAAAAAGAAAAGTTCCAAATGTCAAAATTTGAGCATTTCTATTATCTCTGTAGGCAATTTTAAATATTAAAAAAGGTAAATTTCTAATGGTCAAAAGTAACAACTACAAATTGTCAAAAATTCTGCATTTCTGCGACCACAAACAGTAGGATTCAACAGTAAATAAACAAATTAATAGCATCCAAAAATTGTGGCTTGAAAATATGGCATTTTTGATATTAAAAGAAAAAAGAAAATTTCAACTGCTAAAAATGACAACTGTCAAAAATCGCACATTTCTATCATCACAAATGGCACGTTGGCAGTAAAAAGGAAATTTTCAACTGTCAAAAATAACAATTTACAATCGTCAAAAATTGTTAATTTCTGCTAAAATGTACAGTAATAATACAGCGAGATCGAAAAAAAAATAGTCAAAGCAGGTCATGAGTAAGAAACCGCCGAATGTATTTTCTTAGTTCCTAAATTTGAAAATATCAATATACGCCAGCTTGACTCTTGCCGATAAGTTTAGGAATTTTGGCTCATGGCCAACTTTGACCAACTTTTATTCGATCGCACTGTATTATACGCGTCGGGTGGAACCGTGTCCGATCGTCGTTGTACGTCAACTTTTGTTGGATTCATCGAGCACAACGCGCACTTTTTGTTATAATTTTTAAATTTTATATCATTGTTAAAGTATACATTTACCGACTACATACAAGTTTAGTATATAAAATATTATTTTAATTTAATAAATTCATTTTCCAGGAGGGGGCAGCCCCTTGCCCCCACCTGCGGACGCCCATGATTTGTTGAAAAGGAATTTAAAATATTCTGACTAATTCCGGAGATATTCGAAAAAAACAGAAAATTTTGGCAATTTTGGTTTTTATTTTTTTACGGCTTCACTGCTGGCAATTTTGAAAAATCAAGAGCACTTTTTTAAGACTTGTGTAGTACAAAAGATCTAAACAGGTCGCAGTGCTGTAAGGCTCTGCACAGCCAATCGACCCCGTCTAATCTAATCTAATCTAATCTAAGACTTGTGTATGCTCTTTCAAAAAAAATAAATTATTTTTCGTTATTAGATATCCACATCAACTCCCAAAACTAATGATGTGTCTTAAGGGCAAGGAATTCGTACGCTTCTTGAAACTTCATATTGTTCTCCTAACGTTGATCTTGTAAACAGTTAAGAAACCAAAAATTATAAATAAAATTAAATTGTTTATGTCTTGAACTATGTGTTATTGTAAAATAGAATAAAATAAAATAAATCTTAAGACTTTTGTAAGCTCTTCCAGAAAATATTTTAATTTTTTGTTATTTATATCTCCACATCAACTTGTAGCTTCTCATCTCCAAAAACTAATGATGAGTCACACTTGTCACTAAATTGTAAATCAATAACCAAATTATAAACCAAATGAATTTTGTTATTGTTTATTTTGTGTTACTTATTATTTTACATACATTTATGTTTGTATTTGTATGTACTGATCTTTGGAGAAAATACAGATTATTATTATTATTAGGCAGGGCAGAAAGACCTTCGGTCGATAGCCCAGACAGACTAACAACCTCATTTTGTATATTTCGAATTACTCTACTTTTGTTAATTTATGTTTTTATTGTCTGAATAAAGATTGTCTCTCTCTCTATTATTATTATTATTATTATTATTATAAACTATGGACACGAACAGTGACTTTTCGTTAATAAGAAAGCCATCGCTGAGCCCCACGTGTCGCCTTGCACCGAAGTCAGGTGCCAAACCGCTCCATCTTTTCAAGATGATTTCGAAAATTTGTACACATGTCCCCTCTCGACTAACGAAGGAGATAATTAAGCTCCAGATTTCCAGTTATCCGGAGCCCGCTCGAAAAAAATTCCGTCGACACGGCCGAATAAAAACATCCGAGAGCCGGGGAGGGTTGAGGGAAAAATAAAGGAATCTCCGACAGACACATTAGATACCGTAGTTAATGAAGACGGCCTGACAGATACGAGTTCGAGGCAGCAGCGGAGAAACCGGCTGCGTCGAATAAATATGTCAAAGGCGGACTCTCGGACTGCGCCTCGCCTCGCCTTGCCTTTCCAATTACCGAGATATCACCGCAAAAACGAACAAAATGTCCACACTCACCTAAGATGGCCGTCGGGGGGTGGGAGGGGGGACAGATGCTTGATAATTTAAGATGTGACGTCTTCTTCTGCGGCTTCACTCCATCTTGAAGTCGTCCGCTTTGCGCCCCTCTGCAAAAGAAACAACAGGATTATCGGGCGGGGATTTTATTTTTATAACACGTACACCATTCACCCTGAACATATTTAATCCCACGAACATATTAAACAGCACTGTATGGTTTTAATCAGCAGATGTTAGATTAAAAATTAAACACAACTGTTAATTTAATTCTGATAGGTCTATTGGACCGCGAAAAACACAGACTCGAGAATTTAAAAGCACTCGCTCCTACGTGGCTCGTACTTTCAAACTTTTCTCTCGTAATGTAAAAGCCTTCATAACGTTACTTGTATCGTAAATTACTATTAATGCCTATGTTTTAGCTTTGCTGATAATTAATTAATCAAAATACTATTTTGTAAAGAAATAAATTGACATCGAAACATGTCACTATTTTTACTTTCTGTGTACAAAGTAGAGCCATCGCAAAATGTCGTGACACCTGGAGGTGAAGTTTGCGCAGATTTTTACGTCGCTCGTACTTTCATACTTTTCTCTCGTAATGTAAAAGTCTTCATAACATTACTTGTATCGTAAATTACTATTAATGCCTATGTTTTAGCTTCGCTGATAATTAATTAATCAAAATACTATTTTGTAAAGAAATAAATGCACATCCAAACATGCCAATATCTGTACTTTCTGTGTACAAAGTAGAGCCATCCCAAAATGTCGTGACACCTGGGGGTAAAGTTTGCGCAGATTGCGAAAGTATTCGGAGCGAACGCAATAACAAATCTACGTGTGGCCGCATCACCGAATTGACGATGAATCATCACTTCGCGATCAATTCTGTCTCTATATTTAGGTACATTATGCTCACTCGGCGGCGTTCGCTGAATAATTATGTGTTTCCAGCGTCTCCTCTCTTGAAATTTAAAAGTCCACTGCTCAATGTGACACCAGATTTTGCGATGGCTCTACGAGAAAGTACTGTTTTCATGACTTTTTTCGAATTCGTTATTTCATATCCATATTCATATCCATTTTGAGGTCTCCGAGACGATTGCAACATTTTTTGAAAAATAACAATCTGAAGAATTAAACAGCCTTTGCTGAGATTTTGAAAACCGGAAGTGGGTTTATTTAATATCCAATATCCAAGATTTTATTTAGAGTGACTGTTGATATTGGGTAACTGTAAATCTAAAATTAAGTTTTTGATGTTGATTTTAATTGATTTTAATTGTATTTTCATTTTTTTATGTTGATTTTATTTGATTTTAATTGTATTTTCATTTGTTTATGTTGATTTTAATTGATTTTAATTTAAATTTTTATTATGATGATGACGTGATATATTTATATCTTACATTTGGGGGGAATGACAATTGTATAACCTATGTAGGTTGATAACAATAAATAAATATTTGTATTTTTTCCAAAAAAAAAAATAAATATAGAAAATATTGCAAAAATCTTTATATCAACGTTAAACATAACAAAGAACTGCCGGTATCTTTGTTATATTTAACATTTTTATAAACTTATAAAATTATATATTTTTATAAACTAAATATAAAAATTTTTGTAATATTTTTTGCATAATTTTCGAAAAATGGGGCTGTATCATAAATACTAATGGAGATTTTTAGATGAAACTTTAAACTCAGGCTATATTTGACAATCTGAAGAACTAAACAGTCTTTGTTGAGATTTTGAAAACCGGAAGTAGGTATTTATCTTAACCATTCTAAGTACTTTTTTCTTTATAAAATCTTTATATAAGTGATAAAGATAACAAAGAACTGTCGTTATCTTTATTATCTATAAATTATTTATAAATTTCTTTTATTATTTTAGATACAGAGCCCAATTTTTCGAAAACTGTTGCAAAAAATGAAACAATCTTTATATAAATGTTAAAGATAGCAAAGATAACAGCAGTTTTTTATTATATTTATATAAATATTTTTGTAATTTTTTTTGCAATTTTTATAATTTTCGAAAAATACTAAAAGAGATTTTTAGATAAAAACATTAACCTTAGGCTTTATTTGACGAACTGAAGAACTAAACAGATTTTGCTGAAATTTTGGAAACGGGAAGTTGGTGAAAATCTTAACCATTTTTTTATTAAAAAAAAATTTAGAAAATATTGCAAAAATCTTTATATAAATGTTAAAGGTAACAAAGAACTTCCGTTATCTTTGCTATCTTTAACTTTTATATAAAGATTGTTTTATTTTTTTGCAACAATTTTCGAAAAATGGGGCTCTGTATCTTAAATACTAAAAGAGATTTTTAGATGAAACTTTAATCTCAAGCTTTATTTTACAATCTGAAGAACTGGACAGCTTTTGCTCTGAGATTTAAAAAAACCGGAAGTGGGTGTTTATCTCAATCATAATTTTGAATTGATTTTTCTAAAAAAAATTAAATATATAAAATATTGCCAAAAACCTTAATTTTAGTATTCAATCTCAAGCTTTATTTTACAATCTGAAGAACTGAACAGCTTTTGCTTTGAGATTTAAAAAACCGGAAGTGGGTGTTTACCTCAATCATAATTTTGAATTGATTTTTCTAAAAAAAATTAAATATAGAAAATATTGCCAAAAACCTTTATATTAGTATTCAATCTAAAGCTTTATTTTACAATCTGAAGAACTGAACAGCTTTTGCTCTGAGATTTAAAAAACCGGAAGTGGGTGTTTATCACAATCATTATTTTGAATTTATTTTTCCGATAAAATTTAAATATTGCCAAAAATCTTTATATTAATATTCAAGATAACAAAGAACAGCCGTTATCTTTGTTATCTTTAGATTCTTTACTAAGTTTCAGATTTAGATGATTTGTTAATAGATTAACATACTATGTTAATAATAAAGATTTTTGTAATATTTTTTGCAGCCATTTTCGAAAAATGGGTCGTGGCGCTGCATGTTAAATACTCATGGAGATTTTGAAATGAAACTTTAAACTTACGCATTATTTGACAATATAAATAACTAAACAGCTTTTGCTGAAATTTTGGAAACCGGAAGTGGGTGACAAACCATTTTTTGTCTTTTTTCCAAAAAAATAATATATTTAGGAAATATTACAAAAATCTTTAAACAAATGTTAAAGATAACAAAGAAATTTCGTTATCTTTGTTATCTTTAACATATACAGGGTGCCCTAATTTCGTAGGGACAACATGGGCAACTTCTGCATTTGAAGAGATAGAGAGATGGTCAAATTAGCAAATAGTTGCAGGTTCGAGAGCTCATTACGAATCTACCCTCAAATCTCACTTGTCATGGCCTACTTCTTCGAAATTAAAATATATACAAAATCTCCTCATTTCTTTCATTTGCGTAACTTCTCTGCCACCCAAGATACCGAGATGCGGCTTGAACCAATTTTCATGAAAATGTAAACACTTTATTTGGCACTTCATAAAAGCAATGTTATCTGTGCAAATTTTTAGTAATCTTACAGGAGTTTTATTTTAATTTCGAGCAAGTGGGCCATGACAAGTGGGATTTGGGGGTGGATTCTTAATGAGCTCTCAAACCTGCACCTTTTTGCTAATTTGACCATCTCTCTATCTCTTCAAATGCAAAAGTTGCCCATGTTGTCCCTATGAAATCCGGGCACCCTGTATATAAAGATTTTTGTATTTTTTCTAAATTTAATTTTTTTTTGGCTAATAGAGATTTTAAATTAAATTTTAAATTCACGGCTTATTTGACAATATGCAGAACTAAACAGCTTTCACTGAAATTTTGGAAACTGGAAGTGGGTGATAATTATTTTTTGTTTTTTCCAGAGAAAATTTAAATTTAGAAAATATTACAAAAATCTTTATATAAATGTTAAAGATAAAAAAAAACTGCCTTTATCTTTGTTATCTTTTATATTTATACGGGGTGGATACAGCCACCTATTTTAAAATCAAAGGAAATTTTTCTTTTAAAAAATAAAAAAAAATTATTACCAAATCGGGTATGCTCTATCTGATGATGATATTTAACCACAAATAGGTTACTTAGTTTATTTTTTTAATGGAACATGGTAACAATATCGGATTCTATTTGAAGAAAACATGAAACTTGTTAAATATTTTTTCGAGAAACGTCATTTTTGACCTTGAAATGACTCGAACCTGCACCCGTTTACTAATTTGACCATCTCTCTATCTCTTCAAATGCAGAAGTTGCCGATGTTGTCCCTACGAAATCCGAGCACCCTGTAAATAAAGATTTTTGTATTTTTTTCTAAATTTAATTTTTTTGCTAATAGAGATTTTTAAATTAAATTTAAAACTCACTTTTTATTTGACAATATGCAGAAGTAAACAGCTTTCACTGAAATTTTGGAAACTGGAAGTGGGTGATAATAATTTTTTGTTTTTTTTCCAGAGAAAATTAAAATTTAGAAAATATTACAAAAATCTTTATATAAATGTTAAAGATAAAAAACTGCCTTTATTTTTGTTATCTTAACATTTATACAGGGTGGATACAACCACCTATTTTAAAATCAAGGAAATGTTTCTTAGAAAATAAAAATAAATTGATTACCAAATCGGGTATGCTCTATCTGATAATAATAATAATAATAATAATAATAGATATTTATGTCCCAACAGACATATATCCAATTACAGGTAAATGTAACATTTCTTAAGACATTAATTAACAAAAATTAAACAAAAATTAAATGAAGATAATATAGATAAAAAAACTATTTGATGAAGATATATATATACAAAATCTTTATTGACAAAGGTTACAAATTATTATAAATACATAAACAATTAAATACATGAAGTTTTCATGTCAATTGGCTATCGACCGAAGGTCTTTCTGCCTTGATGAAGATATTTAACCAGAAATAGGTTATTCAGTTTATTGTTTTTAATGGAACATGGTAACAATATCGCAGATTCGGATTCCATTTGAAGAAAACATGAAACTTTTGTATGAAAGATTTTTTCGAGAAACGTCATTTTGACCTTGAAATGACTTTACTTAGGTCACTCGTGCTACCCATTTAACACAATATGATAGTAGTCGTTTTTTATTAACATAGGGTATCGTTGGATAGAGTCTACAAAAAGAAACAAATTTTGTTGAAAACGCAATCAGATATTATTATTTATTGTTAATGAGATAAAACGAAAAACGAAACGAAAACGTTTGCAATTCATTATTAAGTAATTAATAATGTTCAAAATTTCTGCCACCTTCATGAAAACATCGTTTCATTTTTTGTCTCACGCTGTCGACAGCCCTTCGAACTTGCAACATTTAAAAAATTACAGCCTTTTAGAATCCGCCGTTGCATGTCAGTTCAATGTAAAAAATCACGTAAAATTGAAAACCCTTCCTTATTTAACTTCTTTAATCGATAAAATAAAAATTTCCTGACTTCTTGTAAAAAATACAATACAATGAGAAATGCGATACTTTTCGTCTTCTACAATTTAAGAGTCTCTAAGAGGCTACAAGTATCGAATTTCTCATTTTGTTTAATCGAGTTTAATTTATTATTAATATTCGTAGCAACCGATACAAAAACCATCAGTACCGCAAATAAATCCATAATTTACACCAATTTGTCAATCACCCAAACAATTTTCATGTTCAAAATCTGTTCACCTTAAAAAACCCCTCAAGTGGCCGGCGGTCTTCGCACAAAAGAATTTCGACAGAGGGACGCGCCCTGCGCCATTGGTTATTCCGGGCACAAAAGAAATTTGTTTTCTGACACACAATTCCTTTCATTGTGTGAGAAGTCGAGGGGTGGAAAACGTAACTTATGCAGAGCTCATATCATGCGTCGTATATATTTCCACGCCTTTGTCTCACATTTCATCTTAAAAAAAAGAAATAATAAAGACGTGAACGTTCCCAGAAACAACGATCCATTGTACGTCGAGAGGAAAACAAACCCTTACTCGGAATTGAGATAGGATCAAACGTGATGAGATTGAAAAGATGCGATCGGATTTTAAGAATGCACTGAAATTAGATTGGGGATGGTTAGAGTTGAGATGTGATCGTGAGATGCTGGAATAATCCTGCTGTTAATAAAATTATATTTGAATGGTATAGCCCGAACTGGAATCATATCACGTGTGAGCGAAGTCGCCTAGAATTCATTGGTGCGAGGTTTATCAGCTAACAATAATATAGTTTGATCAACGAATCTTTGCGGGTGCCTCATTACCGAAAAAGGAGTGTTCTCGCTTTGGACGACATATGTAAAGTCAACAATGCACCTCATTTAACTTATCGTAAAGCGAGTAAACGCATGAAAATATTGTTGCTATCTATGACGTACCCGCAAAGATCCATTGATCAAAGTATATTTACATGTGTGGACGACCTTAATGATGCAGCTAATATTTCAATCTTCGATGTCCCTTTATAATCACCAGACATGCCTATAGATGTGATGATTCAAATAGTAAAAGAAGGGTGGGATTACATGTTTCAGTTTGCAGTTTTCCTTTTTTTTTTTATTGTTCGCGACCTTTGCCTTCTCGTCGTAAGACTTCCTCGGTAACTCTTTTTGTCCACTAGATCTTTGATATCACATCTCAAATTCTTTTCTCTTCTTCTCGTAACTCCCAAATATCCGTTCGAACCTGCACAACCTCCAGTTTGCTAGACTAGGGCGCTGCCAGTTGCGCCACAGAAGCCACACAGTTTCATTCCCGCCAAAAATCTAGAAATATCCACTAAGAGTTTGATACCCTAAAAAACAGCTTTATGAATATTAATCCACACATTTTCTATCAGCCATTCAATTATCTCAGTTCCCACCCACACACCAAAATTCGCAATTTCAGTTTAGCGAAACAAATCATTTTCCGTTTCCTTGTAACACAATCCAACCGGCGAAATTACAAACGTGAAAATCTGTAAAACCCAAAATTTACAGCCGTCCGCTCGCGTTTACGATAATTACCATCCGGGGCGCATAATTCAATCCTGAAACATTCCGCCTCCTCTCCTGTCCAGCATTATCCTGAAAGACAAGACAAGACGCGCGATAAACTCGCGATATTATTGCGACACTTGACGTGTATTGCCCTCGGTGTGTGTGTGTGTGTGTGGAGGCTGGTAACGACCGACGATGCGAGAAAAACTCGCGCAAGTGCGAGGAAGAAAGATATTAGCGAGAGCAGATGAAGACGATGAAAGAATTCCGGCCGGTTCGCGTGTGACCCGTTCTCAGCGCTCGAGGAGAGTAATCAGATTTTTTTATTGGAGTAATTGGCGAGCGGAATGAAATCGGTTCGTCTGTAATTTAATGCGCGAGTTCAATGTTGGCTTGTGGGAACTGTCATATTTAATCGTGGATTTCTGCCGTGGCCTTATAGGGAGTTATGTGAATTCTTCGGTTGCGTTTCTGCAATCCTACATTTTTAAGCAGATTGAATTTCTAAGGTAGAGGCAAACGTGACTTAAGTTGGCATGTCTGGTAATTATAAAGCGAGATGGAAGAACTGTTGGTGACTACAGAGGGAAAGACTTCGCTCACATGTCATATTATCCCGGTTTGGACTGTAGTTAAAAAAAATATCAAAGTTAATCCGACGAGAGGTGAAAATCGCAACTTTAGCGTAAAAATTTCGCGATACAAAAAAGGGCCAAAAATGCAAATGTAAATCGAAAGTTTCGTAGACTCGGATGAAACTGACGTTTAAAACATCAAAATTATGAAAGATGGAAAAATTATACTTCAAATTCAAAACTCAGTTTACTCAAAAATCAAAGAGATTTCGAAAAAAACTTATTCTTTATAAGTTGCATTCTCTACAATTATTATTAACATAACATTGCTGTAACCATTATCGTTTTATAATTATAAACCAAAAATAAAAAAAAAAAATTCTCTCGAATAAAAATGATTTTATGAAAAATGTTTTCAAGCAAAAGATGTTCATTTCTTTGTTATCTTCAAAGTTTGTTTAAATGTTTTTATGATATTTTTCATATTTACGAAAATATTGGCAAAAAACAAAGAACAGTTAAGGTAAACGCCCACTTCCGGTGTACAAAATGTTACCAAAAGCTTTTCGGTTCTTCAGATTATCAAATAAGACGGATGTTCAAAGTTTCATATCAATTGCTCTATTAGTTTTTGAGATACAGCGCGCACAGACAGACAGACAGACACACACACACACAACTTTTTCTTAATCTGCAATTGGAACCAAATAAAAATTTAGTTCTCTGCCAAAAAAGCCTTTTTGCTCATGTACTATTGGGAAAATTTGCAGGCCAATTATGAACTCATTAAATACATGTCAATTGAGAAAAAAAAAACGGAAATTCGGCGTTCAATTGTTTTTTTAACTCTAGAACACATTAGCAGATTTTGAAAATTCTTGGTGCAATGTGTTATTCTCATCGAATATATGCAGATAAAAGCAAAAAATAAATTCGACGTTCAATTGGTTTTTTTGATTTTTCGAGGATATGTCTTGAACGAACGGGCAGATTTCGAAAATTCTTCCAAAAAAGTGTTGTTCTCGTCGAGTAGATGCACATAAAAATTAAAAATAATTTCGTCGTTTAATTGTTGGACGACCACATTTTAAAAATTCATCCAGCAAAGTGTTCTACCCGTCGAACAGAAAATCAAATGCGTTATTTTTTGAGAATAACTCATGAACGGATAATCTAATTTTGAAAATTCTTCCAGCAAGGTATTTTTTGTACTCACTAAATTGATGTGGATAAGATAAAACATTAAATTCATCGTTCAATTGTTTTGCGGTTTTGAAAAGATAGCTTTTGAACAAAATGGCAGAGTTCAAATTCTTTTAGCAAAGAAGATGTAGGCTAAATAATTAAATTTGTCGTTAAATTCAAGACTCTTTTCCGGGACTTTCAATCAGGACTTTTAGTGTTTTTGGGACTTTTTCCAGGACTTTTTTAGGACTTTTTCAGGCCTATTCTTACGACTGTTTAATTGGACTGTTTTCCAGATCTTTTCTTAGAACTTTTTCAGGACTTTCTTACATGACTTTGTTGCCAGGATTTTTTTCAATTTATATTTCAGGGACCTTTTTTTCAGGACTTTGTCGGGACTTTCAATCAGGACTTATTTTCTGGACATTTTTCAGGACTTCTCTTAAGATTTTTTTAGGACTTTTATCAGAGACTTTTTCTAAAGACTTTTTTAAGAGGGCTTTTTTTCCAACTTTTTATTAGAACTTTTTTCAGGACTTTCTTTTAGGCATTTTTTTCAGGATCATATTATCAGAACCTTTTTGGAACTATTTTCAAGACTCTTTTTCGGGACTTTTAGTGTTTTTGGTATTTTTTCCAGGACTTTTACAGGTCTTTTCTTTTACTGGACTTTTTTTCCGGATATTTTATTAGAACTTTTTCAGGACTTTATTTTTCAGGGACCTTTTTTTCCAAGTTCTTGAGAAATTTTGATTCAAACTTTTTTTCAGGACTTTCTTTTAGGCACTTTTTTCAGGACCATATTATCAGAACCTTTTTGGAACTATTTTCAAGACTCTTTTTCGGGACTTTTAGTGTTTTTGGTATTTTTTCCAGGACTTTTTAGGACTTTTTCAGGCCTTTTCTTTTACTTGACTTTTTTCCGGATATTTTATCATAACTTTTTCAGGACTTTATTTTTCAGGGACCTTTTTTTTTAACTTCTTTTAGGACTTTTCCGGGACTTTCAATTAGTTTCTGGTGTTTTAAAGATAACTTTTGAACTGGCGACCAGATTTGTAAAATTCTTTCGGCAAAGTATTATATTCATCCGAAAGATGTTAAAATTAAAATTAAATTTGTTGCTATAATTTTTTTATAAACGGATGACCAAATTTGGAAAATTGTGTGCTCATCGAATAAATGTAGATAAGACCAAAACATTTGGCGAATTCTTTCACCAAAGAATCGAACAGATGTAGGGAAGACCAAAAAATTAAATTTGCCGTTTAATTGTTTTTTGGTGTTTGAGGATAACTCTTGAACGGATAAACAGATATTGAAAATTCTTCCGGCAAAGTATTGCATTCACCCTGTGGACGTATAAAATATAAAAAAAATAAATTCATTGTTCTATTGTTTTGTGGATTTGAGAAGATAACTCTTGAAAAAAATGGCCGATTTTAAAAATTCCTCCTGAAAAGTATTATCCTCATTGAGTAAATGTACAGGACCAAAAAAAAAATCATTTGTTTTCAATTGTTTCGCCGAGTAGATACAGATAGAATTTGTTATAATTGTTCAATTTTAGATATACCATATTTAATTAACATGCGCCATTCCTCGTGAGTTCCTTGTTTAGTTTAATGCAATTAGCGTTATTTTTTTTTTATATATCATATCGAATTATTATATTATTTCTTTCTTTTGTATTTTCTACTAATTTTTAAGTATAGTTATTTTGCTCTATTATAAGCACATGAATTAGGTATTAGTATTATTTTTACTTTCTCCGTTACGAAGTACGAGAAAGTATTGTGATCGTGATTTTTTTTTCAAAAAATTTTTTTGCGGTAATATCCGTTTTGGGGTCCCTAGATACCATTTCAACAATTTCTGGAAAAAATTGTTTTGTGTCTGTGTGTGTGTGTGTGTGTCTGTGTGTGTCTGTGCGCGCTGTATCTCAAAAACTAATAAAGCAATTGATATGAAACTTTGAACATTGGTCTTATTTGATAATCCGAAGAACTGAAAAGCTTTTGGTAAAATTTCGTACACCGGAAGTGGGCGTTTACCTTAATTGTTTTTTGTTTTTTGCCAATATTTCCTTAAATATGAAAAATATCACAAAAACATTTAAACAAACTTTGAAGACAACAAAGAAATGAACATCTTTTGCTTGAAAACATTTTTCATAAAATCATTTTTATTCGAGAAAAAAAAATTATTATTTTTTTTTCTAATTTTTGGTTTATAATTATAAAACGATAACAGTTACAGCAAATTTATGTTAATAATAATTGTAGAGAATGCCAAAATGAACAACTTCTAAAGAATAAGTTTTTTTCTAAATCTCGTTAGGTTTTGAGTAAACCGAGTTTTTGGATTTGAAGTATTCAATCTTTCATGATTTTGACGTTTTAAACGTCAGTTTCATCCGAGTTTAAGCAACGCTCGATGCACATTTAAAATATGATTTCAATTGAAAATAAACCCATGAAAACGTTAATATAAAGTCGGAGAAAGTAACATGATGGCCACATCACCATTTTTTGTATTTATATTATCAGTATTAAAACATGTAATTTCCCTCTAATTGGAAAACTTTCTGTTGGGAATAAATAAATAAATAAATAAATAAATAAGACACAAACAAATAAATTTGTAGTTCCATTTATTGTTTTCGGTTTTTGTTTAGGATAACTCTTGAATGAAAGGGCAGAGTTTGCAAATTCTTTCGGTACTCATTAAAGAGATATAGATCAAAGAATAATTTTCCTTTTTTTTAACCAAAAATAAGTTTCAAATTCTTAAAGTATTGCACTTATTTAGAAGATGCAGATAACGTTACAAAATGCAATTCGTGGTTTAATTGATTTCCGTGGATGAAGAACGGTGTTACAGATTTAATGCGGGCTATTTTTGTCTTTTTAGTGCTTCTGCAACAAGTAAAGGCTTTTCATGATCGATTTTTTTTCCTCAAATAGGAAGCGGTATGATATATTGTGTATGCTAAATGGCTCTACCATCAAAATTTTCCACGAGCCGCCACTGCACACAACAATTCACCAAAGTTTCAGCGCAATCGGATAAATAGTATATGGATACATACGGGACAAACAAAGATATAGAGGATGAAAATTTAACAAAAAATTTGCTCGAAATTTTCAGATTTTTGTTTAATAATTTTCAAATTAATTTTAAGGATGACTTCTTAAAACGGCGTGCGTATACATTCATTTTTATATATAAAAAGATTTGGCGTTAGATGAAAGCACTGATTGATACTTTTGATTGTACCAAGGTTTTTTTAATCCAAGACCCAATTTTCTAGATAACTAAGTGATAATTAGCTCAATTTCGGATTGTAGACATCCAAAATTAATTACAAAGTTTTTTTTTTTGATGCGTATACCTATATACAATTATTTTTTTGGAGGTCATTCCCATTTACAGTAAAATTAAAGATATTATTTTAGGAACGTTTCACATAATTCATTCAACATCTGTCTGTTATTTTCGAACCATTTTCAGGCCACCTTTTTGTCGATATAATGCATCCTTTTGCCAGTAAGCTGACACATGCGATCCTAATTTAGATGTCATCGCGTGTCGCCACGTTTTCTTAAATAAATACAAAATGGTGGGACCGTATTAAGTCTCGTGGGAATTTTGAACACCAACTACCTGACCTTAACTTGGGATCAGATATATTTGTAAGATTTTCATCTAGAAAACTAAACGTCGTGACACTCAATTGACTGGTTGTTCACTGTTTAAACCCCCATGAAAGGAATCAACTCGAATTTTCAATATCGCCACGAAAAATATGTTTCGATTTTTCAAAATTTTGACACACCGAGCTCAAAAGGTTCGCCATCAATGAGTTAGAATGTCCCGATATCGTCCATGCACTGTAGTCTTCGTAAAGTCAATTTGCTCTTCGTCGCTAATTGCAATTTTGCTATTACACCAAATGTCCAGATTTTGCGGGATAGCTCCAATTTTTAGAAATTCGTCCCGCGTCCCGCTGCGTTTAAAAAAAAATCCTGAATTTTGTGAAAAAATAAGTTTTTGTCAATTTTAAAGTGAGGACCTTTTTTTGCTCTTTTGCGCTTTCATGGAGCAGATTTCTTCAAGATAAGCCCTCCTCTTGGATCCGCCAATGAGCGTATAAATCCTCCCCAGTAATAACATGTGCTTGTATTGATATCGACGTACATTCGCAGTGACGAAGGCTTAGGTGTGTGTCATCTTCACGGTCATGTAATACTTGAAAAATTACATTCAATGGAAATTGAATGAAATTGTTTTTAACAATTTGAAATCAATGGGAAGTTTCAAGAGTAATTTTATAATGCCGTTTCTTGCTTTACTGCAGCATTAAAGTAAACTAATGGCGTTATTAACCGTAAACTGGTGTACCAATAAAACATGAGTGGGCTTTGACGATGAGCAAACAAGCACAGAGAAAAACAAATGAACGGTAAACAGGTGGGATGGAAACAAATATGGCGGTAAATATTTGAGCGGCTCTAATTGTGTGCAAACTGAAATTGAATGAAACGAAAACATCACGGGTGTTACGGTGTTGGATGATGATTATCCTTTCAATATAAACAAAGTAAACAGAACTGAGCACACAATATAAAACTCGAGTGCGTAACCAACTCAGGAGGGCCTATTGTCTAGTGAAAACGAATTTTTAATTAATTCTTAAAACACTTTCGTCGGTTACTTTGGTCCAGGAAGATAAATCATTCTTTATTTTTCAAAAAAGGAGAGGAGGGGAGTATATTGTATAAGTGGCTCTGCCATCAACATGTTCCACGAGCCGCCACTGCCTTTAAGCATGAATGTATTAATCATCAGAAGAACGAGAGATTTCGAAATTTTTGCCAGCTAAGGCGAATTAATTAGAATTGAGACAATTTTTGTAAAGTTATAGTATTTTTGGCAATTAAGACAAAAAATATTGACTTCCGTTAGCAATTTATTACAAGAATATTAATAAATTACTCTGAATTAATGGTCTTTATTATTACAGTAACTTTTTTATTTTCAAATTTTTAATTTTCTTTTTCTGTAGTTTCAATCAATTTTACAATACTGCCCAACAAAACTGTTAACAGTAACTTATCATAATAATTCTTCGCAATTTTCTAGGAATCAATTTCGAAACACACTCAAAGTGTATTCCACTTTTTTTTTTTATTTCAACCGATTTCTTCGCACTCGCGCCCAGTTTTCACTTTTACAACCACCCGAACTCCTCGTAATTTTTTCCCTCTCTATTTACATATTTACCCCGTACCAATTTTAAGCTTGCACTTTCGAAATCCATTCTCTTCGGCCGTCTATTTACGCCCTCGATAATTCCGAAATCGCCTACCTGAATACGCAATGGCTCATTTCGTATTCAATTTTTTTTTTCGCCTCGTCCTCCAAATAATTTTCTCCGTTTCGGTGTTTTTGCACTCCAGGGAAAGTGAAAAGGGCGGCTTTCCCTTTATTTATTGCGCCCGAAATGAGGACAAATGTTGACACAATTTCGGTAGTCGCCTGTCAAAATATTGTCAGTCGGTCAAAGCGGGCGCGCGTGTACGTAGTGGTGGATTTTTCGAAAAGTTTAAAATTTTAATTGTGTTTTGTAAGTGATTTGTGTGGTTTGTTAATTGTGCAACAGTGGGTTTATAAAATTAAAGAGAAATTCGTAAACGCAGTGGATTTGCCAAAAATTTATTTGTTTTTGCAAATATTTATAATTGGATGGATTTAAAGAGAAATTCGTAAACGCAGTGGATTTATCAAAAAACTTAAGTGTTTTTGCAAATTTTTATAATTGGATGGATTTGTGTTCGTTAGTTACTAAACCTTTATTTAAAAACCTGTTTTCATACAGGGTTTTGAAGGGCGATTGACCAATTGTGTTCTATGTTTCTGATTTATTTCGGTTTTCAAAGGAATTTATTTCTTGTGCATTTCTTCTGAATTAATTTCTCAATTGTTACAGATTTAAAAAAAAAAGTCTCCAAATTATTGTACTTATTATGACTAATTCGATTTTTTTTTCGAAATTTGTAACTAATAGGAATATATTCATTCGTAGTTTGTCTTTGACTTTGACAGGAAGGGGAGGAGTTTTACTAGGGCTGAAATCTTTCGTCGAAGATTTCCAATTTTGAAGGTTCGAAGCATCGAAAATTTTCTAGGAATCAATTTCGAAACGTTCGTCATGATAATTCTGCATGCGTTTCTCGGAAATCTTCTTCAGATATTCGTTATGATAATTCTGCATTTCGACTATTAAAATACTCGGTTGGTCCTGGCGGGTAATTAAGGAAGGTCATTAATTGGTCGGACATATGGAAGACCACACAGCACAACAAGGTCCACCGATTCCCCATCGATAAATCATATAATTAACCCGGGCTTAATTAACGACGGAACGGATGAGGAATGTCGTGCAGGACGAGGACAAAGCCGGAGGCACCGAACGTCCTGATTGGTGGTTTCGAAATCGTTATCTGAAATTGAAAAAAAAATCGAACAGGACTTTTACACGCATCTGTTTGTGACTTCACTTTGTGCCACTTTATTCAAACAACTGCAGACCAAAACATGTTTTATGGAGGTACAATAATTGTTGGTTGTTGTTGTTGCAGGTTTTTTTTTGAAGGATTGGATTTTGATTACTTATTATGTTTTCTCTATCCCCGGTATAAATTAAAACATGGAAAAATAATATCTTACTCCAGCGGTTCGTTATGGTAAACAGAAAAAGCATCTTGCAAGCAACGAATAATAATTTATTGTTTTTGTATCATATGACTACTAGTAGTGGGTTGCCTACCCTGATGCCAAAGCATTTTTTTTCAATTTCTTAAAAACACCCGAAATGATTAATATCCCTATTTCACGTGATCTTCACCTTGAACTATATAATCTATGTGTTTACGCAGAGCCTCTTACTTGCAATTAGCCTCTAAGACTTTGCCTACTGTACATAAATTTCATTTGAAGCAACACAAAATATTGATACATTCGAGAAATATTTTTTTCAATGGTGCAAACTGTGACTTAATTAATTCACATTCGGCAATGGAACTTAAATATCGCGAAGAATTCAAAGAAGAAGATAACTCAATGAAGATATTCAGAAGTACGTGGAATAGAATTGGACGCAGGAATTATCAGCAATGGAGCTTAAATGACATCAAGAATCCAAAAAGAAGAAAACTTTTAAAAGATAATGCACCTTTGAAGATATTTGGAGCTTAAATATCATTGGGAACTCAACGGAAAAACGTGGAAAACCATCTTTCTATATATCAGCAGTAGTAGCCTCTTTCAAGAAAGATAAGTACAATTTTTCATCTATTTAGACATAAAAACTTGCATGGTCCATGGATATTGTAGCGGGTGTCCCATTTTCGCTATACGATAAATTATTATTAACAAATCTGTTACGGCAGGGCGCCAACTTTCCAAATCATCCGACTGTTCTCAACTCAAGAAACAACCGCTCGTAAAATAAAAATAAAATGGTGATGTGGCTATCATGTTACTTTCTCCGATTTGATGGTATGCAGTGTTAAAAGTGTAAAAAATCCGAAATATCAACTTTTTTGATAATAATCCAATAAAAGAACACATTTTTCTTATCAGGAGAACGAAAGAAATCGCTTACCAAAATTGATCAAAATTGAACGCGGTTGGCATACCTGTGCTTCTTGCAGAGGCGTCTCGTGGATCTTCGTTTAGGAGGCTAAAACAGACTCTTATGGATGAAGTAAATATTCCGCTAATGTTATAGTAAAATTTTCTTCCATAGCCTCCTCGCCAAACATCCACGAGCCGCCGTTGGCTTCTTGCATCCAAATTGGTCGGATTCAATTAATATTGGTGATTTAAAAATTTTGACCAAAAACGAGAAAAATTACCCAAGGGTAAGGCTTACTTTTGCTCCAAAATTGCATTTGAGATGATTTCTTAAAAAAAAAAAAAACAATGCTTGGATTCGGAGTTTCTAGATATCACTGTAAAGATCTCATTTGTGATTAAGTTAATCAAGATAAATAGTTAATCTAGTCTGAAACTGTTAAGAGTATTTTTTTTTTATTGACATATGTAAAACTTTATAGTTCTGGCATTAATAAAGATTATTATTATTAATAGCCATCAGAAAATGTACTTGCGCAAAAACTAATGTCAAGTAGAAGTACGTGGCGCGTGCGCTTGCGCAAAGAAATCTTAACTATGTAAAAAACAGGAAAATCGTCCCTTATCGGCAAAAATTCCTACCTTGTGCCCCTGTGCCTCATTCATGCCACATTTTAGTTTTTAGGAAAATATATATTTATAAAAACGGTAGTGGCAGATGGCCAAGAAACCGACGCCAAAAACACCACAAAAAATTTCTTAGTAATCATCCTAGACCAGGGCTGTCTAACAAGAGACCAGCGGGCCGCATGCGGCTTGTCAAGATATTTTTTGAGGCCCGCGGATGTAAACTGTACTTTCAGAAATTTTATAAAAGCAAATTTCAGTAGTATACGAGTTTAGAAATGTAATCGTTATGGATTATAAGAAAAAAACTTAAACAAACACTTTTTTTTTAAGTCCGACACTGATCAAAAAGCAAAACTGGAAATTGTCAAATCAAAAAAAAGACCAAATTGGTGACTATGTTTCTTAAAAGTTGCACGACACAAATTGTAAATATTTTTCACTCTATTTGGTTCAAACTATTCGAAAATAATTAATGAATTTTGAAGTCGTAACTATTTTTTTTTTTCATTATAATGATTAATTAAACCATCTTTGGTTAAACAATCGAAATATATAGCCTGCTTTTCATTTTTTTAAATAGCTTACTTTTTAAAAAAATCTAAAAGTTATTTCCGTATATTCCTTGAAAATCGCCGAAAGACCGAAATATGTCGGTTATTATAATTAAATAATAATTTTGAACATATTGTGAACAAACCATTTCATTACTCAAAATGATTTACCAAGTGTGCTCCGAGAAATTAATAAAACTTCAGTTATTGAGTTCGTAAAGTAAAAATTCCCCAAGTTTTGTAAATAAATAAAATTAAAATAGTACTTGTTTCAATGGATAATTTGTTTATCTCTTCTTTAACAGAAGCATCTTGTAGCTATAAGGAAAAAAATTTGGAAAGCAAGAGAATATTATTTGTCGATTTCGATAGATTGCCAACTGTCTATCTCAATCGGCAAACACGTACTTTGCGCACTTAATATACAAATAGCTATTGTGTGATTTCAATCTTATTGAATCGTGTATTTGGATCATAGGAACGTAAAAAGGTATCTTGACGTGAATGTAAATTTTTGACAAAAATGCATCGAATAATTTTAAATCGTGTATTTTGATCATATGAACGTAAAAAGGTATCTTGGCGCGAAAATAATTTTTTGCCAAAAATGCATCGAAAAATTTTTAAATCGAGTATCTGGATCATATAAATGTAGAAAGGTATTTTGGCGCAAAAGTAAATTTTTGAAAAAAAGGATTCGAAAAATTTTAAATCCTGTATTTTGATCATAGGAACGTAAAAAAGGTATTTTGTCGCGAAAATAAATTTTTGCCAAAAATGCATCGAAAAATTTTTAAATCGATTATCTGGATCATATGAATGTAAAAAGGTATTTTGGCGTAAAAGTAAATTTTTGACAAAATTGCATCGAAAAATTTTAAATCGTGTATTTTGATCACAGGAACGTAAAAAGGTATCTGGCGCGAAAATAAATTTTTGCCAAAAATGCATCGAAAAATTTTAAATCGTGTATTTTGATCATAGGAACGTAAAAAAGGGTATCTTGGCGCGAAAATAAATTTTTGCCAAAAATGCATCGAAAAATGTTTAAATCGATTATCTGGATCATATGAATGTTGGCGCAAAAGTAAATTTTTGACGAAAATGCATCGAAAAATTTATAATCGTGTATTTGGATCATAGGAACGTAAAAGGGAAATTTGGCGCGAAAATAAATGTTTGACACAAATGCATAAAAAAATTTTAAATCGAGTTTCAGCATCATAGAAACGAAAAGAGGTACTTTGGCGCAAAAATTATTTTTTTACAAAAATGCATCGAATAATTTTAAATCGTGTATTTGGATCAAAGGAACGTAAAAAGGTAATTGGCGCGAAAATAAATATTTGACAAAAATTCATCGAAAAATTTTAAAGCGAGTTTCAGGATTATAGGAAAGTAAAGAGGTATTTTGGCGCGAAAATTAATTTTTGACAAAAATCTATCGAAAAATTTTAAATCGTGTATTTGGATCATAGGAACGTAAAAAGGTAATTTGGCGCGAAAATAAATTTTTGCCAAAGATGCATTGAAAAATTTAAAATCAAGTTTCAGGATTATAGGAACGTAAAGAGGTATTTTGGCGCGAAAATTAATTTTTGACAAAAATGTATCGAAAAATTTTAAATCGTGTATTTGGATCATAGGAACGTAAAAAGGTAATTGGCGCGAAAATAAATATTTGACAAAAATTCATCGAAAAATTTTAAAGCGAGTTTCAGGATTATAGGAACGTAAAGAGGTATTTTGGCACGAAAATTAATTTTTGATAAAAAGGCATCGAATAATTTTTAATCGTGTATTTGGATCATTGGAACGTAAAAAGGTAATTGGCGCCAAAATAAATATTTGACAAAAATTCATCGAAAAATTTTAAAGCAAGTTTCAGGATTATAGGAACATAAAGAGGTATTTTGGCGCGAAAATTAATTTTTGATAAAAAGGCATAGAATAATTTTTAATCGTGTATTTGGATCATAGGAACGTAAAAAGGTAATTTGGCGCGAAAATAAATTTTTGCCAAAGATGCATTGAAAAATTTAAAATCAAGTTTCAGGATTATAGGAACGTAAAGAGGTATTTTGGCGCAAAAATTAATTTTTGACAAAAATGTATCGAAAAATTTTAAATCGTGTATTTGGATCATAGGAACGTAAAAAGGTAATTGGCGCGAAAATAAATATTTGACAAAAATTCATCGAAAAATTTTGAAGCGAGTTTCAGGATTATAGAAACGTAAAGAGGTATTTTGGCGCGAAAATTAATTTTTGACAAAAATGTATCGAAAAATTTTAAATCGTGTATTTAGATCATAGGAACGCAAAAAGGTAATTGGCGCGAAAATAAATATTTGACAAAAATTCATCGAAAAATTTTAAAGCGAGTTTCAGGATCATAGGAACGTAAAGAGGTATTTTGGCGCGAAAATTAATTTTTGACGAAAATGTATCGAAAAATTTTGAATCGTGTATTTGGATCATAGGAACGTAAAAAGGTAATTTGGCGCGAAAATAAATTTTTGCCAAAAATGCATTGAAAAATTTATAATCAAGTTTCAGGATTATAGGAACCTAAAGAGGTATTTTGGCGCGAAAATTAATTTTTGACAAAAATGCATGGAACAATTTTAAATCGTGTATTTGGATCATTGGAGCGTAAAAAGGTAATTGGCGCGAAAATAAATATTTGTCAAAAATTCATCGAAAAATTTTAAAGCGAGTTTCAGGATTATAGGAACGTAAAGAGGTATTTTGGCGCGAAAATTAATTTTTGACAAAAACGTATCGAAAAATTTTAAATCGTGTATTTGGATCATAGAAGCGTAAAAAGGTAATTTGGCGCGAAAATAAATATTTGCCAAATATGCGTTGAAAAATTTAAAATCAAGTTTCAGGATAATAGGAACGTAGAGAGGTATTTTGAGGCGAAAATTAATTTTTGAGAAAGATGCATCTAACAATTTTAAATCGTGTATTTGGATCATAGGAACATAAAAAGATATTTTGGCGCGAAAATAAATTTTTGACAATAATGCATCGAAAAATTTTAAATCGAGTTTCCGGATCATAGAAATGTAGAGAGGTATTTTGCGGCGAAAATTAATGATGCATCGAACAATTTTAAATCGTGTATTTGGATCATAGGAACGTAAAACGGAAATTTGGAGCGAAAATAAATTTTTGACGAAAACTGTATGTGTTTTTCATTTGTATAAATTACTTTTAGTTTTATAATGATCAGTACGCGATCGAAACTATAGTCGCTATTAATAAATCATGTGATATTAACAAAGAAAGTGTTTAATTTATAATTTTGACAAAAATGCATTCAAAAATTCTAAATCGAGTTTCAGTATTATAGAAACGTAAAAAAGTATTTTGGCACGAGAATACATTTTTGACAAAAATAAATAAAAATAATTACACAAATGAACACGTTTTTCATTGATTAAAAATCACTGACCAACTTGCATACGACATATTTTATGATGCGGCCCTCATAACGTTGGTCTTTTTTACGCCCATGAGCCACTTGAAGTTGATCAGTCCTGTCCTAGACCCTTAAAGTGAACTTTCTTTTTTATCAGAAGAGCGAGAAAAATCGATTGACGTTGTTAAAGCACAGCTAGTTAAAATAGCAAAAATTATACCATAACTAGTTGATTTAACAACGTCAAAATACTTTTTTACGTTTCTATGACCCTGAAACTCGATTTAAAATTTTTGATGAATTTTTGTCAAAAATGTATTTTCGCGCCAAATGACCTTTTTAAGTTTCTATGATCCAAATACACGATTAAAAATTTTTCCACGCATTTTCGTCAAAAAATTATTTTCGCGCCAAAATATCTCTTTACGTTCCTATGATCCTAAAACTCGATTGTAAATTTTTCGATGCATTTTTGTTAAAAAAATATTTTCGTGCAAAAAAAAACTTTTTACGTTCCTATGATCGAAACAGACGATTCAATGAGATTGAAATCACACTCCTACGTCACACGTGCTTTCAAACTTTTCTCTCGTAATGTAAAAGCCTTCATAACGTTACTATCGTAAATTACTATATTATACTCCGAACTGGGATAATATGGCATGTGCGCGAAGTGGGTCTCTGCTTAGTCGCTTAGAATTCAATGGTGGGAGGTTTATCGGCAAAAAATAATATTTACCTCATTAATGCGCTTAATATTTCAGCGATTCTCGTTGCTTCGCTTGAGACTATGCTCCGCCCATCGCTTCAATCCAACATGCCACTTTAAGTCACGTTTGCCTTTAGGCACTATTTCAATAGAAAATCGCCTTTTAGTATTCCGTTATTTTATGACGCATTGTTTAATTACTTAGCACTTAAATCAATTGCTTTCACAGTTATTACTTAAAATTGATTGTTTATTTATTTATATTCCGCAACCATTATTGTTATTAACACCAATAAAAATCGGTGGCGAAACACGCGCCGAATTGACTTATCACACTCAGGAAAAAGGTGGAAATAAATAATAAAATTGTTAATAGTCTAATAAACGACAATAAATGCGCAATAAAAATAAAAGGCAATAAAAGGCGTAAAACGTAACGCAACAAAACCTCGTGAAATTAAATAAAAATACCGTAGACAGGTGCAATAAATCAACAGTAGATGACTAAAAAAAAAAATTATACTGACAATAATTCAGTGGTGAACAATTATTGGCCGCAACAATAAATCAGGAGATGATTAAAGCGAATTATCTAATAAGTTTATAATGGCGGTAATTAATTAATGTAAGTGTTATGTAATAGTTATTTTTATTGGTTCGTAAAAAGAGGAAAGTGAAAATGATAGTATTTATGGTAAATGAATTAAGGATAATAATAAGAAAAGCAAAGCGAATTTGTTTCTTCCTTATTATTTTAGAGAAAAAGTACAAGAGTAAAAATATGTTCAGAATTTAAAAATTCACCTCAGGTGAAAATTCAGCGATTTAAAAAATTGTAAAAAATTAATTTGTGGAGAAATTTGATACCAAAACTCAAGATCCTTTCGAAAACAATCCACTTTTGTTTTACCCTAAAACAATTGCTATATTCTTGGTGAAACTAAACGACAACAATTCAAACTTGAACTAAGAAAAGAAAAAATGCATTCAACGATTTGAAAAATTGTAAAAAATTATTCCGTCAAGGAATTTGGTTCAAATACTCAAGATCCATACAAAAATAATCCATTTCTGATTTTAAATAAAAACAATTCCCATATTCTTGGTGAAAACAAAACGACAACAATTCAAACGAACTACGAAAAGAAAAAATGCATTCAACGATTTGAAAAATTGTAAAAAAATATTCCGTCAAGGAATTTCTTTAAAATACTCAAGATCCATACAAAAATAATCCATTTCTGATTTTACATAAAAACAATTGACATATTCTTGGTGAAAACAAAACGACAACAATTCAAACTTGAACTAGGAAAAGAAAAAATGCATTCAACGATTTGAAAAATTGTAAAAAAATATTCTGTCAAGGAATTTGGTTCAAAAACTCAAGATCCATACAAAAATAATCCATTTCTGATTTTAAATAAAAACAATTCCCATATTCTTGGTGAAAACAAAACGACAACAATTCAAACGAACTACGAAAAGAAAAAATGCATTCAACGATTTGAAAAATTGTAAAAAAATATTCCGTCAAGGAATTTCTTTAAAATACTCAAGATCCATACAAAAATAATCCATTTCTGATTTTACATAAAAACAATTGACATATTCTTGGTGAAAACAAAACGACAACAATTCAAACTTGAACTAGGAAAAGAAAAAATGCATTCAACGATTTGAAAAATTGTAAAAAAATATTCTGTCAAGGAATTTAGTTCAAATACTCAAGATCCATACAAAAATAATCCATTTCTGATTTTACATAAAAACAATTCCCATATTCTTGGTGAAAACAAAACGACAACAATTCAAACTTGAACTAGGAAAAGAAAAAATGCATTCAACGATTTGAAAAATTGTAAAAAAAATATTCCGTCAAGGAATTTGGTTCAAAAACTCAAGATCCGTACAAAAATAATTCACTTCTAATTTTATGTACAAATGATTGCCATATTATTGTCATAAACAAAACGACAACAATTCAAACTTGAACTAGGAAAATAAAAAATGCATTCAAATACTTGAAAAGTTGTAAACAATTATTCTTTTGAAAAATTTGGTTCAAAAACTCAAGATCCTTATGAAAATAATCCACTTTTGGTTTAATAATGAAAAACAATTGCCATATTCTTGTTATAAGCAAAACGACAACAATTCAAACTTGAATGAGGAGAAGGAAATATGCATTCAAACATTTGAAAAATTGTAAAAAATTAACCTGTTGAGGAATTTGGTTCAAAAACTCAAAATCCTTACGAAAATAATGCACTTTTGATTTAATAAAATCAATTGGCATATTTTTAGTGTAAAAAAAAAACGACAACAATTCCAACTTGAACTAGGAAAAGGAAAAATGCATTCAACGATTTGAAAAATTGTAAAAAATTCATTCATCCAGGAATTTAGTTCAAAAATTCAATCTCTTTGCAAATATAATCCACTTTTGATTTTCCATAAAAACAATTGCCAAATTCAAAGTGAAAACTAAACGGAAAAAATTCAACGGTGAATAATGTAAACGAAAAATGCCTTTAACGATTTGAAAAATAGTTAAAACTTAATTCGTCGAGGAATTTGGTTCAGAAACTCAAGCTCCTTACAGAATCCTTATGAAAACAATAGCTATTTTGAAAGTAGAAACGAAATGGAAAAAAATTAATGGTGAATAAAGTAAATATAAAATGCATCTAACAATTTGTAAAATTGTAAAAAAATAATCCGTCGAGGAATTAGATTCAAAAACTTAACCTCCTTACAAAAATATTCCACTTTTGATTATACATAAAAACAATTGCCATTATCAAATGGGAAACAAAACGAAAAAAATTCAAATGTGAACGATGAATAGTATAAACGAAAAATGCTTTCTAGAATTTGAAAAATTGTAACAAATTAATCTGTCGAGGAATTTGGTTAAAAAACTCAAGCTCCATACAAAAATAATACACTTCTGATTTTATATAAAAACAATTGCAATATTGGAAACAAAATGGCAAAAATTCAAATGTGATAACCAAAAATGGTGATGTGGCCATCGCGATTTTGGTGGTGTAATAGTTATTATAGATTTATACTTTCATGACTTCTTTTCAATTTAAATGATACTTTAAATGTACATTTTGTGGGATCGGATGACAGTGACGTTTGAAACGTCAATATTATTAAAGATGGAAATAACAAATTATACAGTTGTTCAATTTCATATTTTTTACGATTATTATTAATATAAATTGGATGTAACTATTGTCGCTGCATAACTATAAACCAAAAATGACAAAAAAATTTTGATTTTATGAAAAATATTTTCAAACAAAAAATGTTCGTTTCAATACTTGTTTAAATGTTTTAGTAATATTTTTCATTAAAAAAAAAATAGTTAAGGTAAGCATCCACTTTCGGTGTACGAAATTTTACCAAAAGCTTTCCAGTTTAGAAGTTCTTCAGATTATCAAATAAGACTTATGTTCAAAGTTTCATATCAATTGCTCCATTAGTTTTTGAGATACAACACGCACAGATAGACACAGACACACGCACACACACACAGACACAAAATTTTGTTTTCCAGAAATTGTTGAAAAAGCATCTAGGGACCCCAAAACGGATATTTCGGTAAAAAAAAATTGACAAATTTTTCACGATAACAATTCTTTCTCGTACTTCGTAACGGAGAAAGTAAAAATATTGGAAAAAAAAAACAAAAAAACAGTTACACACACAGAGACACATTTTTTTCCATAAATCTTTAAAATTGCCTCTAGGGACCTCAAAACGAATATTTCCGTTAAAAAATATTTTGAAAAAAAATTCAAGATTACAATACGTTCCCGTTATTTATACCGGAGAAAGTAACAAGAACATAAGTCATAAAAACTTTCCATAATTTTAAACAGGAATTTACATCTAGAATATTTCGTTAATAAATATTTTTCATAAATAAATTTAAAAAAACACATATAACCTCAATATATAATTATTTAACCTGTTCCAAAATCAACAAAAAAATATGTCGAAGAAACTCAAAAATTATATTTTTTACAAACTGCCTGGAAATTTAGAATTATTAAACAACTTCAACGTCAAGTATTAAACAAAATTTTGTTTTCCCGAAATTGTTGAAAAGGCATCTAGGGACACCAAAACGGATATTTCCGTAAAAAAAAAAAAATTTTTTCACGATCACAATACTTTCTCGTACTTCGTAACGGAGGAAGTAAAAATATTGAAAAAAAAACAAAAAAACGGTTACACACACACAGACACATTTTTGTCCATAAATCTTTGTAATTGCCTCTAGGGACCTCAAAATGAATATTTACGTTAAAAAATATTAAAAAAAAAATTAACAACCACAATACGTTCCCGTACTTCATACAGGAGAAAGTAACAAGAACATAAGTCATAAAAAAATGCCATAATTTTAAACAGGAATTTACATTTAGAATATTTTCTGAAAAATTTTTTTTGGAAAGAGATTTCGTTAATAAATATTTTTCATAAAAAAATTAAAAAAACACGAAATATAACCTCAAAATATAATTATTTAACCTGTTCCAAAATCTACAAAAAAATAAGTCTATATAATAAGATTATATTTTTTACAAACTTTTTGGAAATTTTTTAAAATAAATTGGCCTGAAAATTTAGAATTATTAAACAATTTCAACGTCAAATAATAATAATTTTGTATAATAAACAAATTAGAAACAACCTTACTTGTTGCAGAAAGCATTAAATAAATTGAATTTATTGAATTTGTTTTTGTTATTGAATTTATTTTGTATAAACATTTTTTTTTTGCAATATACAAGTTCAATTATGATCTTGAAAGCCTAAATCTGCCAATTTTTATAAATTGTCAATCTACAAAGTACAACTTGATCGAATTTGGATTAATATTACCAAATTAGGATTTTCATAATCTTGAAAAAATGCAAGTACACCAGCCATACATTTTTTTCTTTGAATATTCATAAGCTTAAGTGCTACACAAACGGCCAATAACGAAGCAAGAGTTTATCAGACAGTCGCATAATTTACATAAAATTATTCATAGACATGGAAGTAAAAAAAATCGTATATTTTACTTTTATTGTTGTTATTCGTACAGAGCAAGGGTTTATTAACACGTTTACTGCGGCTGCGATAGTTGTGTGACTTCCTATTAGACGGTACGGGTCATATAAACCCCGTACATTTTTTTTAAATTTGTGTTACTGCAAACCAAAAAAAAACTTTTAATTCCGTCAAAGTACCTCTACCCGTAGGGAAGTTTGACAGAATGCAAAGGGCCCTTATATTATGGCAATTAAATTATATAATAAATTACCTATCTCAATTAAATCAATTCCAAGTTGTAAATTGTTTAATAAGGAAGTGAAATCCCTCTTGTTACAACATTCATTTTATTCAATCACTGAGTTTCTCGTATGCGACTTCTAAAATATGAGTATTTTGCTCTTATTTTGTATTTGCATTATATTTTTTTCTTTTTTTTTACTTTCTCCGTTACGAAGTACGAGAAAGTATTGTGATCGTGATTTTTTTTTCAAATTTTTTTTTACGGAAATATCTGATTTGGGGTTCCTAGATGCCATTTCAACAATTTCTGGAAAAAAATGGTGATGTGGCCATCATGTTACTTTCTCCGACTTGATGGTCATTTATATTTACGTTTTCATGGTTTATTTTCAATTGAAATCCTATTTTAAAAGTACTTCGAGCGTTGCGTGAACTCGGATGAAACTGACGTTTAAAACGTCAAAATTATGAAAGATGGAAAAATTATACTTCAAATTCAAAAACTCAGTTTACTCAAAAACTAAAAGGATTTCGAAAAAAACGTATTCTTTATAAGTTGTTCATTTTGGCACTCTCTGCAATTATTATTAACATCAATTTACTGTAACTATTATCGTTTCAAAATTATAAACCAGAAATGAAACAATAATTAATAAAAATTTTTTCTCGAATAACAATAATTTTATGAAAAATATTTTCAAACAAAAGATGTTCATTTATTTGTTATTTTCAGTATTTGTTTAAATATTTTTGTGATATTTTTCATATTTAAGAAGATATTGGCAAAAAACAAAAAACGGTTAAGGTAAACACCCACTTCCGGTGTACGAAATTTTACCAAAAGCTTTTCAGTTCTTCGGATTATCAAATAAGATGGATGTTCAAAGTTTTATATAAATTGTTTTTTGACAATATTTTCTTAAATATGAAAAATATCACAAAAACATTTAAAGAAACTTTGAAGACAACAAAGAAATAAACATCTTTTGCTTGAAAACATTCATCATAAAATTATTTTTATTCGAGAAAAAAATGTATTATTTTTTTTCTAATTTTTGGTTTATAATTATAAAACGATAATAGTTACAGCAAATTTATGTTAATAATAATTGTAGAGAATGCTAAAATACTTATAGAGAATAAGTTTTTTTCGAAATCCCTTTAGTTTTTGAGTAAATTGAGTTTTTGAATTTGAAGTATAATTTTTCCATCATTCGTAATTTTGACGTTTTAAGCGTCAGTTTCATCTGAGTTCACACAACGCTCGATGTACATTTAAAATATGATTTCATTTGAAAATAAACCATGAAAACGTAAATATAAATGGCTATGATGCCATCAAGTCGGAGAAAGTAACATGATGGCCACATCGAACATGTTAGTCCACGTGAATATTTGCGTTGCTATCAATCAGCATTAAAATTGCTTCCACATTTCTCTTCACTTTCTCGGTACATCGTGAAAATTTCGCAAATTTTTATTTACCGGAAATATCTTGAAATTTTTCAATCGACGAACAAAAATTCTTCGATGAGAATTGTAATTTATAAATTAGTATTGCTATTTTAAAATCCACGGTCCATTCACTCATTTTAATGCGGAAAAATAGCTCGCGACAAAGAGCTTCGAATTCGGGAAACGTTTAGATTTTAAGTATCATTTAAATTTACGGCCGACGTAAATCTCCGACAGTTTTATAAATTTTAACGGCCGCCGCTGTCATTTTTCCTCCTTCCTCAATATTGAACGCGCCGTGAATTTAAATAGTTTTTTTTCTTTCGGGCCCCCCCGACGACGACGACGACGACGGAAAACCATATATTCATGAAGGAAATATTTAGATAGCGTAGAAAAAGGAAACACGGTCCGCAATTTATTTTATTCCCAGAATCCATTCCAGACTCGGCGCACGTAGCGCGAAAGGGGGGCGAGCGAATTTGGCGGTTGAACGCGGGACGGCTAAGGGCGACTTTTGCTTGCACGCCACTGGAGCGTGGGTGAGGTTGGGTTCCTTGCGAAGGATAGAAGGATAGAGGAAATGGCCTTCTCTGGCCAATGCACATGAGCGGCCGGGGGCCATCTTGGTGCCCGGACGGATCAATACCCGCCCGGGACACCGCTCGATAGAGCGCCCCCGTGCGCACGCGCAGTTCGACTTCACGGTTCACTAATTTAGAAATATTGCCCTTTCAGACTTGAGGATTAACAAGTGTCCTAAGGGTGATTAAAGATGTAACACGAAAATGCTGCGATAAAAACGCTAAAACAATGTAAAAAAAAATGTTGCAAAAGCATTAAATAAAGACGAATAGTAGCATGAATTTATAAATATTCAATCAATTCGTAACTTTGCAAAAGTAAGTCTTACTAAGACTAAAAACTGTTATTGTTTGTGCCTTCATAATTATTCTATCCAGCGCTGGATATAGGCAAAAGTGACTTAAAGTGGCATGTCTGGTAATTATAAAGCGAGATGGAAGACTGAAGCGGTGTAGAGTATAGTCTCAAGCAGGGGTGGCTCGTTATCTACTACCTGTAGACTCAAACTCAGCAAGAATTTTTAACTGATTCTTAAAAAAACTTTTTAAATGTTAAAGAACACCTGTAACACCACATTAATTTTAACAGATGGTTAAAATTTTGACAGACTATTTCTGAATAATGCGTCTTTACAAATTTCCAAAGAAAGCAATCGCAAGTTTACCACTACAAAAATGGTTTCACTGAAAGGCAAATTTTGATTACCAAAAAGGCAAATTTTTCAGAAATTCACTTGAGAATACACATTTCTTTCGACAGATAGTTGAAATTTTGACAGACCAATTTTGAATAATGTCCCTTCAAAAAATAATCACAAGTTTACCACAACAAAAATGGTTGCACTAGAAAAGCAACTTTTTATAACAAAAAAAGCGGATTTTTTTGAAATTCACATGGCAATTCTACATTTATTGCTACAGATGGTTGAAATTTTAACAAACTAATTCGGAATAATGCGCCTTTACAAATTTCCAAAGAAAGCAATCGCAAGTTTACCACTACAAAAATAGTTTCACTAAAAGGCAAATTTTGATCACCAAAAAGGCAAATTTTTCAGAAATTCACTTGAGAATTCCACATTTTTTTCGACAGATGGTTGAAATTTTGACAGACCAATTTTGAATAATGTCCCTTTATAAATTTCTTCAAAAAATAATCACAAGTTTACCACAACAAAAATGGTTGCACTAGAAAAGCAACTTTTGATAACAAAAAAGCGGATTTTTTGGAAATTCACATGGCAATTCTACATTTATTGCTACAGATGGTTGAAATTTTGACAAACTAATTCGGAATAATGCGTCTTTACAAATTTCCAAAGAAAGCAATCGCAAGTTTACCACTACAAAAATGGTTTCACTAAAAGGCAAATTTTGATCACCAAAAAGGCAAATTTTTCAGAAATTCACTTGAGAATTCCACATTTCTTTCGACAGATGGTTGAAATTTTGACAGACCAATTTTGAATAAAGTCCCTTTATAAATCTCTTAAAAAAATAATCACAAGTTTACCACAACAAAAATGGTTGCACTAGAAAAGCAACTTTTGATAACAAAAAAAGCGGATTTTTTGGAAATTCACATGGCAATTCTACATTTATTGCTACAGATGGTTGAAATTTTGACAAACTAATTCGGAATAATGTGTCTTTACAAATTTCCAAAAAAAAAATAATCGCAAGTTTACCACAACAAAAATTGTTGCTATAAAAAGCAATTTTGATGACCAATAAGGCGCATTTTTCAAAAATTTGCATCGTAATTCCACTTTAATTGCAACAGATGTTTGAAATTTTGACCGACTAATTTTGAATAATGTGTCTTCATAAATTTCAAAAGAAAATAATTTTCTTCTAAATTTTCGATTTTTTTTTGTAAAATTTTTAATTTTTATCATATATTTTAGATTTTTTAACCTAAATGATTTTTTATACGCAACTTTTTTATTTTTTGCCGATATTTTCAAGTACAGTTTCTAATTTCTTGCCCTTCATTTTAGATTTTCTAACTTGAATTATTATTTTTTTTGGGCAGAAAGACCGATGGTCGATAGCCCAGACAAATTAACACCCTTCAGTTATTTCTGTATTAAAATGTTATGTATAATTATTTGTTTGAATAGAGATCTTGATGTATGTTTTATTTTTTATGTTCGATTTTTTTACTTTTTGGCTACTTTTTGACTGCCGTTTTTGAGTTTCTGGTCGGCAACTAATTTTGAGCTAAAGAGTTATTTTAGGAGCTGAAAATTGCAAATTAATTTAGTTTTCCTTGATTTTTCAATTTTTTGGTTTGCATTTTTTATTTTTAGACCACCATTTTTTATTTTTTTTCGCCTATATTGTAAATATTTGACCTGTACTTTTTCATTTCTTCGTTCCAAATTTTAGAGATTTTGTCCAAAATATTCGTTATTTTGGTTAAACTTTTTGATTTTTTTGTTGTTGAAATTTTTGGATTTTTGGTCTGCATTTTTTTTAACCGCGAATTTTTGATATTTTTCAAATTTTCGGTTTTCTGTACTTATATTTTAGTTTTTTACCTTAATTAAGAGCTAATTCTGCAAGTGATTAATTTTTACGATTTTTCAAAACATTGAGAGCAATTTCCGTTCCCTCCAGTGCAGTTTTGAGTCAATTGCTGTTGTTTTTAGTAGCAATATTGCGATTATTTTTACAAAATGAAATTTAATGAAAAGTGCACTCTTTCTGCATAGTTTTAGTAATTTTGGAGCTAATTCTACAAGTGATTAATTTTTTACAATTTTTCAAAACAATGAGTGCAAATTTCCTTCACTACAGAGCAAATTTGGTGTTTATTCCCTTGTTTTCTACAGGAGCATGCCGTTGTTTTCAGGAATTAAAAGTAGACTATTTTTGAATAATTGAAGTAACAACCTTCAAGCAATAAATTTTTTAAAATTTTCAAAACTTGTCGAGTGCAAATTTTCTTTGCTACAGAGCAAATTTTGAGTTTTTTTCCTATGTTTTCTGGGGCTAATCACCCCGAGAGCTGAAAATGGCAATTTTCGTACTTGAATTTTCAATCTTCTTGTTTTCATTTTTTATCGTTAAGCCCAGATTTTAATATTTTGGTCTAAATTTTGAGTTTTTTTCCTATGTTTTCTGGGGCTAATCACCTCGAGTGCTGAAAATTGCAATTTTCGTACTTGAATTTTCAATCTTCTTGTTTTCATTTTTTATCGTTAAGCCCGGATTTTGATATTTTGGTCTAAATTTTTATGTTTTCTGGGGCTAATCACCCCGAGTGCTGAAAATGGCAATTTTCGTATATGAATTTGCAATCTTCTTGTTTTCATTTTTTATCGTTAAGCCCGGATTTTGATATTTTGGTCTAAATTTTTAATCTCTTAGCCTTATTTTTTTTTCTAAATTTTCGATTTATTTGTTAAAATTTTCGATTTTTTGGTACGCAATTTTGATTTTTAGGATCGAAGTTTTGAATATTTTATCCTACATTTTAGATTTTTTAACCTAAATGATTGATTTTTATACGCGACTTTTTTTGCCGATATTTTCAAGTTTTTTTGTTGGTTTTTTATTTCTTCTTCGGTCTTGATTTTAGATTTTTTAATTTGAATTATTATTTTTTATGGTCGATTTTTTTTTATTTTTTGGTTACTGTTACTGACTAAAATAAATTAAATTAATTTTTTTTTTCAAAAAAAAGACATCATTCTGAACACTATTTGTCCATAAAATTTTGTTGTGCGACTTCCAGGTATTGAGGTTTTCGAGTTTCTGATCGGCAACTTATTTTGAGCTAAAGAGTTATTTTGGGGGCTGATCATTCATTTCACGTTTCATGTTTCATCACCGTTTCATCGATTCGAGATCCAGCAGCCGAGCCGTTCAGACGATCCAGCAGCTTCCAGCCTAGATCCGCTTCGCGCGCTTAACTGTCTCGAGGTCACCGTTTTGCCGAACGGACCCATAAACGCCGTTTTCACGGCGCGAAGTTTCAGAACCATCCGCGTTCGGACTTTCACCCGCGTTTACTCGCGCTACGAACGAGTTTTTCCTGGCCCACCCCGGCTTACCAGGTCAAACTCGCTACACCCTTACCTGCCGCACGTCTAGTCGTGTTCGGTGACAGGGGGAGTAATCAATAAACTCTCACTGCCCGCAACTCGGCGACAACCTGCACAGTGTTAAGGCGCCTCCGTAACATATTTAATTGTTGTTCATATACCTTTGTATATTTTACAGTGAGGCGAACGTCTCCGCAGCTAGGGCGAGTTTTAACTGCTCTGGCCGCGGAGGGCGGAACGAGATACGTCTCCTGACTCGTGTAGGGGTACCTGCACGTGACTTGAGGCGTTAGCACGCTCGCTAGAACAGCTGACCCCTGCTTTGCCATCTGCCCGGACATCCCCTCTAACTAAAGGGGATTGCTGGGGAGATCAGGGTATATCGGCCAGGCGCCTTCACGGCGTGCGTGGTACCGTTCAACGGCGAGCAGGCCCGGGGGCAGTAAACTCGGGCCTTCCCTTCACCCCCAAATTCTACACCGCGCCCATCATGGCCGGTGTAGAAATTCCCACCCCCCTGCCTAACCTCCCCTCCGACGATGAGGAAGACATGGAGGTAAACTCCAGCGACGCTCTTAGCGTTCGCAGCGACCTGTCCACCTCTCATGTGGACAAACAACAGTCGCTTTACTATCAGCTCACCCGAGCTAATGAGCAAATAGATACCATGCAGCGGAAAATTGAACAATTCGAAGCTGACGTCAAAAAACTAATGCAGGAGAATGTTTACCTAAATAAACAACTCCTTGCTATCCTCCCTAACACTTCCTTCTCAAGCGACGACTTGCCCATTCCCGCGCAATGCGGGAACAAAATGGAGCAGGCCATCTCGGCCGCTGACGACGACGACGACTTCGTGGAAACACCAAGCAAGGGTGCAATCCGAAGGCAGCGCAGGGCGCAGCGAGAAAAAGACATCGCAACTGCAAAAGAGCACGCCGCAAACGTTGCGCGTGAAAATCTACTCAAAACTTCAGAACCACAGCGTTCTCGGCCGGAAAAACGGCACGCAGCCTCTGAAACGACCGCCAATCCGGCCAAAAAATCAACCGCCAACCCCGGCGGCCCTCCTGCAGCCAATTCTTCAAGCGGAGCAGGAAAAATCCCGGCCACCCATCCAAGTACCGACCCGACCCGGCGGTGCTTGACTCCGACGATCGACGACGCGGAGCAATCCACCTCGACCAGCACGGCATCCAACAATGCCAAAGCCCATCCCGGCTACAAAAGGCCCCCACCGATTGTGCTACGCACAAAAACTCGCTGGGTAGCGCTGCACCAACATCTGACGGTGGTTCTCAAAATAAAGATCATCCGTTCCTTGCCATCCAAGGACGGAATAACGGTCCAGGTGGAATCACCGACCGACTTTCGAAATGCCACTCGTTACCTAGACGAGAGAGGGGTGCCTTACCACACCTATCAGCTGGATGAGGATAAAAGCCTCAAGGTGGTGCTCCGCACCGTCCCGGTCGAGATATCCACGCAGGACGTGGAAGACTCGCTGAAAGCGAAGGACATCCCGGTGATTTCGGTCACCAGGATGACCAACCGTCAGGGCCCAATCCCCTTGGTGTACGTTCAGGTCACCAAGAATGACGATGGGAAGAAAATCTTCCAAATTCGCAGTGTTGCCGGACTCTCTGTCAAAGTAGAGCCGAAACACAAATCCGGGGGCAATCAATGCCACCGGTGTCAGCGAGTCGGCCACTCTCAGGCCCTCTGCCGTGCTGCATTTGTATGCGTCAAATGCGCCGGCAGTCACCCGTCCGCAGAGTGCCCTGCGGCGAGCGACTCAGAACCGAGGTGCTCAAATTGCGATGGCCCTCACGTAGCTAGCTACCGCAGCTGCCCAGCCTTCACCAGGGCTCAAAGCCAAAGGCAAAGACCGCCTACTGGGTCTGCTCCCGCACCACTCAGGCAAGCAATCAGAGTCCCTGGCACCTCTTACGCGAGTGCCACACAGGGCCAGACTCCCCAAACCCAGAGGGCGGCCCCCGCCCCTCAGGCTCCCGCCCCTCAGGCACCCGCCCCTCAGGCACCCGCCCCTCAGGCACCCGCCCCTCAGCCCCCCGCACAAAACACCACCGTGCCGCCATACGACATGAGTCGTCTCCCCAAAAATAGGAATCCGAAGTTAGCCACCGCGCTTCGCGAGCTCCTCATCACCGCTGCCAGCCAGGAAGAGCGCGACCTCTTCGTGGCATGCTTCGCTAGGTTTTTCCACGTAGCGTAAGTCGCTTCCCAAGAATCCACAAATCCTTCAAAATGTCGTACAACCAAAACACTGACCCTCCCATAGATTTCGTTCGCATTGCTTTTTGGAATGCGAACGGGTTACGTGACAAGATACTCGAATTAGAGCACTTCGTTCACCAGCACAAGATTCATGTTGTGCTTGTGAGCGAGACTCTTCTCAGTGCTGGTCAAGTCCCAAAGATCAATGGGTATCAGTTTCCTATCCTTACTAGAAACGATACCGGGCGTGGCACCGCTATCTATATCAAAAGGGGACTCGACCACTCGCACCTCCCCATAGACGGCCTGACCAACCTTGAGTCCACTGCCTTGGTCCTCAACACCACAGACGGTCCGCTAAAAATCGTTTCAGGGTACCAATCCCCTAGTAAGCCGCTTCTCGATGCTGATCTCGATATCATCTTCAACACTGTCATGCCCACCATCCTGGCAGGAGATCTTAACAGCAAAAGCGCTGCTTGGAAGAGTAGAGTTACCAACAGACGCGGGAGAGTCCTCGAAGCGTATATCGCAAACTCGCCTCACGAGATAGTCGTAGCGGCTCCAGACAGCCCCACATACTTCGACCGGAATGGCCACCGGCCCGATATTCTTGATATTGCGCTGCTAAGCAACATCAATGCAGAGTATGACATCTGGGTCGAGAACGAACTAGATTCCGACCACAATCCAGTGATCATGCATGTCGCGTTGGGTGTCAACAACTCACCCCATTATATCAGGAATACGGACTGGAAGCTTTTCAGGCAAAAAGTCGACAAACTCCTCTCTCCTCTTCCAAGTATTAAGACAATAGCGGACCTAGAAGCCGCAGTCGCCAGCCTCACTACTGCTATCACCACAGCCGCTGATGAATCCTCGACCACGAGAATCTCGACAAGTCCCGAGCCTCTTAACATCTCGCCGGAAGTGCTCGAAATGATCCGAAAGAGCAAAGCGGCCCGCCGGAGGTGGCATAACACGCACTTACCCGAGCACAGGATGGAGGCCTACTTCCTTGCAGCTCGGGTAAAAGAAAACCTCCGCGTCCTACGTAACCAGAGCTGGGAACGTAAAATCGATGAGGTCAATTCCTGCTCTAATACATTTTGGGGCGTGACCAAAGCTCTGAGACGCAAACCAGCAGGCCGGGCCGCCATCCACGGCGAAAGAGGTCTCGCATTCACAGATGCTGACAAGGCTGAAGCTTTCGCCGACTCCCTCGAACATCAATTCATGCTAAACCCGAGCGAGGATTACGACTTCGAGGGTGAAATAACATCCGCTGTTAGTTCATACCTAACAGCAGACAATGGCCAGTGGACCATAGTCCCCGCCACTAAAACCGAAGTCGATGACCTCATAAAAAGTCTCAAATTCAAGAAGGCCCCGGGCCCTGACGGTATCAGCACCGCCATGGTCCGTAAACTAGGCAGAAAAGGTAGAGTCGCTATCTTAAACATCGCGAACGCGTCTATGAGGTTAGGATACTTTCCGAACTCCTGGAGGCTGGCTAACATAACCAGCATCCTGAAGCAAGGGAAGTCTCCTACCTTCCCGGAGAACTATAGACCCATCAGTCTTCTCAGCACACTGTGTAAACTCGTCGAGAAAATAATTCTCAAACGCCTCCGTGACTTCACGGAGGAAAACAAGATCATCCCGGACTATCAGTTTGGCTTCCGAAAAGGTCTCTCCACCACTCATCAACTGGTGAGAGTCACTGAGTATATCGCAAACGGTCTGGCTCACAAAAAGGACACGGCTGCGGTCTTCTTTGACGTCGCCAAGGCTTTTGACAAGGTCTGGCCAGAAGGTCTAATACACAAGATGATCCTCCTCGAGTACCCTGAGTACTTAGTACGACTTATCCACTCCTTTATGTCCCAGCGACGGTACAGCTGTAAAGTAAACACCGCTCTCTCCACTGTGAGAAATGCTGAGGCCGGGGTTCCTCAGGGGTCATGCCTCTCCCCGACACTCTACAACATCTATGTGAGCGACATGCCGGACTTTTCCCCCTGCATGGTCGCTCAATACGCAGACGATACGGCTCTCCTGTACCAAGGTCGCATCCGAAAAGCCTCCAAATTCGGCCCAGTCAACCTACGCGACTATATGGAGCACACGCTCCAAACAGCTATAGATTCCTTCGAGGAATGGGCCGATAAGTGGCGAATCGCGATCAATCCTAGCAAGAGCGTGGCCGTGCACTTCACACGGCGGCTACGCCACAAAACCCCGATCCCTCCCCTGAAATTTACAATCGGTGAGTCCCCGATAGCCCTCAAAGATCACGCCCGGTACCTGGGGTGTACTCTAGACCAGCAACTGAACTGGTCTAAACACATAAAGACTGCCATCGATAGAGCGAAAGCCACACTGCACGACCTGTTCCCAATAATAAATCACAAGTCCAGGTTATCCACCAAAAACCGGGTTAACCTATACAAGCTAATCCTGAGACCTCAAATGCTATATGCGTCACCAGCCTTCGGTTACTGTTCTCCATCTACGCTCAACAGGATCCAAACCAGGCAAAATGTCATGCTAAGACAGGTGCTACGTGCACCCCTTTACATGCGCAACTCACAGTTGCACCGAGACACCAAAACGCCCAGTGTCATGGATCATATCAAAGAGCTCTCCAGTAAATTCTTCGAAAGGCTGGATAACGACCCACCATCGGGAATTGAATTCCCACGATACGACAGGCCGTCCAGGCGTGCAGACGCAGAACACCTCACCCCCAGAGATATCCTAAGGTAAAACTTAGAAAAAACCAAAATTCTCATTAACTAAATTAATTGTTTCGCCACCACAGCGTTACACCACCTGTCCCCCCACTGCCCTCACAGTCCACGAGGGTTGGCTGGGTTCGGACCGCCGGTAGCACCCGCATCTTAGAGACCAATCATCTCTACATGCTAGAATAGGCCTCCGGTCAGACTAGCCATAGCACCGAGCATATGAGGAGTGGTTTTAGTTGGTAGGCGCGATCCCGGCGAATCCAACACTACCCCACTACAGGGGTGTCTTTTGAAGATCTCCTCTCCTCACATCAAAAAAAAAAAAAAAAAAAAAAAAAAAAAAAAAAAAAAAAAAAAAAATTTGGGGGCTGAAAATTATTTTCGTTTTCCTTGATTTTTCAATTTTTTGGTTTGAATTTTTTATTTTTAGACCAGCATTTTTGATTGTTTTGGCCTATATTTTAGATCTATGGCCTGTATTTTTCATTTCTTCGTTCCAAATTTTTTTAAAATTCGGATCACGTTTATTCATACAAAATTGCAAATAGAAAAATAAGCCGTGTGTGACTGAACGACTTAGTCTACGTCAAAAAAAAAATCATATTTACAAGTTTAATAATAACATATTAATGTTTTCACATTGCATTTCTACCCATGACAAATACCCACATCTACGAATTGAATAATTTAATATTTGTCGTGTGCTGGTTGGCGTTATTTATTGCTGCAGATAATTAAAGAAAGAAAAGACGAAAACTGGAGGCGGTTTAGATTGCAGCACACACTTACATAAACACACACACACACATACATATTCAACACACACATATATACACACACATATACATATTCAACACACATATATATACACACACACGCACAATATAAATATATATATTCTTTTTCTAGCACGAGCGAGACGTTTTATTTGGTATATAATTCAAAATAAATTAAGAAAAATGTGCTGGAAAAATGTGGCCAAAGCCATGCTCTCGCCATAAACGTCATTCCGAGTCCGCCATAAACTAACATGTTTATCTGAGTGCAGAGAATTCCCCTGTGAATATTTAATATATTTTGTATGGCTTGTGAAATGATGTTTACTCCACGATGAGCCGAGGGGGTGCGAGGGAACGCGGAGAGGGGTTGCGGGATGAATTTATATCCACTCGATAAATATTTAAATGTTTCACGGTTTCGCGAATTCTTCGAGAATAATAAACGCCTCCGGCTTTATGCGTGGTCGTTGCATTTTTAACTTGCTCTTAGATAGACTATAGAAATTTTATTGCCATCAGCTAGAGACCGCTACAAGGAGTGTATAAACTCATATGCTCCTATAATTACGTTACTAAAGAGAAAAAAAAAAACTACTTGTAAAAGATAAAGTGGTCGAATAGATAAAGGTCCTGCTTCTACACCAGCTGTGTTCAAAGGTGACTCAAAAATTTTGAGTTAATTTGGAAATTTTGCAGTTTGTAGGAATTGTTTTTTTTACTTTTGTGAACAATTTGTTAAATGTGGGATTGAAACGTAGTGATTTCGAAATATGGGCATGAGGTTTTTCAATTTTTATGGAATCTCGAAGATTTTGAGTTAATTTGGAATTTTTGCAGTTAGTGGCATTCCTTTTTTCTATATTTTTGAATAACTGGAAACTGTAATTTCACACTGTGCTGTCGTGTGATTACTTGAAAATATAGGAATAAGGCTTTTTAAATTTTTACTTTAATAGGCATACATTTTGAGTTAATTTAGAAATTTTGCGGTTTGATGCAATTTTTTTTCTTTTTTTTGTAAAATATGGACTTGAAACTCTCTGTTCTAAGATGATTATTTCAAAGTTGAGGCATGAGATTTTTAGAATTTTATAGATCCTTAAAGACGCGTCGTTTTTAACTTGATTTGGAAATTTTCGTAGTTGATTTTCTTTTTTTTACGGATTCTTTAATAGGCATAAATTTTGAGTTAATTAGGAAATTTTGCGGTTTGATGCAATTTTCTTTCTATTTTGTAAAATATGGACTTGAAACTCTCTGTTCTAAGATGATTATTTCAAAGTTGAGGCATGAGATTTTTAGAATATTATAGATTCTTAAAGACGCGTCGTTTTTAACTTGATTTGGAAATTTTCGTAGTTGATTTTTTTTTTACAATTTGTTAAATGTGGATTTGAAACGGTCTGTTCAAAGGTGATTATTTCGAAATCTAAGAATGAGATTTTTTATAATTTTATAGATTCGTAAGTGGCAATTTTTGAAGTGATTTAGAAATGTTTGCAATTTGTAACAATTGATTTTTCCATTTTTGTAAATATGGAATTTAAACAATCTGTTCAAAGGCAATTATGTATTTAGAAATATAGGTAAAAGGTTCTTTCAATCTTTATAGATTCTGGAAGGATCATCAATTTTGAGTTATTTTGTAAAGTTTGAGGCTATTGATTTTCAGCTTGTAAAACCGATGTATTCAAAGGCGAATTGTTTCGAAATCTAGGAATGTTACAAGATTTTTAAACATTCTCGAAAAGGTTGATTTTGAGTGGCATTTTTTTCACAAACTGAAACATTTTTGCTTCAACAACTTTAAAATGTAAAATTGAAACGCTCTATTCAAAATGGAGATATGACATTTTTAGATCTTCATATATGTGTTGTCGAGTTTGAGATAATTTTGAAAGTTTGCACTTTGTGGCAATTGTTTCTATTTGTTTTTACAACGTTGTCTGTTCAAGGGAGATTATTCAAAAATATAGAATATATTTAGAATAGAAGTTTGTGGCAATTGTTTTTATCACTTTCGTTAAAATCAGATTTCGCTAACGTGCAACTTTAGAATTTAAGCAACGTCTGTTCAAAGGTGTTTATTTCGAAATCTTGCGAAGAGTTTTTTAGATTTTTATAGATTAATAAAGAGGCATCGATTTTGAGTTAATTTGGAAATTTAGCAGTTTGTTTAGTTTAGTTTACTTTATTTATTCAATACTTAGCCACAATTTGCGGATGTACACGTGAATTACAAAATAAAATTGGTGGCAATTGTTTTTCGATTTTTTTTTCAAGTTGTAAAATGTGGAAAAAAATACCTAGCTGTCTGTCCAAAAGTGATTATTTCTAAATATAAGGGGAGAGCCAAGTTTTAATATTAATAGGTGCTTGAAACTGATTGAATTTTGGTGAATTATGGAAGTTTGAAGTTTTGTGTCAATTTTTTTCTGACTTTTTTTAAATCTGAGTTAGCAAGCATGGGCGTCCCCCCTTCCTGGAAAATGAATTTATTAAAGTAAAGTAATATTTTATGTACTAAACTTGTATGTAGTCGGTAAATATATACTTTAACAATGACATCAAAATTAAAAATTATAACAAAAAGTGCGTTCCACGTTATGTTCGATGAATCCGAAAAAAATTGACGAACAAAAACGAGCGGGCACGGTTCCACCAGACGCGTATAATACAGTGTGATCGAATAAAAGTAAGTCAAAGTTGGCCATGAGCCAAAATTCCTAAACTTATTTGCAAGTGTCAAGCTGGCGTATATTGATATTTTCAAATTTAGGATTTTTGTTCATGACCTGCTTTGACTAATTTTTTATGTATTATTACTGTACATTTTAGTAGAAATTAACAATTTTTCACAGTAAATTGTTATTTTTGGCAGTTGAATATTTCTTTTTTATTGCCAACGTGCCATTTGTGATGATAGAAATGTGCAATTTTTGAAAGTTGTAATTTTTAGCAGTTAAAAATTTCTTTTTTCTTTTAATATCAAAAAATGCCATTTTTTATTGTAGAAATCCATAATTTTTGGATTTCTTTATTTACTGTTGAATCGTTTGTGTTGGCAGAAATGCAAAATTTTTGACAATTTGTAATTGTTACTTTTGACCATTGGAAATGTCCCTTTTTTAATACTGAAAAATGCCGTTAGTGATAGTAGAAATGCTCAAATTTTGACAGTAAAAAAAATTTTGGCATTTAGAATTTTTTTAATTGAAAATTTCCTTTTTACTGCTAAGTGCTATTTGTGATCGTAGTGCTATTTTTGACAGTTCGAAATTGTTATTTTTTGCAGTTGAAATTTACTTCTTTTTTTAATATCAAAAAATGCCGTCTTTGATAGTAAAAAACCATAATTTTTGGCAGCTGCAATTTTTTTTATTTATCGTTGAATGGCACAAATGCAGAATTTTTGACAATTTGAAATTGCCATTTTTTGCAGTTAAAATTGTTTTTTTAATATTAAAAAATGCCGTTTTTAATAGTAAAAATCTACAATTTGTGACCGCTGCAAATTTCTTTATTTGTCGTTTGTGGTGGCAGAAATGCAGAATTTTTGTCATTTTTGACGGTTAAAAATGTATCTTTTTTCTATTGAAAAATGCAGTTTCTTTTTTTTAATATCAAAAAATGCCGTTTTTGATGGTAAAAATCCACAATTTTTGACCGCTGCAAATTTCTTTATATGCCGTTTGTGGTGGCAGAAATGCAGAATTTTTGACAATTGGAAATTGTCATTTTTGACGGTTAAAAATGTATCTTTTTACTATTGAAAAATGCAGTTTCTGACGTAGAATTGCACAATTTTATAATTTATATAATTGTTACTTTTGCCCGTTGAAAATTTCGCTTTTTTAATATTGAAAAATTCCGATAATGATAGTGGAAATGCTCAAATTTTGACAGTTAAACATTTTTGGCATTTGGAAATTTTCTATTTATTGTTGAAACTTGCCGGTTTCGGTAATGAGCAATTTTTGACAGTACTGAATAGTTATTTTCAGCAATTGTAAATTTCCTTTTTACTGCTAACGTGCTATTTGGGATAGTATAGTTCAAAATTTTCATTTTTAGCAGTTGAAATTTGTTTTTTTTATCAAAAAATGCCGTCTTTGGTAGTAAAAAAAAACACAATTTCTGGTAGCTGCAAATTTCTTTCTTCACCATTGAACCGTACCGTGTGTGGTGGCAAAAATGGAAAATACAATACAAAAATGGCAATTTTCTTTTTTAATATCAAACAATGCCGTTTTTGATTGTAAAAATCCACATTTTTTAGCAGCTGCTAATTTCTTTATTTACCGTTGAAATCGTGCCGTTGATGGTGGCAGAAATGCAGAAGTTTTGATAATTCGAAATTGTTATTTTCTTTTTTTTAATATCAAAAAATGCCGTTTTTGATGGTAAAAATCCACAATTTTTGACCGCTGCAAATTTCTTTATATGCCGTTTGTGGTGGCAGAAATGCAGAATTTTTGACAATTGGAAATTGTCATTTTTGACGGTTAAAAATGTATCTTTTTCTACGTCCGTTATAAAATGTACTGTTTTTTTCATTAATTTGCGTTCATAAAATGTGTGATTCCTGAATCCTTCAAATAGCGTGAAAAAAAGTGCCATAACGGTTCATTTTTTCACGCTTTTGAGTGAAAAAAAGTGCCGTAGCGGTTCATTTTTTAACGCAACTAAAAAATTGTTTGCGCAAAGTGTGTCATGAACGCTTCGTAACACGCCACGAGTTCAGCCGATAAATGTCAAACATTCGTTTCCGATCAAGAAAACCTGATGATTATTATAATTTTCTTCATTTAAAAGAAGTATTATTACTTATAAAAATTGATTAAGGTTTTTTCAAATTTATAAATTTATTTAAAGTTACGGACGTAGAAAAAAATTTGTATGAAACTCGAGAGTAAAGCAACTTTTTTTCACTTGTAGGAATTGCCACACTCGCCTTCGGCTCATGTGGCAATCTTTCCTACTCGTGAAAAAAAGTACTACTTTACTCTCTTGTTGCATAAATAACTATTTTACTATTGAAAAATGCAGTTTCTGACGTAGAATTGCACAATTTTATAATTTATATAATTGTTACTTTTGCCCGTTGAAAATTTCCCTTTTTTAATATTGAAAAATTCCGATGATAGTGGAAATCCTCAAATTTTGACAGTTAAACATTTTTGGCATTTGTAAATTTTCTATTTATTGTTGAAACTTGCCGGTTTCGGTAATGAGCAATTTTTGACAGTACTGAATAGTTATTTTCAGCAATTGTAAATTTTTTTTTTACTGCTAACGTGCTATTTGTGATAGTAGTTCAAAATTTTCATTTTTAGCAGTTGAAATTTTTTGTTTTTAATCAAAAAATGCCGTCTTTGGTAGTAAAAAAACACAATTTCTGGTAGCTGCAAATTTCTTTCTTTACCATTGAACCGTACCGTCTGTGGTGGCAATAATGCAAAATTTTTAACAATACAAAAATGGCAATTTTCTTTTTTAATATCAAAAAATGCCGTTTTGAGAGCAATTTTTGAGAGCTGCAAATTTCTTTATGTGCTGTTTGTGGTGGCAAAAATGCAGAATTTTTGACAATTCAAAATTGTCATTTTTGACGGTTATTTATTCGAAATTTCTGTATGAAAGTTTTACCCCCCCCCCCCTAAAAAATTTCTGCGTACGCCCATGAGTACAAATAGACATACTATAATTGGTTGTATAGATAAAATTGAAAATAAGATTTAATATTAACAATCAATATAATTAAGTAATGACATACAAGATTATAAGAAACATTTGTTTATTGTTATGTTTACACTACCAAGTTAACGCGGAGTCTAACCTTACTTCCAAAACTGTTGCAGCAGTATTGTAATTGAGTTCGCATGATCTTAATGTAAATATTATATTAATAGTTTTATTTTCATTTATGATGAGTTTGATTTGCGTTATGGTTTTATTGATTCAGATTATATTCGTTTCCTCGTTAAGCAATGGTGTGTCATCCGCATACAATTGTTCTACAGAAACGGGCCCATAATTGAGCCTTGCGGTACACCGTGTTTGATTTACCCCCATCTACCGGGAATAACTGAACATCCGTCAATGTGGCGCCGACCTAACAAAAAAAAAATTGCCAACAACAACCTTCTTGCAATATGCAAAATATATATTGTATTAACATTTCCTGTTTACACATTCTTATTTCTTATCTTGTTTTCCGTCGCTACAACGCACGTCGAATGCCGTCACTTGTCACTGATAAATCCATTTTCCTCACGCTCGCAACGCCGACGGGACAATTTCAAGAATTCTGGCTTCCATTCTTATTGACTGTACGTGCTGCCAGGGAATTTGACCGTGAAAATCAAACGAGGCGATTCTCCGCCATTAAAAGCACAAACTGGCCGCAGGGAAATAAAACTGGATTAGTCACTGCGCAACAAAAAAAGAACAGATTGAGTATACGTATCAGGGACAAGAGTAATCTTTATTTTTGTAGTACAGGATAACATAAGTATGCCACGATGGTAACCCATGGCGCCCAAAATTTGGCGAGAAGACAATATTTGAGGAAAAAAAATCTTATTTCAGTACTGACAATTTTGATAAAGCGATTTTTACTTCATCCGTGCAAATATGGAGGCACCAACTTTTTCTTTTTTTTTCTATTTTATCCACCTACGTCAATTCACTTGAAAATGAAAACTTCAATAACATTTATAACGTGCAGAAAATCGATATATTTTCCTAAAAACATAAACAATAATTAGTCATAACTAATCATATTGTATATTGAGAAAAATAACGTTTTTTTTATTTAATGTAACACATTCTGAGCTAAATCACGTCTCCCTCAAAAGCCGTATATTTCGAAATAGTGAGTGCCTCGGACGCACTAAAAGGAGAAAACAATTTATGTTAATTCCCCAAGTTCTCTCGCTACCTTATCGAATTTAAAGCGTCGATAAAAAGCAAAATCGATCGCTCTGGGTAAAATGCAATAACGCTGAGAAGCTGCGTGTTAATTCCTCTTAAATTCCACTTTAAGTGGCCGTAAATATGCAAATGCACCTCTTCGATTCGTAATTGGAGACGTTTTAAATGCGAAAAGTGTATAAACATTCCCAGATATGGGCTTTGATAAATTTTACTTTTCGCTCGGTGAGAAAATAAGCGAGGAGAAATCTTGGAGATGAATATGGAATGGAAGAAAATAATTATAATTTTATAACAATATTCTTACCCAAGGGATAGTTTCAGTAGCGAATTTGGGCAAATGTGAAGAATATCTATTAACTAGTGTGTAGAAAATTTTCACAATTTTTAATGTCGAAACACTGCAACATGAAAATTCTCAACACACATGTTTAATTTACCACATATATTGTCGAATTTCACCAAGTAACAGCGTCATCAATCAAATATATCTATTAGTGTTCGCGAAAGGCTTTCATTGTGCCTCAAATTATCATTTGTATTGTGATAATAAGCACTTTCAGTAAAATAATGGATTAGCAATTGGATCCCGCTTGAGTCATATATTTTTATGTCTAGAGTGGAGGAAATCATATTCAATGTAAGCTTCGGTAGAACGCAGCCAGACCAGTTTTCAAATTTAATCAAAAAGCCAAAAATAAAATTTGCAATATTTTTTTTTTTTAGATAAAAAAAATTTAATTTACAAATATGCATACCTCATCAAAATAAAATAATAAAATAAATTTCTTATTTCAAACAGTTTTTGAAAATGGATGAAAACAGTCGAATTTTTCAAAATTATTCAATATTCACAGTTTTGAAGGTAACAAAATTAAATTTGAATTATTCCAAAAGCCAAATTCAAGAATATTTCTACAGAAACGTGCTTTCCAGATTCCTCCTTTGTTACGGAGCGCATTGTTATCGTTGTTCCACTACACTATGTGTGTTTACTTCTACGGTAATTTATTTTTTCTATGTATTCGTAAGTACGTGACTTATTAAAGAGCACATGCATGAAAGCGGCCCACCGTTCCCATAGTTGGCAGGCCTGATAAGCCACTTGAATATTTATAAACCTCGCCTCGCCAACAAATGAACCCGTCAAGTATTAATTATTACCGTTTTTTTGTTGCCATTTTGCCGTGCACATGCGAGTATGTAAGTGCATAATTAGGAATCGTAAATTTTTTAATTGCAAAAATGGGCGCACTTTAAAAGAGTCATATTACGGTTTTGGAAATGAGTAAATATTCTTAATAGATGCTTTTTATTAAAAAAAAAATCGCTCATGGTGAAAATTTCGCGGAGATAGCTTGTAAAGTTCGTACTGTAATCTAATTTTTCTGCAGCCGTCCCGAAAATAAAACATTCGGTATGATTTATTAAATCTAAAGTACCACTTTACATAAATCGTACCGAAAGTAGTTATTTTCGGGACGATTTTGTATCACTTTCGGAATGATTTCTTTACTTTCGGGACGCTTTTTGTTACTTTCGGGACGATTTTGCGTATATATGTAGGCGGCCTTGACAAAAACATCAACTTCGTATTTAATTATAACGAACTTTACTTCCAACAAGTCGGCGCTACGTGCCACCCTAGTGGCGAAATAATCACGTTACTGCGCTCCAAATTTTTGAAAAGCAAATGGTGTATATTATCGTGAGATGCTAACCTTTTTTTTTGGTCTGAAATTGATGCTTTGCATGTGGACGAACTTTACTTCCAACAAGTCGGCGCTACGTGTCACACAAGTGGCGAAATAATCACGTAACTGCGCTTCAAATTTTAGAAAAGCAAATGGTGTGCGTTATCATGAGTTGCTAACCATTTTTTTTTTAATTGTAAGTTAATGCTTTGAATGTGGACGAAATTTATTTCCAACAAGACGGCTCTTTGATAAAAACAAGTGCTATTGCGCTGTTTGGCGTTTTTCGACCATATGCTTCCAACGACCCCTGTGAGTTTTAGTGCGAATATTTTGAAATTTTTCGAAATGGCACATTTATATAATATTAATTGAAAGTATTTTTTAAATTAATTTGCAACGGAAAAAGTTACCTGATGGCCACATCAATAATTAAAATTGCTTTTCCTAATTTTGGGCAAAAATTATCATAAACAAATTTGCAAGTTGGGTTAAGCCACCTACGACCACTTTATTTTTTATTATGATGATTCTCTTTTGTCTATTCGGCACGCCTTTTGGATATAAAAATTCCAAAGTCTTAAGAATGTGACATGGCCGATTTTAATTAAGACCTTCTTCGAATCTGATTCTACCTGAGTGTCCGCCCTTGTAGGGCGGCAAAAAAAATCAGGTAGGGGTACGTCTCATTGAGGGTGCGCAGCCATTAAAATTGTAACCAATGACCTCACTTTGAAGGCTGTTCCAGCAAAAACACGCACTCCCATTAAAGTTCCAGTGAACAACTTTATTAGCAGAAGAATTCGGTCCATGGTCACGAAAATAACTTTAGATGAACGAAAAGAAAACGTTTATTTCGGTCAGGGGTGAACGTCAATTTGAAATTTTTAAAACAAAGCGTTTCTAAGAATGAACTAATTTATCAAAGAGCAAAAACAGAAGGCAAGATTTCTTGATAGGAACTTTGGGAATTCAAATTTGGTTGAGAAAAACCGACCATTTTTAATTAAAATGACTAAATCCTAAATCCGTTGAGGGAAATCCTTAACATTTTGTCAGATTTATCCTAAAGAATGTACCCATGCATAAAATTGGCTATAATTAACCAGTCGTTTCCGTAACAAATGAAGGAACTTTGGGAATTCAAATTTTGTTGAGAAAAACCGACCGTTTTTAATTAAAATGACTAAATCTTAAATCCGTTGAGGGAAATCCTTAAAATTTTGACAGATTAATCCTAAAGGATATACCCATGCACTAAATTTGCTATAATTAACCAGTAATCTCCGTAACAAATAAAGGAACTTTGGGAATTCAAATTTGGTTGAGAAAAATCGACCGCTTTCAATTAAAATGACTGTAAATCCTAAATCCGTTAAGGGAAATCCTTAAAATTTTGTCAGATTTATCCTAAAGAATGTACCCATGCATCAAATTGGCTATAATTAACCAGTCGTCTCCGTAACAAATGAAGGAACTTTGGGAATTCAAATTTGGTTGAGAAAAACCGACCGTTTTTAATTAAAATGACTGTAAATCCTAAATCCGTTGAGGGAAATCCTTAAAATTTTGACAGATTAATCCTAAAGGATGTACCCATGCACTAAATTGGCTATAACTGACCTTTGTCTCCGTAACAAATAAAGGAACTTTGGGAATTCAAATTTTGTTGAGAAAAGCCGACCGTTTTTAATTAAAATGACTGTAAATCCTAAATCCGTTGAGGGAAATCCTTAAAATTTTGACAGATTACTCCTAAAGGATGTACCCATGCACTAAATTGGCTATATTTAACCAGTCCTTTCCGTAACAAATGGAGGAACTTTAGGAATTCAAATTTTGTTGAGAAAAACCGACCGTTTTTAATTAAACTGACTGTAAATCCTAAATGCGTTGTGGGAAATCCTTAAAATTTTGTCAGATTAATCCTAAGGGATGTACCCATGCACTAAATTGGCTATAATTAACCAGTCGTCTCCATAACAAATGAAGGAACTTTGGGAATTCAAATTTTGTTGAGAAAAACCGACCGTTTTTAATTATAATGACTGTAAATCCTAAATCCGTTAAGGGAAATCCTTAAAATTTTGACAGATTAATCCTAAAGGATGTACCCATGCACTAAATTGGCTATAACTGACCAGTCGTCTCCGTAACAAATGAAGGAACTTTGGGAATTCAAATTTTGTTGAGAAAAACCGACCGTTTTTAATTATAATGACTGTAAATCCTAAATCCGTTAAGGGAAATCCTTAAAATTTTGACAGATTAATCCTAAAGGATGTACCCATGCACTAAATTGGCTATAACTGACCTGTTGTCTCTGTAACAAATGAAGGAACTTTGGGAATTCAAATTTTGTTGAGAAAAACCGACCGTTTTTAATTAAAATGACTGTAAATCCTAAATCCGTTAAGGGAAATCCCTAAAATTTTGTCAGATTAATCTTAAAGGATGTACCCATGCACTAAATTGGCTATAATTAACCTGTCGTTTCCGTAACAAATGAAGGAACTTTGGGAATTCAAATTTTGTTGAGAAAAACCGACCGTTTTTAATTAAAATGACTGTAAATCCTAAATCCGTTAAGGGAAATCCTTAAAATTTTGTCAGATTAATCCTAAATGATGTACCCATGCACTGAATTGGCTATAGTTAACCTGTCGTCTCCGTAACAAATGACGGAACTTTGGAAAATCAAATTTGGTTGAGAAAAACCGACCGTTTTTAATTAAAATGACTGTAAATCCTAAATCAGCTGAGAGAGATCCTTAAAATTTTGTCAGATTAATCCTAAGGGATGTACCCATGCACTAAATTGGCTATAATTAACCAGTCATCTCCGTAACAAATGAAAGAACTTTGGAAATTCAAATTTGGTTGAGAAAAACCGACCTTAAAATGACTGTAAATCCTAAATCCGCTGAGAGAGATCCTTAAAATTTTGTCAGAATAATCCTAAAGAATGTACCCATGCACTAAATTGGCTATAATTAACCTGTCGTCTCCGTAACAAATGAAGGAATTTTGGGAATTCAAATTTTGTTGAGAAAAACCGACCGTTTTTAATTAAAATGACTGTAAATCCTAAATTCGTTGAGGGAAATCCTTAAAAATTTGTCAGATTAATCTTAAAGGATGTACCCATGCACTAAATTGGCTACAGTTAACCTGTAGTCTCCGTAACAAATAAAGGAACTTTGGAAATTCAAATTTGGTTGAGAAAAACAGACCGTTTTTAATTAAAATGACTGTAAATCCTAAATCCGTTAGGGAAATCCTTGAAATTTTGACAGATTAATCCTAAAGGATGTACCCATGCACTAAATTGGTTATAATTAGCCTGTTGTCTCCGTAATCAAGGAAGGAACTTTGGAAATTCAAATTTGGTTGAGAAAAACCGACCGTTTTTAATTAAAATGATTGTAAATCCTAAATCCGTTGAGGGAAATCCTTAAAATTTTGACAGATTAATCCTAAATTGGCAATAACTGACCTGTTGTCTCCGTAACAAATAAAGGAACTTTGGGAATTCAAATTTTGTTGAGAAAAACCGACTGTTTTTAATTAAAATGACTGTAAATCCTAAATCCGTTGAGGGAAATCATTAAAATTTTGACAGATTAATCCCAAAGGATGTACCCATGCACTGAATTGGCAATAGTTAACCTGTCGTCTCCGTAACAAATGAAGGAACTTTGGGAATTCAAATTTGGTTGAGAAAAACCGACCGTTTTTAATTAAAATGACTGTAAATCCTAAATCCGCTGAGAGAAATCCTTAAAATTTTGTCAGATTAATCCTAAATTGGCTATAACTGACCTGTTGTCTCCGTAACAAATAAAGGAACTTTGGGAATTCAAATTTTGTTGAGAAAAACCGACCGTTTTTAATTAAAATGACTGTAAATCCTAAATCCGTTGAGGGAAATCCTTAAAATTTTGTCAGATTAATTTTAAAGGATGTACCCATGCACTAAATTGGCTATAATTAACCTGTCGTCTCCGTAACAAATGAAGGAATTTTGGAAATTCAAATTTGGTTGAGAAAAACAGACCGTTTTTAATTAGAGTGACTGTAAATCCTAAATCCGCTGAGGGAAATCCTTAAAATTTTGACAGATTAATCCTAAAGGATGTATCCATGCACTAAATTGGCTATAACTGACCTGTTGTAGAGCTTAATGAAGAAAACAATTATGAAGGAGAAGAGGTAATAATAAAGAGCTTGATGAATAAAGATAAACACAGAGAACAGACATTTTAAATTTAAAACTGCTAAATATTTTAAAAATAAATTTTGAACGTTATCTTTATTCGACAAAGAGCTAAGAAAAATATTTAAACAAATACTGGCGGAAGCGTAAAAAGACATATTTTGCTATTGATTCTCGTAAAGATTTTAATTTTTGAATAAAATATCGAAATGAATTTTTTGTGTTTATAATTTTGAAATAATTATAGTTTAAATTTACACAAACATTAATTGTATAGAATTCTGAAGTTAACAAATTATTAAGAATTTTTCAAAATCTCACTAGTTTTTGAAAAAAAATCTATAAACATGAGATATATCACTAAAAACCCAATTTTATTATTAAATCGGTGAAAGTAACATAATGGCCACAAATTAGAAACAACTTTACTTGTTGCAGAAAGCATTAGATAATTAATTAGATAAATTTATAATGGCCACATTGTTTAGGAAACTTCAAAAAATCTAACATCAAATATTCTCTATGTGTCAAATACATCATGAAGTTGGTTTTTGAAGATTATTACCTTTGAAGGTGTTGGCCAATTTTAACCATTCAAATCAAACGTAAAATAAGGCAAAACGGTTTGGGAGTTGATGTTTTTAACACACAATTTTCCTGTTAAATCAGCAAAATATATCAAAAATTTAAAATTAAGAATAAGAAAAGGGATTTGTCCAGTATACACGCGGCCCTGCATAAAGATGCAAGGTATACAATGTTACTACCAATACTTTCACCGAGCAGATACAGTGTGCAAAGTGTATGGCGTACACAAAGTTTTAAGCGAGTGGGTAATTTTTGATAAAAGGGTAGCCAACTCAAGTTCTACAGTTTTCGCATACTTTTGACACACCCCTGTATGTTTGTTCAATGGATTTTAGCAGATCCAAAACTGTGGCTGTGGCTATCCTGTACGCAGTGGCGGCTGGTGGTGTGATTCATGGTGGAAGTAAAGATTGGTTAGGACAACGCATCTCTACCGCACTAATAGAACGAATGAGTCAATCGACCCGCAATATCATCTTTATTGTGACCTGGCCTCAGCATATGTCACGCCACCAGCCGCCACAGATGTGCAGTTGTCACAACGTACTTCGACACACTCGGGTAGTAAATAGCACTCTGTACGTACACCGGATGTACAGAGAATGTAATAACTCAACTTGCGCAATATGTAGCCCCGTAATATTTCGAATTTACGTGATTTGTGCGGTTTAGTATTGTGCGGTACGTGAAACGGCGATTTTACAAGACATCTTAAGTGACGTACGTCATTAAAAAGTTTTATCGTCAGTTTAGTGTGGTAGTTCGCACGTGGCCGAACGACCCATAATGATATTGTTACATCAATAAACGTATCTACTACATCTAAACATTTGACACTGCTTTTATGCGCCAATAAAAATTTAATTTCGAATATGATTGACGGACCTGTTGGATCATTTTTTTTTTAGTAGGGTCAGCGTTTTTGGCCCAACAGCTTAATTTTTAAGATTTTTTCGACTTTGGGTGGAAGCTGGGCGGGGTCGGCCCCTGGCCGCGAGCTATTTTTGGGGTCGTGGTATTTTTAATTATGTAAATAAATTCATCCCCCTGTGAGGGATCCTCTCACACTATAAATTGCGCTCCATGAATTTTTTAAATTCGGTGAACCGGTTCGAGCGCTGCTGCAGCCGGTTTTATGAATCCCCAATAAAACGGTCGACGTCTGTTCCGTTCTCTTTCTCCGCTCTTCGCGCGAGAGAGTTTTTATAAAAATTCGATCGCAGTCCGTCCTTTTAAAGCCTTGCGCATAAAATGTAGTCAGCGATTTCTTTGCACCGCCAGCAGAATCGCCGCAGGAAAATAAAGAAAAAATAACCGCGGACCGTAAAAGTCCGGACCGAGCGAGTGATATAGGGGCTACGGTCCGCCCGTGTAAAACGGAAACAATGCGGGGTGGTCATACCGGTGGGTAACGCCCATTTTTCTTAATAACTAGTACAAATATTGGCGGGAATGTAAGGTGTTAGCCACAGAATTTTGTTTCAGAGTTGGCCATGCCTAAGAAAGAGCAACGTAGCAGTCGTGTCTGTGACTAATTAATTTTTTTAAATTTATTCAATTGAACTAATTTAGTCTCATGATGTAATAATATGCGACATACCTCATTCATCTCACAAACTATGAAACAAAATTTTGTGGCTCACATGATATAATATTTTGGACGTGGATTTTTAATGACAACCATATGTTGATTAATTTCCCGATTAGGCGACTCTCTAAAAGGTTAACCTAACGGGCAGTTCAAGGAGTTAATGCGGGTAAAGGTGCTTAATTTGAAAAAAAAAATGGCAGCTGACGTGCAAATGAATACAAAGATATTACGGAATTTCGACTTGTTTTGACACTCGGCTCGTAACTGATTGTGCTGTGATCGATAAAAATTATGTACTCATATTTTACACAGGGTTACAGAAAAGATGAATCTTGGTTTCTAAAGAATTATATTTTTTTATAAGTACTTCTAAGAATGTGTAATTTAGAGTTAAAAAATAGGTATTTTCAGTATTAAATAAAACATAAATAAACGCCGAAAATCTAAAATATTTTACTATACAGACACAGATTGAATCTGTAATAATAAAATCCATTACGCCAAATTAGTTTTACCTGAAAAATAAGGGTGCAATTACGTATGAGCAAGATATTTTGTAACAAAAATGTGACAATTAAAAATTCGCCTCGCGTCGATTAGTTGCGAATGCAAAATTGATTGAGTGTTACGTCTCGCAATAAAATTACTTTATCTATTGGAATAATGTAATGATGCAGCTAATTAAACACTTCATAAATAATGTATGGACGTCGTCGTAAAGCATCAACTGATGGAAAACAATTGGACAATTACGTGATCGTCTTCGGGATGTCTGAGAATGTCTGTATTTCGAATCGTACCGGGGCTTAATAAGACTAATTAAGAAAGTTAATTATCTCGGAACGCTCGAGGAGGCCGGCAGATAAATTTATAAATTTACGGCCGGGCGTCGATCGGAGGGATGGCCCCCCTCGGATGGGTGGCCAACCTGTATTGTTTTAATTAAAGGAACGTCTACAGTAGGAATCTAATCTCGGAGGGTTTTTACGATCTTGGAAAGTTCCTGCAGGCGATTGCGTTTTTAGAATCTTGTTATTTTGGAAATTAACAAGTCCTTGAAAATTCTAATTACAGCCAGGGATGAGCCATAATTTTTTGAAATTAAATTTATCAAATGTTACCTACCTTAACCATTGATAACATTAATTAACGAATTGTGAGTGATTCAATAATTAATTGGAACACCCCAGAGTCACGTGGTGGTGGGAATTTTTCCAATACGTTCTAAAAATTAGTTACAACCATTTTGAGCAGCAATGCGCTATCAAGTTTTGCAAAACTTCAACGGGCCTGTGGAGACGATGTTTAGTCAAGTGCCCATGTTTCAAGCCAAGACTCGGTTGAAGAACATCGTCGTCGACAGTAAGAGTGGGCGAAATGACTATTTTTTGTAAGTCGACTCATCGTGAAGAGTCTCTTTTCAAAAATGAAAAAGTATGTCAGGAAAAAGTTATGAGCAATAAAAATAAACTCCTCTTCCTCATGTCAAAGACTTGACTAATAATCATCGTGAAGAGTCAACTGATAAGAGTTTCTTTTCAAGAATGAAAAAGTACGTCTGGAAAAAAGTTATGAGCAATAAAAATTAACTCCTCTTCCTCATGTCAAAGACTTGACTAATAATTTCAGAGAGTCGACTCAAAAAAGTTTGACGAGCAAGAAAGATCAACACTTCGAAAATTGTGCAATTTACCCTGAAAACAAATTGCCCAGTGAAGAGCAAAAAGAAGGTCTTCACTTCAGACTTCGGAATTTCATGGCTCAAAACGAGTCTGGACATTTTCACAGGAGACACTTGACTCTCAACTCATTTCTAAGGGTTGACTTTTTGAGTCGACTCGCTCATGAGTTATCCACCTCTAGTTGACATTCACCAGATTGTGATCAATAAATTGGGGATGAATAAAAATTTTTTGCAAACTTTCCAAAACAACTTACAACACATGTGATTCTACATTTCCGTAAAAATTAGAAATGCATTGTTTCTAAATTTTAGAATATTTCAATGTGAACGGAGATGAAATAAAAAAAATTGCAACAAATTCGTCGACGCGAAAAAAATATAAAAACAATTGCCATCCACTTGAAACTTTCCAAAACAACTGTCAACACATGTGATTCCACATTTCCGTAAAAATTAGAATATTTCAATGTGAACGGAGATGAAATTTAAAAAAAAATGCAACAAATTCGTCGACGCGAAAAAAAAAATATAAAAACAATTACCATCGACTTGAAACTTTCCAAAGCAACTGTTAACACAAGTGATTCTACATTTCCGTAAAAAATAGAAATGCATTGTTTCTAAATTTTAAAATATTTCAATGTGAAAGCAGATAAAATTTAGAGAAAAAAATGCAATAAATTCGTCGACGCGAAAAAAATATAAAAACAATTGCCATCGACTTGTAACTTTCCAAAAATACTGTCAACTCATGTGATTCTACATTTCCGTAAAAATTAGAATATATCAATGTGAACGGAGATGAAATTAAAAAAAAATTGCAACAAATTCGTCGACGCGAAAAAAATATAAAAACAATTGTCATCCATTTGAAACTTTCCAAAACAACTGTCAACACATGTGATTTCAAAAAGAAAAATAGAATATTTCAATGTGAACGGAGATGAAATTTAAAGAAAAATTGCAACAAATTCGTCGATGCGAATAAAATATAAAAACAATTGCCATCGACTTGAAACTTTCCAAAACAACTAACAACACATGTGATTCTACATTTAAGTAAAAATTAGAAATGCATTGTTTCTAAATCTTAGAATATTTCAATGTGAAAGCAGATAAAATTTAGAAAAAAATTACAATAAATTCGTCGACGCGAAAAAAATATTTAAAAAAATACCATCAACTTGAAACTTTCGAAAACAACTGACAACACATGTGATTCTACATTTCCGCAAAAATTAGAAATGTATTGTTACTAAATTTTAAAATATTTCAATGTGAAAGCAGATAAAATTTAGAAAAAAATTGCAATAAATTCGTCGACGCGAAAAAAATTAAAAAAACAATTGCCATCGACTTGAAACTTTTCAAAACAACTGACAACACATGTGATTCTGCATTTCCGTAAAAATTAGAAATGCATTGTTTCTAAATTTTAAAATATTTCAATGTGAAAGCAGATAAAATTTAGAAAAAAATAGCAATAAATTCATCGACGCGAAAAAAATATAAAAACAATTACCATCGACTTCAAACTTTCCAAAACAACTGTCAACACATGTGATTCTACATTTCCGTAAAAATTAGAAATGCATTGTTTATAAATTTTAAAATATTTCAATATGAAAGCAGATAAAATTTAGAAAAAAATTGCAATAAATTCGTCGACGCGAAAAAAATATAAAAACAATTGCCATCGACTTGAAACTTTCCAAAACAACTGACAAAACACGTGATTCTACATTTCCGTACAAATTAGAATATTTCAATAGAACGGAAATGAAATTTAAAAAAAAATGTAACAAATTCGTCGACGCGAAAAAAATATAAAAACAACTGCCATCGACTTGAAACTTTCCAAAATAACTGACAACACATGTGATTCTACATTTCCGTAAAAATTAGAAATTCATTGTTTCTAAATTTCAGGATATTTCAATGTGAAAGCAGATAAAATTTAGAAAAAAATTGCAATAAATTCGTCGACGCGAAAAAAATTAAAAAAACAATTGCCATCGACTTGAAACTTTCAAAAACAACTGACAACACATGTGATTCCACATTTTCGTAAAAATTAGAAATGCATTGTTTCTAAATTTTAAAATATTTCAATGTGAAAGCAGATAAAATTTAGAAAAAATTGTAATAAATTCGTCGACGCGAAAAAAAAAATAAAAACAATTGCCATCGACTTGAAACTTTCCAAAACAACAGACAACACATGTGATTCTACATTTCCGTAAAAATTAGAAATGCATTAAAACCCTGTATAAAACCAGGTTTTAATAAAGGTTTAGTAACTAACTTAGAAATGCATTGTTTCTAAATTTTAAAAATTTTCAATGTGAAAGCAGATAAAATTTAGAAAAAAATGCAATAAATTCGTCGACGCGAAAAAAAATATAAAAACAATTTCCATCCACTTGAAACTTCGCTAAATCACTCAATTCAAGAGTGATTTGGTAGAAAATTCAAATACATTCCGTCGATTGCTTTGGCAATTTTTCATGTAAATTTATGAAAAATGATAATAATTTATTTGTTGACGCGAAAAAAAAAAACATAAAAACAATTACCATCCACTTGAAACTTTACAAAATCACTCAATATTAATTCAAGAGTGATTTCGTAGAAAATTCAAATACATTCCGTCGATTGCTTTTGCGATTTTTCCGGTAAATTTATGAAAAATTATAATCATTTTTTGTTGACGAGAAAAAAATATAAAAACAGCTGTAAAATACTCGAATCTTTCTGAATTTACTTAAAATACAATAATCTTAATAATCTCCCAAAAACTCAAAAAACTCCATCACAGGTTTTCAAGATAACCGACCGAGAATAGCGCTTCTGATTTTTAAATTTGCACGAGTGAAAAAAAATTATAAAAACAACTGCAACACACTTGAAATTTTCCAAATTTACTTAAAATGCACTAATCTTGACAATCTTCCAAAAAACTCAATAAAAACCCATCACTGGTAAAATTTTAAGTTTCACTTCTTCCGAGTAAAAAAAAAATATAAATACAAGTGCAACACACTTGAAACTCTCAAAATACATTAATCATAATAAGCCTCTAAAAAAACCATAACACCCCATCACATGTTTTCAAGATAACCGACCGAGAACAAAGATTTTTTAAGTTTCACTTCTTCGGAGTGAAAAAGAAATACTGAAACAACTGTAACACACTTGAAACTTTTCAGATTTACTCAAAATACATTAATCTTAATAAACCTCAAAAAAACTCAAAATACCCCATCACTGGTTTTCAAGATAACAACACAAAACACAATTCTGGAAGAATTTTTCAAATCTGCTAATTTAATATAATTTTGATTATATTAAAAAAAAAAATTGATTGAAATCAGTATTCTGTTGGTAGCGGACAAATGAAGTTTATCCAAAAAATTCCATCGAATTTGCATCAATCGTCCGAATTTGTGTGTGGTGATATTAATTAATTTTTCAAGAATTTTCTTCACTCATCGTTAGTGGCTGAATGGTCAAACCTATGCCAAAAAAAAAAAAATTCTTCACATTTTTGAAATTTGTAATCACGAACCATTTGGGGACGATTTTAAGACACGTGTTAATGTTAAAAAACCATACGATTCTCAAGGATATTAAAAGATGTTTGTTGCATGTAACAGTTGTCATAACAACTTTTTATCAAATTGTGAACACAACAATTTCCTATACTCCCATTAATCTCGTACACAATTCAAAACGATTATTGGTCATGCCCGTTTGCGGCGAACAATAAACCTATATTTAGATCCTACAAGGATTTGTGTTTTCTTTAAATTTATTTTTCCTTCTCTCGTCAAAGACTGAGAGGTGTAAAGAATTGCAACAGCACGTGCGAACTCAGTGGCGTGCCATAAAGATTAATGATCGTCATAAATAACAAATGACTGATCATACGGCCACCTTCGATTGTTTCCGAACGACCTACACTCGCAACAGAAATAAACAGGTGACGCGAATTTTGAGAATTGCGCTCGCGTTACGAGTACGTTTCGAAGTCATAAATTCGTTGTGTAACTTACAGACGTAATTTTTTTGGTTTTGTAATACCCATGAATAATCTGAGCATTCAACAAGCGACCTCTAATTTTTCCTATGCGTATGTTAAATGGATCAGGATTCATGGCTAATTTGATTTAACAAAAAAAAGAGAAGAAAAATTCATTCAAAATCTTCAGGAAAGCTTGATTTCCCAAGAAGATTACACTACTAAAAAAAAATGCGTTTAAGTGAAGAAAAATTCATTCAAAATCTTAAAGAAAGCTTGACTTTCCAAGAAGATTACACTACTAAAAAAATGCGTTTAACTGAAGAAAAATTCATTCAAAATCTTAATGAAAGCTTGATTTTCCAAGAAGATTACACTACTAAAAAAATGCGTTTAAGTGAAGCAAAATTCATTCAAAATCTTAAAGAAAGCTTGACTTTCCAAGAAGATTACACTACTAAAAAAATGCGTTTAACTGAAGAAAAATTCATTCAAAAACTTAAAAAACTTGATTTTTCAATACTAAAAAATGCGTTTAATTGAAGAAAAATGCATTCAGAATCTTAAAAAAACCTGATTTTCCAAGAAGATAACACTACTAAAAAAATGGTGATGTGGCCATCATGTTACTTTCTCCGACTTCATGGTAGTCATTTATAATTACGCTTTCATGGTTTATTTTTAATTTAAATCATATTTTAAATGTACATCGAGCGTTTTGTAGACTCGGATGAAACTGACGTTTTAAACGTCAAAATTATGAAAGATGGAAAAATTATACTTCAAATTCAAAAACTCAGTTTACTCAAAAACTAAAGAGATTTCGAAAAAAAACTTATTCTTTATAAGTTGTTCATTTTGGCATTCTCTACAAGTATTATTAACATAAATTTGTTGTAACTATTATTTATCGTTTCATAATTATAAACCAAGAAGATTACTATATACTAAAAAAATGCGTTTAACTGAAGAAAAATTCTTTCAAAAAATTAAAAAAAAAACTTGATTTTCCAGGAAGAAAAATGCGTTTAACTGAAGCAAAATGCATTCAAAATCTTAAAAAAAAAACTTGATTTTTCAAGAAGATTACACTACTTAAAAATGCATTTAACTGAAAAAAAATTCATACGAAAACTTATAAAAAAAATTGATTTTCCGAAGAAGATAACACTACTAAAAAAAATGCGTTTAACTGAAGAAAAATTCATGCATAAACTTAAAAAAACTTGATATTCCAAGATTACACTACCACTGCAACATCAAAATGTTTGGTGAAAAACTCAAAAATTAAAAAATAGAAGACAGAGAGTCTCTTTGAAATATATTCTAAAGTCTAAAAAAATTGCCGCCACGCTCCCCCTCGGCCGCCAAAAAACTTCTCCTCCGTCGCGTTTTTTCGTCGTTTAAAAATTCGTCCCGATTGTGGAGGGGTGTTTTAAAAATTTTGAAAAAATTACAGCTCGAAAAAAAACTCAAAAATTAAAAAAAAAGAAGACAGAGTCTGTTTGAAATATTTTTAAAGTCTAAAAAATTGCCGCCACCCTCCCCCTCGGCCGCCAAAAAACTTCTCCACCATCGCGTTCCTTTCGTGTTTTTTAAATATTTTTTTTAACTAAAAATTTTAAAGAATTTTTTTTTTGCCTAGGAAAACTGACTTTATTTTTGCTCCTGAAGGATCCGACGGTGGTGGGATCTCTTCACAAAACATCCACCCGTCGTTTAAAAATTCGTCCCAATTACGGAGGTGTTTTAAAAATTTTGAAAAAATTACAGCTCAAGAGAAAAAACTCAAAAATTAAAAAAAAAGAAGACAGAGTCCCTTTGAAATATTTTTTAAAGTCTAAAAAAAAATGCCGCCACGCTCCCCCTCGCCTTCCAAAAATTTCTCCTCCGTCGCGTTTTTAATTTTTTTTTAAATAAAATTTTTAAAGAATTTTTTTTTTACCTTTTGTCAACTTAAGCCTAGGAAAACTTAGATTATTTTTGCTCCTGAAGGATCCGTCGGTGGCGGGATCTCTTCACAAAATATCCGCCCACATTATTTATATCGGCACACTTTTTGATTTGGTGCCCCCTTAACGAGATATGATTTTTCAAAAAGCGACTAAATTTTTTTTTCAAATTTTCGCTCTCTCTTAGGTTTCTTTCGCGGACGTATTTTTTTCTATTTAAATCCAAGAGCTCAAACTTTCAGAATCAGCAGAGGGAAACTTCTCCTCCGTCGCGTTTTTAATTTGTTTTTAATTTTTTTCTTTTTTAATTAAAACATTTAAAGAATATTTTTTACCTATTGTCAACTTAAGCCTAGGAAAACTGACTTTCAGAATCAGAAGAGGGAAAACTTCTCCTCCGTCGCGTTTTTTAATTTTTTTTTTTATTAAAAATTTTAAAGAATTTTTTTTACCTATTGTCAATTTAAGCCTAGGAAAACTGACTATATTATTGCTCCTGAAGGATCCGTCGGTGGCGGAATCTCTTCACAAAACATCCGCCCACATTATTTATATCGGCACACTATTTGATTTGTTGCCCCCTTAACGAGATATAATTTTTCAAAAAGAGAATTTTTTTTTCAAATTTCCTCTCTCTCTTAGGTTTCTTTCGCGGACGTATTTTTTTCTATTTAAATCCAAGAGCTCAAACTTTCAGAATCAGCAGAGGGAAACTTCTCCTCCGTCGCGTTTTTAATTTGTTTTTAATTTTTTTCTTTTTTAATTAAAACATTTAAAGAATATTTTTTACCTATTGTCAACTTAAGCCTAGGAAAACTGACTTTCAGAATCAGAAGAGGGAAAACTTCTCCTCCGTCGCGTTTTTTAATTTTTTTTTTTATTAAAAATTTTAAAGAATTTTTTTTACCTATTGTCAATTTAAGCCTAGGAAAACTGACTATATTATTGCTCCTGAAGGATCCGTCGGTGGCGGAATCTCTTCACAAAACATCCGCCCACATTATTTATATCGGCACACTTTTTGATTTCTTGCCCCCTTAACGAGATATAATTTTTCAAAAAGAGAATTTTTTTTTCAAATTTCCTCTCTCTCTTAGGTTTCTTTCGCGGACGTATTTTTTTCTATTTAAATCCAAGAGCTCAAACTTTCAGAACTAGAAGAGGGATAACGTGCTTTGATTTGTTATTTTTTTCAAAAATTTTAAACACCCCCTACCCTTCCAGAGCCGTCATTTGGCCCGGTCCCCGGGTTCGTTTTGTTTCCATCGAGGAAGTATTTTTTTCTATTTAAATCGAAGAGGGGGGGGGGCTCGAACAAGCCGTGAGCTGTAATTTTTTCAAAATTTTTAAAACACCTCTCCGCGATCGGGGCGAATTTTTAAACGACGAAAAAACGCGACGGAGGTGAAGTTTTTTTGGCAGCCGAGGGGGAGCGTGGCGGCAATTTTTTTAGACTTTAAAAAATATTTCAAACAGACTCTCTGTCTTCTCTTTTTTAATTTTTGAGTTTTTTCTTTTGAGTTGTAATTTCTTCAAAATTTTTAAAACACCCCTCCGCAATCCGGACGAATTTTTAAACGACGAAAAAACGCGACGGAGGAGAAGTTTTTTGGCGGCCGAGGGGGAGCGTGGCGGCAATTTTTTTTAGACTTTAAAAAATATTTCAAAGGGACTCTCTGTATTCTTCTTTTTAATTTTTGAGTTTTTCCCCAAAAATTTGGATGTTATAGTGGTAGTGTAATCTTGGAATATTAAGTTTGTTTTTGAAGTTTATGCATGAATTTTTCTTCCGTTAAATGCATTTTTTTAGTAGTGTGTATTTAGAGCTTTTCCCCAAAATTTTTACAACCCTGTCGGTCAAAAATGGTTCATTTCGACAAATGGAGGCCTTTTGCTTTGATTTTTTCAACAGACAACCATCCCCAGCAAGTTTCACCGGTGCACGTAGACCGGTTTCGGAATAATTGGACGAGACCCCCTGGGGGCTGAGGCACATTTTTTGGAAATTTTTCCGACACTGTCCGATGCAGCCCAGAGAGCTCTATCGATCCCTTCAGGTGCCGCCCCTCTGACTCCACCCCATCACCCCCCGTGAAAAAAACCGAAAAAAAAAATAAGTGTCAAAACTCGGAAACGGATAGTCCGATTTCAATTAAATTTTTTCCAGGTATTCCCCTCGGCTAACAGAACATCCCTTGTAATTTTAACAAAAATCGTTATAGTCGCTTTGGCGCCGCGGCCTTATATATGAAATTTCAGGCGTGCGCCAAAACGCCGCCACTGACTTTATTTTTGCTCTTGAAGGATCCGTCGGTGGCGGGATCTTTTTACAAAGCATCCGCCTACATTATTTATATCAACACACTTTTTGATTTGTTGCCCCCTTAAACGAGATTTGATTTTTCAAAAAGCGACCAAAATATTTTTTTTTAAGTTTTCACCCTCTTTTTCGGGATCGTATTTTTTTCTCAACTCAAATGTCAATTTTTTTAATAACTATTGAAACCAAATCGAAAACATATACAAAATTCTTATATTCTCCACTAGCCCCCTTAACGAGATTTGATTTTTCAAAAAGCGACCAAAATTTTTTTTTTTAAGTTTCCACCCTCTTTTTCAGGATCGTATTTTTTTCTCAACTCAAATGTCAAATTTTTTAATAACTATTGAAACCAAATCGAAAACATATACAAAATTCTTATATTATATTCTCCACTAGCCCCCTTAACGAGATTTGATTTTTCAAAAAGCGACCAATTTTTTTTTTTTTAATTTTCCACCCTCTTTTTTTCTCAACTCAAATTACAATTTTTTAATAACCATTGAAACCAAATCGATAACATATACACAATTCTTATATTCTCCACTATTTTTTGAAACAAAATGAATAAATATTCAGTACATCAGTAAAAATCGAAGTTACATGATGGCCACATCAACATTTTTGTTTTTAAAATATAAATCCATCAATTACAGGTCCCTCGGTGGTGTACGTTATGAATTCTCGAAAGTCCCTCAGAGTAATGGCTATCATAAAGCCATTAAGTTTATACAGTGCCATTAACTTAAATATTATTGCTCCTATCTGTGAATGTGTGTGTGTATACCGTATAGACGAGAAGCACTGATTTACGAGGAGGCCGAGTAATAAACCAATACAACTTTCAGTAGCGAACCCACTATTTACATTGTTTCATTAATGGTTTTACTAAATGCGGCGCTCGAACAATTATTTTAAGACGGCAAAAGGAGGAGGTGCTGGAGGAGATTAACTGCTACGTCGAGTTTAATTGATGACCTCAAAGTATCAAATGATTTTTCTTTGAAGATCTGCATGTTCTATTTGTTCTAAGGAAGAAAATCAGAAATTGTGATTATGGTCTGTATTTAATAAAGTCAAAATATTCAGGCTGAAAGACCTCTGGTCAATTGCCTGTTGAGGTCATTTGTAAAAGTGTCTCAATAAATGTATTGTATCTCTCTCAAAATATAGTGCATTTTTATCAATACATTTGTATAGTCCGAACCGGGATAATATGGCATGTGAGCGAGGTGTCTCTCTCCTTAGTCGCCTAGAAATCATTGGTCTGAGGTTTATCAGCTGACAATAACATTTACTTGTGTGGTCTCTTTGCTTCGCTTGAAAATATACTCCGCCCACCGCTTCAGTCTTCGATCTCATTTTGTAACAACCAGACATGCCATTTTAAGTCACGTTTGCCTATATGGAAAAGGTGCTATCTGTTTTTTTCTTAGTGTAGTTTCGCTGTATAATTACCAGAGATGCCACTTTAAGCCACGTTTGCCTATACGTCTGTTAATGGTTTTTCTCTTGTGAATTTTAGCAATATTTTAAATTTACACCTTCCTGACCAGCTACAAATAGTTTTTATAATGAGGAAAGTCAAAAATATTAAAGAGATTAACGAAATTAATTATGTGTGTATGTTCGTGTGCCTAAAATTCTCGCGCAAACATTTATTTTGATGTAAAATATACGAATTATCTCTAGCCCTGCATTTGCGGTGCCTTCTAGCATAAATGTTTCTTCGTCAGTCAAAAGTTCCCAACATTTGCATTTTGGTTTAACCTGCCCATCAACTCACAAAATTCCATTACGGAACATCATAATCATTTATTTTATACTTTTCTTCGAAGCAATAGCAATTTCCAAAATTTGACCCATCAACTCCCAAAATTCCATTAGGAAAAATAATAATCTTTTTTTTTATATTTCTCCTCAAAGCAATAGCAGTTTCCAAATTTTGAACCATCAACTCACAAAATTCCATTAGGAAAAATAATAATCTTCTTTTTTATATTTCTCCTCAAAGCAATAGCAGTTTCCAAATTTTGACCCATCAACTCCCAAAATTCCATTAGGAAAAATAATAATCTTTTTTTTATATTTCTCCTCAAAGCAATAGCAGTTTCCAAATTTTGACCCATCAACTCCCAAAATTCCATTAGGAAAAATAATAATCTTTTTTTTTTAAATTTCTCCTCAAATCAATAGCAGTTTCCAAATTTTGATCGAGAGAAACCTTAGAAATTGCTACCGACTCTCTTAAGATATGTTTTTCAAGCTGAAGTAATTTATTCCCACGGCCGGCCCCCAATCAAAATTGTCAAAGATTAACCAGTCGACCGTAAATTATCTCCATCGTCCTTAATTAACGGTCACGAAGAACCGAATCCCGTTTCGCCCCGCCATTACCGTGAGACGGCTTAATTACCATAAGACAAAGTTACGGCCCTGAGGAGTTATAAATTTCGCCACCGATCATTTTTTTTTTGCCGTTCGTAATTATGGGAGACATAAAAACGTAAATTACTTAATCTTCACAAATAGAAAATTGAAACATTTATTTACCGATAACTTCGTTTAACCTACTCGTAAAATTTTAAACATGTAACAGAATGAAATATTTAATTAAACATAACTTTTTCCTCACAAATCGTAGGATATAATTATTGTCTATTAAATCTGAATGTATAGTCGGAAGCGTGTTAACTTGGCATGTGAGCGAACTGTCTCTCTTCTTAGCCGCCTAGAATTGCATACTACCAATCAGAGGCCTGCATGGGGCGGGCTGGGCCGTAGTTTTCAAACTCATTTTTTTTTTAATTTTTACTATCGGGCAGGGTCGGGCCGGGCTTTCAAAAATCCGCTTCTGCAGGGCTCTGCAACCAATTATAGAATCCAAAGATGACTGAACCATTTGGTGTTAATTGTGTGTTAATGATTTTACTGTGAAAAACACAAAACAGCACAAGCTTATTTAAAACAACCACAATAATACCAACAACATTGGATTTATTATTATTATTACTACAATTATTTCATCCTTGAGTGGAATCCATGGTATGGCAACTGTTAAGTTGATAAGATTACACGCCAGCAATTTCGATAAAATAACCCAAGGTTGTAGAAATAGCAACCGAGACAAAAGCATGTGCGCGTTTGCAATTAAATAATTTTAAAAAAATCATTTCAACTTAAATTGATTCATTTTTCGTTTCCTAGTTTTCTAAACTAAACTTCAATTTCAATTAAAAGCCGCTCATTTGCATTCCATCGTTTCTCTTCGTTTTCCTTTTTTTTTATAAAGTCGTAAAATTCAAATTCGCACCCAGAATTTCCAAATGTTTAGAATTTTAATGATGCGAGTGTTTCTATACAATAGATTTTTGCTTAACTTTACCGGAATAAGAAATTTTGACCAGGACGATAAATCAATAAATGTATAATCTGAAAGTTTGTCAGGCATCAAGTTATGTGAAGTTTGCTAGTAGGAGTTTTTTCTTCGAAGATTTCCAACTTTCGAAGGTTCGAAGCTTCGAGGTTTCGAAGTTTCGAAGATTCGAAGTTCCGAAGATTCCAGTTTCTAAGATTCGAAGTTTTGAAGATTCGAAGCTTGGAATTTTTTTAATTTCGAATCTTCAAAGTTTTATCAGAACAGGCAATTTTTGAAAGAATTATTATATCAATAGAAAACAAAAACAGTTAATAATCTAAAAGTTTGCCAGACATCAAGTTATGTGAATTTGCTAGTAGGAGTTTTTTCTTCGAAGATTTCCAACTTTCGAAGGTTCCAAGCTTCGAGGTTTCAAAGTTTCGAAGATTGAAGTTTCTAAGATTCGAAGATTCGAAGTTTTGAAGATTCAAAGCTTCGAATTTTTTTAATTTCGAATTTTCGAAGTTTTATCAGAACAGGCAATTTTTGAAAGAATTATTATACCAATAGTAAAAAAAACAGTTAATGGCGAAAAATTTATTTCATTGGATCATTGGATTCACATGAGCGAGTGGGAAAATACATTTTTGTCCGACAAATAGTACGTTTTTTTTTTAATATAATTAATAAAGTCTGAATTGTTGGTTCATAGTTTTCAAGCTTCAAAGTTTCGAAGTTTTGAAGATTCAAAGCTTCGAATTTTTTTAATTTCGAATGTTCGAAGTTTTATCAGAACAGGCAATTTTTGAAAGAATTATTATACCAATAGTAAAAAAAAACAGTTAATGGCGAAAAATTTATTTCATTGGATCATTGGATTCACATGAGCGAGTGGGAAAATACATTTTTGTCCGACAAATAGTACGTTTTTTTTTATATAATTTATAAAGTCTGAATTGTTGGTTCATAGTTTTCAAGCTTCAAAGTTTCGAAGTTTTGAAGATTCTAAGATTCGAAGTTTTCAAGATTCGAAGCTTCGAATTCTTTTAATTTCGAATTTTCGAAGTTTTATCAGAACAGGCAATTTTTGAAAGAATTATTATACCAATAGTAAAAAAAAAACAGTTAATGGCAAAAAATTTATTTCATTGGATTCACATGAGTGGGAAAATACATTTTTGTCTGACAAAGAGTACGTTCTTTTTATTTTTTTTTATACTTTATAACGTCTGAATTGTTGGTTCATAGTTTTCAAGCTTCGAGGTTTCGAAGTTTTGAAGATTCGAAGTTTCGAAGATTCGAAGTTTCGAAGATTGAAGTTTCTAAGATTCGAAGTTTTGAAGATTCGAAGCTTCGATTTTTTTTTAATTTCAAATTTTCGAAGTTTTATCAGAACAGGCAATTTTTGAAAGAATTATTATACCAATAGTAAAAAAAAAACAGTTAATGGCGAAAAATTTATTTCATTGGATTCACATGAGCGAGTGGGAAAATACTTTATAACTTCTGAATTGTTGGTTCATAGTTTTCAAGCTTCGAGGTTTCGAAGTTTTGAAGATTCGAAGTTTCGAAGATTGAAGTTTCTAAGATTCGAAGTTTTGAAAATTCGAAGCTTCGAATTTTTTTAATTGCGAATTTTCGAAGTTTTATCAGAACAGGCAATTTTTTAACGAATTATTATACCAACAGTAAAAAAAAAACAGTTAATGGCGAAAAAATTATTTCATTGGATTCACATTTTTCTCCGGTAAACAGTACTTTTGTTTTTTTTTATACGTTATAACGTCTGAATTGTAAGTTTATAGTGCGAAATACAAACGAAAATATTTTTATAAAAATGCGTTTAAAGAGATTAAAAAAAATCATTTCGCAAAGTGAAAAAATTAATTTATATCAAATTATTTCAAAACTACTACAAACGATTCATTTTGCAAAATATGTTATTATTTTTACCCATTAGTTTATTGTTAATTTATTATTACAGCAACTTATGTTTCGTCTTGGAGTTTCGAGGTAAAAATTTTGAAATTACATAAAACTTTATTAAATCCCCGTTAGAGTTTTGAGATTGAAAAAATCGAAAACTTCGAAACTTCACAATGTCTATTCCTCGAAAAATTTGAAAACTTCGAATCTTCACAACTTCGAAACTTAGCAAATTCGATTCTTCAAATCTTCAAAAAATTCTAAAAAATTTTAAAACTTCGATATTCGCAGTTATCATCGATTATTCGGATTCTTTGAGGCTTCGAATTGTTAGCACCCCCATTTGCTAGGCATGAGTTATGTGAAACTTCGAGGTAAAAATTTTAAAATTTTATTAAATCCCTGTTTCGATTCTTCAAATCTTCAAGGAATTCTAAAAAATTCTAAAACTTCGATATTCGCAGTTATCTTCTATTCGTCGGATTCTTTAAAGCTTCGAATTGTTAGAATCCCTATCTGCTAGGTATGAGTTATGTGGAACTTCGAGGAAAAAATTTTGAAATTACATAAAAGTTTATTAAAACCCTGTTAGGGTTTTGAGATTGAAAAAATCGAAAACTTCGAAACTTCACAATGTCTATTCCTCAAAAAAAATGAAAACTTCGAAACTTAGCAAATTCGATTCTTCAAATCTTCAAAAAATTAAAAAAAAATCTAAAACTTCGATATTCGCAGTTATTTATTTATTTATTTATCTACGGGAAACCCCAATTTACAATAATGTAACACAACAATGAATACTTAAAATACCTTATCTTCGATTCTTCGGATTCTTCGAAGTTTCGAATGTTAAAAACCCTATTTGCTAGACATGAGTTATGTGAAACTTCGAGGTAAAAATTTTGAAATTACATAAAAGTTTATTAAATCCCTATTAGGGTTTTGAGATTGAAAAAATCGAAAACTTCGAAACTTCACAATGTTTATTCCTCGAAAAATTTGAAAACTTTGAAACTTAGCAAATTCGATTCTTCAAATCTTCAAATAATTCTAAAAAATTCTAAAACTTCGATAATCGCAGTTATCTTCGATTCTTCGGATTCTTTGAAGCTTCGAATTGTTAGAACCCCTATTTGCTAAGCATGAGTTATGTGAAACTTCGAGGTAAAAATTTTGAAATTACATAAAAGTTTATTAAATCCCTGTTAGAGTTTTGAGATTGAAAAAATCGAAAACTTCGAAACTTCACAATGTCTATTCCTCGAAAAAATTGAAAACTTCGAAACTTTGCAAATTCGATTCTTCAAATCTTCAAAAAATTCTAAAAATTCTAAAACTTCGATATTCACAGTTATCTTCGATTCTTCGGATTCTTTGAAGCTTCAAATTATTAGAACCCCTATTTGCTAGGCATGAGTTATGTGGAACTTCGAGATACAAATTTTGAAATTACATAAAAGTTTATTAAATCCCCGTTAAAGTTTTGAGATTGAAAAAATCGAAAACTTCGAAACTTCACAATGTCTATTCCTCGAAAAAATTGAAAACTTCGAAACTTTGCAAATTCGAATCTTCAAAAAATTCTAAAAATTCTAAAACTTCGATATTCACAGTTATCTTCGATTCTTGGGATTCTTTGAAGCTTCAAATTGTTAGAACCCCTATTTGCTAGGCATGAGTTATGTGGAACTTCGAGATAAAAATTTTGAAATTACATAAAAGTTTATTAAATCCCCGTTAAAGTTTTGAGATTGAAAAAATCGAAAACTTCGAAACTTCACAATGTCTATTCCTCGAAAAATTTGAAAACTTCAAAACTTAGCAAATTCGATTCTAAAAATTCTAAATCTTGGATATTCGCAGTTATCTTCGATTCTTCGGATTCTTTGAAGCTTCGAATTGTTAGGACCCCTATTTGCTAGGCATGAATTATGTGAAACTGGAGATTGTTTGACAGTAAATTAGTAAAAGTGCAAACAATGTAAACTTACGTTCTTTAGTGAAAATTGTGTAATTGGTTAATTCTTCTGGCAATTTTTCAAGAAGAATTTCTACATTAAAAAAAACGCACCTAGGCAATACGCCGTCTTGCTGAAACCATATTGTATTATATGGGAGGTCAAGATCATTGTTGAAAAATTGCCACAAACGCTGGAATAAGGTCGTAGTTTTTTTTAACTGTTCGTTAAAGGTACACCTTTTTAAAGTCGACGATTATTCAACGTTATTACCAAACACGAATCAACTTAATGTCGCAAAAAAATTATACAAACATCCACGTTAGAGGAAATTAATTCTGTTTGTGTCGCGAATAATTTACAGGTAATTATTTCTGGTGCAAACATTTTCGCAGAAGGACAACGCGGCTAAGAGAAATGTCGGTGTTATTATGCATGTCCGTTCTTTTATTCGCCGTCGTTGAAATATCAGCAATTAAGCCGGAATTATACATTTGATATACAACTCGGCTTTTTACTGCCTCGGATAATTAATTGCTGAGCGGAGTTGATTACCGTAAAACAAAAAAAAGTGCATAACCTCGGAACTGAACTTTTACACAGACATATCAAGAAAGTATTACCCAGAGAAGGATTGATACGTCCAACTCACATTTGCTGATGTAACGTAAATATTGTGGTAGTCATGTGTACTAAACAATCTAAGAGATGTGGAGATGAGGAGATGAGATGTGGAGATGTGGAGATGTGGAGATGTGGAGATGTGGAGATGTGGAGATGTGGAGATGAGGAGATGTGGAGATGTGAAGATGTGGAGATGTGGAGATGTGGAGATGTGGAGATGTGGAGATGTGGAGATGTGGAGATGTGGAGATGTGGAGATGAGGAGATGTGGAGATGTGGAGATGTGGAGATGTGGAGATGTGGAGATGTGGAGATGTGGAGATGTGGAGATGTGGAGATGTGGAGATGTGGAGATGTGGAGATGTGGAGATGTGGAGATGTGGAGATGTGGAGATGTGGAGATGTGGAGATGTGGAGATGTGGAGATGTGGAGATGTGGAGATGTGTTTGGATTTTCAGAAATTACTAGCTCACAGCAAGAAAAAATATAATTTGAAAACTTTCAAAGAAATTACTACATGGTGTTTGAATGCTTTTGTAAAGAGCGTAAAATTCGCTACATTTTGACGTTTCAATTGTAAAAATCCGTCTAAGGATTCCGAAGTTGCACACTTGTAAAATTTGGATTTTCGAAAATAACTCGCTTGCAGCGAAATATCTGCAATTTCAACACTCAAAAAATTATCTACAAAGTGTTTCATTGTTTCTTTTTAAGAACGTAAAATTCATTAGATTTTGAAGTTTCATTTGCGTAAACGTAAAATTCGCTAGATTTTGAGGTTTCATTTGCAAAAATCCGACAAAGGATTCAGAAGTTTCGCGCTTGTAAAATTTGGATTTTCATAAATAACCTGCTCGTAGCGAAACAACTGCAATTTCAACACTTTCAAAAAAATACTACAAAGTATTTCAATGCTTTTGTAAAGAGCGTAGAATTCGCTACATTTTGACGTTTCAATTGAAAAAATCCGACAAAGGATTCCGAAGTTGCACGCTTGTAAAATTTGGATTTCCGAAAATAACTCGCTTGCAGCGAAATAACTGCAATTTCAACACTTTCAAAAAAATTATTACAAAGTGTTTCGATGTTTTTTTAAGGACGTAAAATTAGCTAGATTTTGACGTTTCATTTGCAAAAATTCGACAAAGGATTCAGAAGTTTCGCGCTTGTAAAATTTGGATTTTCATAAATAACCTGCTCGTAGCGAAACAACTGCAATTTTAACACTTTCAAAAAAATACTACAAAGTATTTTATTGCTTTTGCCAAGAGCGTAAAATTCGCTACATTTTGACGTTTCAATTGTAAAAATCCGAAAAAGGATTCCGAAGTTGCACGCTTGTAAAATTTGGATTTTCGAAAATAACTTGCTTGCAGCGAAATAACTGCAATTTCAACACTGTCAAGAAAATTACTACGGTGTTTCAATTTTTTTTTAAGAACGTAAAATTCGCTAGATTTTGACGTTTCATTTGCAAAAATCCGACCAAGGATTCAGAAGTTTCGCGCTGGTAAAATTTGGATTTTCATAAATAACCTACTCGTAGCGAAACAACTGCAATTTCAACACTTTCAAAAAAATACTACAAAGTATTTCAATATGCTTTTGTAAAGAGCGTAAAATTCGCTACATTTTGACGTTTCAATTGTAAAAATCCGACAAAGGATTCCGAAGTTGCACGCTTGTAAAATTTCGATTTTCGAAAATAACTTGCTTGCAGCGAAATAACTACAATTTCAACACTTTCAAAAAAATTATTACAAAGTGTTTTAGTGTTTTTTTTGTAAGAACGTGAAATTCGTTAGATTTTGAAGTTTCATTTGCAAAAATCCGACAAATGATTTAGAAGTTTGGCGCTTGTAAAATTTGGATTTTCATAAATAACCTGCTCGTAGCGAAACAACTGCAATTTCAATACTTCCAAAAAAATATTACGAAGTATTTCAATGTTTTTGCCAAGAGCGTAAAATTTGCTAGATTTAGACGTTTCAATTATAAAAATTCGACAAAGGATTCCGAAGTTGCACGCTTGTAAAATTTGGATTTTCGAAAATAACTCGCTTGCAGCGAAATAACTGCAATTTCAACACTTTCAAAAAAATTATTACAAAGAGCGTCGATGTTTTTTTAAGAACGTAAAATTAGCTAGATTTTGACGTTTTATTCGCAAAAATCCGACAAAGGATTCAGAAGTTTCGCGCTTGTAAAATTTGGATTTTCATAAATAACTTGCTCGTTGCGAAACAACTGCACTTTTAACACTTTTAAAAAAATACTACAAAGTATTTCAATGCTTTTGTAAAGAGCGTAAAATTCGCTACATTTTGACGTTTCAGTTGTAAAAATCCGACAAAAGATTCCGAAGTTGCACGCTTGTAAAATTTGTATTTTCGAAAATAACTCGCTTGCAGCGAAATAACTGCAATTTCAACACTTTCAAAAAATTACTACAAAGTGTTTCAATGTTTTTTTTAAGAACGTAAAATTCGTTAGATTTCGAAGTTTCATTTGCAAAAATCCGACAAATGATTCAGAAGTTTCGCGCTTGTAAAATTTGGATTTTCGAAAATAACTCGCTTGCAGCGAAATAACTGCAATTTCAACACTTTCAAAAAAATTACTACAAAGTGTTTCAATGTTTTTTTAAATAACGTAAAATTCGCTAGATTTTGACGTATCATTTGCAAAAATCCGACCAAGGATTCAGAAGTTTCGCGCTTGTAAAATTTGGATTTTCATAAATAACCTGCTCGTAGCGAAACAGCTGCAATTTCAACTCTCTCAAAAAATACTACAAAGTATTTCAATGCTTTCGTAAAGAGCGTAAAATTCGCCACATTTTGACGTTTCAATTGTAAAAATCCGACAAAGGATTCCGAAGTTGCACGCTTGTAAAATTTGGATTTTCGAAAATAACTTGCTTGCAGCGAAATAACTGCAATTTCAACACTTTCAAGAAAATTACTACAAAGTGATTCAATGTTTTTTTTTTTAAGAACGTAAAATTTGTTAGATTTTGAAGTTCCAATTGCAAAAATCCGTCAGAGGATTCAGAAGTTTAGCGCTTGTTAAATTTGGATTTTCATAAATAACTTGCTCGTAGCGAAACAACTGCAATTTTAACACTTTTAAAAAATACTAAGTACAAAGTATTTTAATGCTTTTGTAAAGAGCGTAAAATTCGCTACATTTTGACATTTCAGTTGTAAAAATCCGACAAAGGATTTCGAAGTTGCACGCTTGTAAAATTTGGATTTTCGAAAATAACTTGCTGCACCGAAATAACTGCCAATTTCAACACTTTCAAAAAAATTACTACAAAGCGTTTCAATGTTTTTTTAATAACATAAAATTCGTTTCATTTGCAAAAATCCGACAAAGGATTCAGAAGTTTCGAGCTTGTAAAATTTAGATTTTCATAAATAACTTGCTCGTAGCGAAACAACTGCAATTTCAACACTCTCAAAAAAATACTACAAAGTATTTCAATTCTTTTGTAAAGAGCGTAAAATTCGCTACATTTTGACGTTTCAGTTGTAAAAATCCGACAAAGGATTCCGAAGTTGCACGCTTGTAAAATTTGGATTTTCGAAAATAACTTGCTTGCAGCGAAATAACTGCAATTTCAACACTTTCAAGAAAATTGCTAGAAAGTGTTTCAGTGTTTTTTTTAAGAACGTAAAATTCGTTAGATTTTGAAGTTTCAATTGCAAAAATTCGTCAGAAGATTCGGAAGTTGCGCGCTTGTAAAATTTTGATTTTTAAAAATAATTTGCTTACACCAAAAAAACTTCAATTTCAACACTTCAAAGTGTCTCTCAACTTCATACGAAAACGATTGGAATTCGCTGTGTCCTGAAATATAGATAAATCGAACATAGAAGACCCTGTCGGCGCCGTGGAAAAAAGTGACCCTTTATCAACGATTGATCAATTCGCCATTACAGGGACGACTCGTTACTGCCAACTTTATCCATTTCATGAGAAACGGTCCACTAAACGACAATTACAATACCAATCACGGCTTACGCTCGTCCCGACGGAGTTTTTAATATCCGCGCGCGCACGGAAACGACAGCTAGTTTTATTTACGATTTCAATTAAAAAGAAGCTTAATTAAAGCGTCGTCGCTAAATCATTATCCGTGTTCACGATTGTCATGTTTATTTCACTGTCGGACATTAAGCTCGATTTACGCGCTGCGATAAATTAGAGCGAGCGTTTTCCGCGAGCTTTTTTTTCCCTCCCTCGGAAAATATTCGGATGGACCGAAAATTGCAGTCGTAAATATTATTTGAATGTAATTTACAGTCGACTTCACCTGCGCAATATAAAACACACGCGAGAGAAAAAGAAAACGGCGTGCGTGTGCGAGGGTCCGCCGAGACCGGTCCTGGCTGCGACCCTGGCGCCCTCTGGGGAATGGCATTCCGCTATTCTGCAACAATGTCTTTCCGTCGGTCATTTTATACATTGTAGAGAAACCCGGAGGCCGTGGGGAAAATAATTTATTTCTGCTCGGGGCGTGTTTCCTCCACTTTTAAGTATCGAGTCGACTGTTTATAAATATTTTAGTTGCACTTAAATAAAATTAGAAGTTGATTATATTCTGCTTATTTATTGAAACTGAATTCTAAAATGTAATAATTTCCTCTCTGATCTCATCTTCGAATCAGATGCAACCATAACCTAATCTTACATCTGTCAAGAAACTGAAAATGCTAATCTATACGCCAGTGGTAGCTTGTGAAATTTCGGAATTTTCTAATTATATTCAATAATTTGTACATTTCCGATATGTTTTTTATTGAGAATGTTGTCAACTGTTTCTTCACGGGTTACTGAATGAGACGAGATTTGACTCCAATAATTTATTATTATTATTATTACCGGCCATCGTTAACGATAACTGTAAAGTGAAAAGGACTAGTCCGTAAAGACGTACTTACTGGACGCATCGACAAAACAGTAGACACCTACTAACAGTTCAATATTCTAAAAAAAATATGGTAATTTCGGTGTTTCATTTTTTTATTTTTACACAAATTTAAGGACTTCCTCGTTATATTTATCTAATGTAAACGTTCACGCGCATTTCTTTCCGTTTTTATTTGTTCATAAAATCAGTACCCTGTCATTATTGATTCGTTCCGCAATTTACCGCCGATATGTTTATATTTGTTACGTTTATACACAGATTAAATGGGCGAAACAATTGCTGATTCTTTTAATTCCAGATGATCAGGTTTACAAATCAACCTCAATTTTCCGGCAATTGCCTTTACTCAAAACTTTTGGTTCAATTAAAAATCTCCGCAAGCGATTTCGAATATAATATTTATCGTGGGATCTAAAGTTAGATCTTCTTCGTAAAGAATTTCAAATTTTTCTGGGTTGCAGGTATTTATCGCGAGATCTAAATTTCGAAATTTCGTATTCGAAATTTTTTATGTTTAACACACTTAGATTTTGATCGAAGCTACATGTGAAGTATTAAATGTAAAAGTTGGCAAACATCAGATATATCAAATTTTGGAACCAAGTTTTCTTTTTTTGCAATTTTATAATCATCTTTTCAAAAACTATTTAAAAAAATTGAGACTTTCAAGGTGACGGATAAAAGTTTCACGTGAAGATAAAACGCCGCGCTTGACTTGAAAATCGTGCGATTTTCAAAATTTTACAAAAAATACACCCTCTGGAAAAATCAAAATTTCTTCTAGTTTTTTTGTAAACATATCGTTTAAAAAGGTATTTTGAAAATTTGGGTCTTTTCATGTAAATGATAAAAAAAATAAGTTAAAAGATAAAAAAAGTGCGCGTTTCGATACTTAAAATTTCATAAAAAATGTACGCGGTGGAAAATTTTCAAATTTCTTGAGATAATTTTGAAAGTTGGCTTTCTAAAAAGCGATTTTGAAAATTTGACTCTCCTAAACTAACGAATAAAAGATTCACGTGAAATTAATTTGAAAATTATTTTCAACCAAAAGATGTTCATTTATTTGTTCTTTAATATCTGTCTAAATGTTTATGTAATATTCTTCACTTTTAAAAAATATCGGAAAGAGGCTGAAAGACCTCTGGTCAATTGCCTGTTGGGGTCATTTGTAAAAGTGTCTCAATAAATGTATTGTCTCTCTCTATCGGAAAGAAACAAAAGACGGTTAAGGTAAACACTTCCGGAGTAAGAAATTAAAAAAAAAACTTTTTAGTTCTTGGAATTATCAAATAAAACCTATGTCTAAAGTTTCATGGTAATCCCTGTATTGGTTTTTAAGATACAGCGCGCACTTTGATTTTCACCTGACCTTAGTAGTTTTCTGAAGGTCAAACCAAAGTTATTACTGTATTTTCACATCCAAGCCGTTTAACTTTGATCTAAACCAATTTTTAAATCTATTTTCAACTGCCAAATACCGCAATTTCCAATAATTTTCAACTGCTAACAATGGCCACTTTAACTGTCAAAAATTGCTTACTTTTTCTATCTGCTTACAATGATCATCTGGAACTTTCAAACATGATAATTTTCAACTGGCAAAAATGACAATCTTCAATTGCCAAAACCTAGTTTTCAACGGTCAAAAATGATTTTATTAACCGCCAATGATGTCCTTTTTCAACTGTCGAAAATAATAATTTTTAGCTACCAATAATGACAATTTTTAACCTCCAAAAACTACAATTTTGAAATGCAAAAATTGTTAATTTTCAGCAACCAAAATCTGCCAAAAATGACGATTTTCAACTGCCAAAAACTACAATTTCCAACTTTCAAAAATAAAAAATTTCCAACTTTCAAAAATAAAAAATTTCAACTGTTACCGATGGCAGACAATGCATTTGTTAACTACCATCAATGATTTTCACCTGACCTTAGTAGATTTCGTAAGGTCAAACCAAGGTCACTTTGTCACTACTGTATGTTCCCCTCCAAACCGTTTAACTTTTAACTAAAATAATTTTTAAATCTATTTTCAACTGCCAAATACAGCAATTTCCAACTGCCAAAAATTATAATTTGCAACTGATAACAATAGCCATTTTAACTGTCAAAAATTGCATTTTTTATTTGCTTACAATGACCATCTGCAACTGCCGAAAATGACAATTTTCAATTGGCAAAATTGACAATCTTCAATTATCAAAACCTACAGTTTTCAATGGTCAAAAATGATTTATTTAACCGCCAACGATGACCTTTTTCAACTGTCAAAAAAAATAATTTTTAGCTACCAATAATGACAATTTTCAACCTCCAAAAACTACAATTTTGAATTGCAAAAATTGCTAATTTTCAGCAACCAAAAACTGCCAAAAATGACAATTTTCAACTGCCAAAAACTACAATTTCCGACTGTCAAAAATAAAAAATTTCAACTGCTCACGATGACCATTCTATCTGGCAGAAAATGCAATTTTTAACTACTAACAATAATTTTCACCTGACCTTAGTAGATTTCGCAAGGTCAAACCAAGGTCACTTTGTCACTACTGTATGCTCCCCTCCAATCCGTTTAACTTTTAACTAAAGCAATTTTTAAATCTATTTTCAACTGCCAAATACCACAATTTCCAACTGTCAAAAATGACAATTTGCAACTGATAACAATAGCTATTTTAACTGTCAAAAATTTCATTTTTATCTGCTTACAATGACCATCTGCAACTGCCAAAAATGACAATGTTCAACTGGCAAAATTGACAATCTTCAATTGCCGAAAGCTACAGTTTTCAACTGTCAAAAATGATATGTTTTCAACTGCCAACGATGACCTTTTTCAACTGTCAAAAATAATAATTTTTAGCTACCAATAATGACAATTTTCAACCTCCAAAAACTACAATTTTAAAATGCGAAAATTGATCATTTTCAGCAACCAAAATCTGCCAAAAACGACAATTTTCAACTGCCAAAAATTACAATTTCCAACTGTCAAAAATAAAAAAATTCAACTGCTAACGATGACCATTTTAACTGGCAGAAAATGCAATTTTTAACTATTAACGATGATCATTGCAACTGCCGAAAACGACAATTTTAAAATGTCAAAATTTTCAACAGCAAAAACTTCAATTTTCAAATGTCAAAAACTATGAAAATAACATTAAAAAAATCCCACTTTTGACAGTTTTTGACAGTTGAAAAGTGTCATTTGATACTTGAAAATTTACTTTCTTGGCTTGTGAAAATCTTTCTCAATTTTAAGCAGTTTAAAACTGTAGTTTTTGGAAGTTGAAAATGATCATCGTTAATAGTTAAAAATTGCATTTTCTGCCGGTTAAAATGGTCATCGTTAGCAGTGGATTTATTTTTTATTTTTGACAATTGGAAATTGTAGTATTTGGCAGTTGAAAATTGGCATTTTTGGCAGATTTTGGTTGCTGAAAATTATTAATTTTCGCATTTCAAAATTGTAGTTTTTGGAGGTTGAAAATTGTTATTTCTAATTGCTAACGATGACCAAAAATAATGATTTTCAGCCACCAAATCGAGAATTTTTAAATATCAAAAGCTACAAATTGAGAATGTTCAGAAGCCAAAAAAGTAAATTTTCTACTACCAAAAATCACGATTTTCTACTGCCAAAAATGACAATTTTAACTGCAAAAACTACAATTGCTAAATGTCAAAAATGATCATTTTCAACTGGTAAAGATGACCATTTGTAACTGCAGAAAATGACTGTAAAAAATGGACATTTTTAACTTTTGGATTTCGATTGATTTTTAAAGAACATTCAATTCTTAATTTGTATGCCAAATTTAGTGATTCAACGAGTTGATTTCGAGAAATCACCCTCTAAGTTAGTTTTTTTTTATTTCAAAGCATTGCCTCAAAACTAAATCCAAATAACCCGAAAACAAGGAAAAGGCGTTTTTTTAATTTTTATTGATTTTTAAAGAACATTAAATTCTCAATTTGCTTGCCTGATTCAGCGATGTTCTACAGAGGGAATTTGGTGCAATCGTTCTCGAAGTTAATTTTTGATGTAAAATTGTCACATTTTTATAATTAAGTCAAAATTATTCTAAAACTGGGGAAGGCATGGTTTTGGATTTTTATTGATTTGCAAAGAACATTAAATTTGTCAAACTGCCTTGCAAATTTGGTCATGTTTCTTCATGACCATTTTGAGTAAATTAGGAAAGATGTATTTTTGGATTTCAAATGATTTGCAGAGAATATTGCATTCTCAGTTTTTATACTAATTTCAAAATTATTCTAAAACTGGGGAAGGAATGGTTTTGGATTTTTATTGATTTCCAAAGAACATTAAATTTGTCAAATTGCTTGGCAATTTTGGTAATGTTCTCTTGGAGGAATTTTAAGAAATCGCCTTCGAAGTAATTTTTGATGTAAAATCATCACACTTTCACAATTTCGTCAAAATAACTCGAAAACAAGGTAATAGCGTATTTTTATGATTTTGAATAAACATTAAATTTGCGATGTTCGAAAGAGGGAATTCGGTGCAATCGCCCTCGAAGTTATTTTTTGATTGAAAAAACAGGTCGCCCATAGTGATCAAAAGTTTGGCCACCCCTGCTGTATATGGATAGAAAGGACGCAAATAAAAAAAGTGTCTAACCGAAATGTGGCATAAAAAAATTGCCCAATGTTGAGGTTGCCCTTCGTATCTGCAACGTCTCACATTTCTAATCACTTTTAAATCTGTATAAAAAATATATATATATATAAAAACTCACCAAGATATTATCCACGTTCCGGCATGTAGGGCCCCTGGAAAGAACAGAAAATTCGGTAAAACATTTGCGTGGAAATGATTCTTGCGCGAGCAATCATAATAAACATGTCCACATTTTACGTCCGTTACGTACGGTCGTAAAAGTTCATTTTTCTTATGAAAAGGACAATTAATCCCTGCAAAAAAATGCGGAATGTGGAGCCCATTTTTATTACGCACCGTAAAATATTCAAATATGAAAACCTTGTAGGAAATTTACACTAGTTGTATTTATGTCGCGCGCACGTGTTTCACCGTTGCAAAAAATATAGTTTTTTTCGTTCTTTCAGGCGCACACCCGCACTCGAGTCCGTTGTCCTTGAACAATGCGAAGAACCGGAGGACAATCGAAATGGGGGATGCTGGAGCGTGTCAAATCGGACCAACCGGAATGGCTTTTTCGGCAAGGGGTTGCACTCGGAATTTTGGATCACACACACAGATCCGATCGCAATAAAACTGTTTTCACTTTTCAGGTAAATTTGCGGTTTTGGATGAAACCGCAACCCTTTCACGATCAGTCACCGCAGGGTTATCCGGATGCGCGCACGTCCGTCTCAAAAAGCGTCGCTGTTCAAAATTTCGATCACACACGCGTGCTCGGTTTTCGATCAAAAATTAAGTCGTTCGGAAACCATCTTGTGTGCGACCAAACCCGCCGCAGGTTAAACGTTCAAAAGCATGGTCAAGGATTCCCACGAACATGGCGGACGCTATCTTCGAAAAAGCGAGACGGAACCAGCGGACCTTCCACTGGACAGAACGAGACGGATTCGGATCTCTCTTCACGCTCCACCAATACGTGGCCAGCTGGAGGTAAAACTCGTTTTTTGATTCCCCTTTTTCCACTAGCCGAAACTTAAAAAAAGCGCCTCAGCGGTGAAACGCACGCGCCTTTTCCGATTGAAACATACCGTCGCACTGCCTTGGTAATAATTACTTTATAAAACATGAGCAGGAAACTACTGCCTCTGATTCGTTCACCCACCCATTCTACTGACCTCAAAATAATAATAAAAAAAAATAACAGCGGCGCGGCAGAACTTTCTATGCACGCCAGTCGCGTTATAGGAGGTAATAATAATAATAAGCGTCGCGACGCCCGCCGACGTACGCGCCCCTCGACGCCTGCGATAAAACGCGTTTAAAAGGGCAGTAAAATGCTCGCCCGCCGACCCACCAGTAATTATGGCAATAAAACCGAAAAACACTGCTCGTACTGATCGGATTGTTTAATCTCTGGGACTAATATCGAACGATTTTGTTAATTACCGTTGTGAAGTCATAAACTTAAATATTGTTGTAATCCATTCATGAGTTATTTTGACACAAGCCACCCTGTATCACTACTGACAATCAATGTCCGAAGTTAAGTTATGGTTAAATCGCAATTTCATCTACAAAAATTGAACTACAGCTGATTTTTGACATCCAAAGTCGCTATAGTTTAGCCAAGTAAGAAACAAATTTTGCGAAAAATAACTACTATTTTGAGTGTACGTAGGTAAAAGATGCAGTGCGAATAATGAATTGATAATTATAATAATTTAGGAGTAAATAAATTTTACTTCTCATTTAATAGCTCTCTTTATGTAATAGTAATTTACGATACAAGTAACGTTATGAAGGTTTTTACATTAGAAAAGTTTGAAAACTCGAGCGACATAGGAGCGAGTGCGAGTAATGTAAAAGCAAATAACGTTACGTGTGTCGTAACACGGTTTATTTTATCCTATTTCTATTTTTTTTAATTTTAAAAATGTGTAATGAAGACCATCAAAAAGCGAAGTCATGTTTTTTTACCAATACCTCCATAGCAACGAGAGTTAAGATAATATAACAACACTAGTGTTGTTAAGAATTTCTTAACAACACTAGTGTTGTTAAAGGTACCTTAACGTTACTCGTTGCTAAGGAGTTATTGACATGATAACAGTATAGGATAAAATAAATAAGTTTTTTGGTGTAGCTTAGAGGTTGCGAACGTGGGTCAGACACTGACCGATGAAGGCTTTTTAAAGGACCCATGCGTAGATTTTTATTTGCATATACATAGGTAAATATCTCGTGAAGATTTGGAGATAATTAAGTCAGATTCTACGATCTGTCAAGATGCTGATTTCGCAATAGAAATAATTGTTCAATTGTTTTCTGCATATAGCCAGTGGCGGATTTACGAACAGGTGCACGAGGCGCGCACTCGGGGCGTCATAAATTCAGGGGGCCTCAAAAAATAAACAAAAATGTAGGTATTTTATAATTTAAATAACGTTAACTATGGCCAAATCTAACCCATTTTGAAAATTCTTCCATCAATCGATTGCAATCGTTGAATTTATGTGGGTTGGCTAAAAAAATCTGACATTTGACCTTCAAATGTTTTATGATAGCTCTTAAAGCCATGGCCAGTTTCAGTTCGGCGGTGGGGCAACGGAAAAAAAATTTAATCGAAAAAGCAACAGAATATTTGGTACCTCTATTAGAGTAGTGCAGCACGAGCGGCATCTTTATCTTTGTCTCACCTACGGAAATCCACGAGCCGCCGCTGGCCAGATTTTGGAAATTCTTACGATAATGTCTCCTACTCGTTGGGTAAATACAGTTGGATTTGAAAAAAAAATTAACTTTCAATTGTATTGTCGATTTTTACTTTCTCCGTTACGAAGTACGAGAAAGTATTGTAATCGAGATTTTTTTTCAAAAATTTTTTTTACGGAAATATCCGTTTTGGGGTCCCTAGATGCCATTTCAACAATTTCTGGAATTTTTTTTGTGTCTGTGTGTGTGTGTGTGTCTGTTGTGTGTCTGTGCGCGCTATATCTCAAAAACGAATAGAGCAATTGATATTAAACTTTGAACATACGTCTTATTTGATAATCCGAAGAACTGAAAAACTTTTGGTAAAATTTCGTACACCAGAAGTGGGTGTTTACCTTAACAGTTTTTTGTTTTTTGCCAATATTTTCTTAAATATGAAAAATATCACAAAAACATTTAAACAAATATTGAAGACAATAAAGAAATGAGATTATTTTGTTTGAAAACATTTTTCATAAAATCATTTTTATTCGAGAAAATAATTTATTACTTTTTTTTCATTTTTGGTTAATAATTATGAAACGATAATAGTTGCAGCAAAATAATTGTAGAGAATGCCAAAATGAATAACTTATAAAGAATAAGTTTTTTTCGAAATCTCTTTAGTTTTTGAGTAAACTGAGTTTTTGAATTTGAAGTATAATTTTTCTTTCATAAATTTGACGTTTTAAACGTCAGTTTCATCCGAGTTCGATGTACTTTTAAAATGCGATTTAAATAGAAAATAAACCATGAAACTGTAAATATAAATGATGATATCATCGGAGAAAGTAACATGATGGCCACATCACCATTTTTTTAAATTCAAAATTTGAACGGAAATATCCATTTTAAGGTCAACCGCAGCAATTCTGCCCAATTTTGAAAACTGTCTGCGTGTGTGTGTGTCTGGACGCTGTATCTCAAAAATTACTAGAGACTTTTAAATAAAACTTCAAACTTAAACTTTATTAGACAATCGGAAAAACTGAAAAGCTTTTGGTAAAATTTTGAATACCGAAAGTGAACGTTTACTCCAAAACGATATTTTGTTTTTACCCGATATATTTTCAAATAAAAAAATCTTTATATGAACGTTAAATGTACCAAAGAATTGGAGATTTTTTATTACGAAATTTATTTTTGATTTTCAGGAAGAAAATAAAAAAAATTGAAATATTGACTTTTTTTGTCTATAATAAAAAAAAAATTAAAATATTAACTTTTTTGGTCTATAATTATGAAATGATAACAGTTACATCGAATTTATATAAATCTATCCAACCCGTAGAATACATCCCAAAGATTCTTTCAATAATAACGCTTGTCAAAGTTCCAAAAAACCGTTAAATTATTTTCTTATCAATTCCCTATCTCAGTATCCAACCTTTTTGTCGAAGTCTGATAAATTAATTTATACTTGCAAAACCCTCGTTTATGTTCTGGGGATTGGAAGATGAGATAGAGACCACCCACCGCCCTTTGTTTCGACTGAAACCTAACATAGAAAACTGTTTGATTAAACTAATTTCTTAAGTCAGATGACGAGAGATGTAATAATTACCAAAGCATAAAAAAGAGCGTTTGCGGGAAACATTTCAATAAAACAAAGGGTGGTGGGTGGGCTCTATCTTACTCTCCAATCTCTTGAAAACGCCCCAGAGTTTCTATAAATGAAAACGTTTGTCAAAGTTTTATAAATTAATTTATACTTGCAAAACCCTTGTTTGTGCTCTAGGGATTGGAGGGTGGGATAGAGCCCACCCACCGCCCTTCATTTCAGCTGAAACCTAATCTAGAAAACTCTGTTTGATTAAACTAATTTCTTAGTCCGATCACGAGGGATGTAACAATTTATCCTCCATACTCTTAAATACACCCCAGAGTTTCTATAAATGAAAACGTTTGTCAAAGTTTTATCAATTAATTTGCACTTCCAAAATCCTCGTTTGTGTTCAAGGGATTGGAAGTTGGGAAAGTTTTATGAATTAATTTATACTTCCAAAGTCCTCGTTTGTGTTCAAGGGATTGGAAGGTGGAATAGGGCCCATCGACTGCCCTTTATAGAGAATGGCAAAATGCCTGTAAAAAATATAATTTTTTTTTTTAATTCTTCTAGTTTTTGATGGGAGTCAAAAAAATTGAAAACACAAATCTCGTCATTTTTGGCCCATAAAAGTTACATTGAATCAAAATGAACAAAAATTGTAGATAATGCCAAAATAAACTTTTTTTTTTAATCCTATATGATTTAAAAAAGCAAAAAAAATATAAACAAATTTTGCCATTTTTCGTCTGCAATTATGAAATGGTAATAGATATTTAATTTACAAAAACAAAAATTTGCAGAAAATCCCAATGTGAACACAATCTCAGTAGTTTTTGAAAAATATCTAAAACAAAAATTTTAAAGACCATCATTACGAAATAATAATTCAATAATATATTTCATTTACAAAAACAAAAATTTGCAGAAAATGCCAATGTGAACAAATCTCAGTAGTTTTTGAAAAATATCTAAAACAAAAATTTTAAAGACCATCATTACGAAATAATAATTCAATAATATATTTCATTTACAAAAAAAAAAAATTGCAGAAAATGCCAATGTGAAGAAAATCTCAGTAATTTTTGAAAAATATCTAAAACAAACATTTTAAAGACCATCATTATGAAATGATAATAGTTGCAGTAACAAAAATTGTAGAAAATGCTAAAATACTTAAGAAATTTTATTATTTCTATAATTGAGAAATGATAATCGTCACATCAAAGGGTATAGCGGAATAAGATGGTCAAAGTGCCCTCTAACGAAATGAGCTGGGAGGTTATAAATAATGTTTAGGATCAAAAAAAAAGTCAAATTCGACAAAAAAGTGGTAGAACATGGTCAAAATAATTAAAAACCGCATTTTTGACTAATTTTAACCTTATTTATCACTTTCATTTTGTGGCATGTATTTTCAGAAATAAACTTATTTTGCGTAAAAATTACTTACTTAACATTATATATTAAAAATTCCCACTAAATGAGCAAAAAAAAATGTGTAGCATACACGACGTAAAATGTACAAATAAAAATTTTTCCAATGTTTTTTTTTTCGTTTGAAAGTGATAAATAAGGTTAAAATTAGTCAAAAATGCGGTTTGCAAATATTTTGAGATATGTTCTACCACTCGGAAAATTCTGAAAAAAATCACACATATTAAGAAACAATAGACACCCATTATATTTTTATTTATAGAGGTGCGCCTGAAAAAATCGCAATTTAGTGATATTTTATATTGCCAAAATTCGAATTTCCCGCCAAAAATGTCAGTTTTATAAAAATACATTAGATAATATTGTTATCTTAATACGTTGACCGCTTTGTCAGTCATCGTTGACTGACACTTAAGTATTCCAGTGGGGCCACGTCAGTCACCGATGCCTGACAGTGAGTACATAAAAAAACCCGTAATTTCGTCTAAAAAAATGCATCAAAATGAATTAAATAAGCATATTCTTATTCATTTTATAAAATAATACTTAAAAACAAAGAAAACTTTTTTTGGCAATTTACAAAAAAAATGTGTTAGCAACCAATGTGTTAAGGTACTGATACCTACCGAATGTCAAAAGTTAGTTAGATGCACAGGAAAATTAAAAACTAAAAAAACACGTTTTTGCCTATAGCAAGGGATGAGAGGGGGTGGGGGGCTACTTTTTTTTGGAATCCGACTTTTTTATGATCCTAAACATTATTTTTAACCTCCCAGCTTATTTCATTTGGGGGCACTTTTGACCATTTTATTCCGCCATACCCTTTATAGAAACGAAAACCTAACCTATAAAACATTGTTAGATTCAACCAATTTTTTAGTCAGATTACAAGAGATGTAACAGTGTCAAAGCATAAAGATAAATGGTCTGTGGGAAAAATTTAAATAAAATTGAGGATGGTGGGTGGGTACTGTTAAATTAAATATTTAAAAATATCAATAACTCACGAAGATATATGAGAATGCAAAATGATTTGTACCGTTCTTTTTTTGGCCCACTGTGTATATGTATGTAATCACGCATAAAGGTTAGTAATTAACTTTTTTCCGATGTTTCTAATCCAGAGCCGCGCTTTTATGAAAGTTTCAGCCTCCCCGGGGAAATAAGGCGATATTATGAATTTAATTAAAGGTGGTTCGCCTCGTAAAAGCCGGGTCTGGCGAAGAAGTTGAAGTGGAGGACGAAGTTTTCTCGTCTCCTCCTCCTCCTCCTCATCTCATGCAATATTCAAAAGAGGCAGATTGCGTGTCGCTGCCGCTGAAAAACGCCCTTTTGATAACCGCTGCACGCCAGGTCATTACTTCAGCTCAGGCGAAGACTGTTATTAGTCTGCTGCAGATAATTTTACCATAAATTAAACAATTTTATTAATAACAGTCTACCGATAGTGCTGCACACTCGGGAATGCCAGATTATCAACGCCCACAAAAAAAAAACAACAACGACAACATGTACACGTTACTCCGACGGCGATAAAACGTAACCGATGTTTCGTTTGATTAAATTTAAGTAGGAAAGAAATGTACAGAATGTTTCCATGTGCTTAAGATTAGCTTCATTTGCTCAAGATTTATCATTTACTGCAATTATGCAGAGTGTCACAGCATTAGCTGTTAATAACACCTTCAAAAATTAAACTGAATTGAGTATAAGGTTGATACTTCTACTGCTACATTCTTGATGAATTTATATAAATTCCAATCAAATGATTGAAATTTAAATAAAATTTCTTCCAAGGATATCTTAAGACTTTGAACAACTCAGAGTAAGATAGAATCACAATAAAGGCGACACCTATTATCTAAAACGTTAAATAATTCTCCACAGTGAAATTTCGTTTTGCTGTCAATGAATATTTCGTACCGACGAGACAAAAGTAGTGTGAAACCGGTCAGCAGTTGCACGATCATATTACAAACAGTGATTGAGATTGTGTGGAAAATATCGAATGAAAAAGGCCGAAAAAACTATTCGTCCTGAATTCTTCGGACGGACGAGAACTTGTGTTGCTACCAGTGGCGGCTCGTGGATTTTCGTAGGTAAGGCAAAGACAGAGATGCCGCTCGTGCTGCACTACTTACTCTTATGGAGGAAGCAAATATTTCGCTGCTGTTTTGGTTCAATTTTCTTTCGTAGCCTCCACCGAACATCCACAAGCCGCCGCTGGTTGCTACTATTGCTATGGTCCTGCTGTTTTAAGAAAACAGCTGTCGTGAGTAACGCAGGGTTGCAAGGATGGAGCTAACTAGGGATGGACGATATTTCACATACCTGTGATTTTTTACTAGTATTACAAAATCACAGGTCGTTACTGTTACTAATAGGTGAATTTCACTGCTACTTAAAATCACTGCTAATTAAAATCACTGCTACTTAAAATCACTGCTACTTAAAATCACTGCCACTTAAAATCACTGCTACTTTAAATCACAGCTACTTAACATCACTGATATTTAAACTGTGACTTAAACTGTGATCGTTCCTTAAAATCACAACTGTTACGTGATTGTAAGAAGACAATGGAGAATAGCATTTCTACATATTATTTTATATTTAATACTGTTACTCCCATTTACTCTTATGCTAATGTTCAAATTACGATTTTCATCAACTGAAAAACAAATATATAAAAACAATTTCTACAAATTGTAAACCCAAAATGACTCAAAATTCATTATAATTTAAGATTCAGTGCGAATAACTAAACATACATTTTGAAAAAATACCACGAAACCAATTTTTAAATTGCTTCATTAACTGAAAATTAAAAATAAAAACAATTCACCAAACTGCGGAAATCTCCAAATGCTCCTCCATGTTCAGGTGCTCAAAAAATTAAAACAAAAATCTTCAAAAATCCATATCTCTATTGAAAATTATTGAATTTACAAAAACCAAATTGATTTTGAATAAGCGGTACTTCTGCCATTGAGGATGATTTTTTATGGAATTTTTCTTGCGTTTTTTTATATTTTTTTCTGCGATGTTTTTGTTCAGGTGCTCAGAAAATTAAAACAAAAATTTTCAAAAATCCATATCTCTATTGAAAATTAGTGAATTTACAAAAACCAAATTGATTTTGAGTAAGCGATACTTCGGCCATTGAGGATCATTTTTTATGGAATTTTTCCTGCTTTTTTTATATTTTTTTCTGGGATGTTTTTGTTTAGGTGCTCAGAAAACTAAAATTAAAAATTTCAAAAATCCATATCTCTATTGAAAATTATTGAATTTACAAAAACCAAATTGATTTTGAATAAGCGGTACTCCGGCCATTGAGGATGATTTTTTATGAAATTTTTCTTGCGTTTTTTATATTTTTTTCTGCGATGTTTTTGTTCAAGTGCTCAGAAAATTAAAACAAAAATTTTCAAAAATCCATATCTCTATTGAAAATTATTGAATTTACAAAATCCAAATTGATTTTGAATAAGCAATACTTCGGCCATTGAGGATGATTTTTTATGGAATTTTTCCTGCGTTTTTTATATTTTTTTCTGCGATGTTTCTGTTCAGGTGCTCAGAAAATTTAAACAAAAAATTTCAAAAATCCATATCTCTATTGAAAACTATTGAATTTACAAAAACCAAATTGATTTTGAATAGGCGATACTTCGGCTATTGAGGATGATTTTTTATGGAATTTTTCCTGCTTTTTTTATATTTTTTTCTGCGATGTTTCTGTTCAGGTGCTCAGAAAATTTAAACAAAAATTTTCAAAAATCCATATCTCTATTAAAAACTATTGAATTTACAAAAACCAAATTGATTTTGAATAAGCGATACATCGACCATTGAGGATAATTTTTTATGGAATTCTTCCCGCGTGTTTTATATTTTTTCTGCGATGTTTTTGTTCAGGTGCTCAGAAAACTAAAAATAAAATTTTCGAAAATCTATATCTCTATTGAAAATTATTGAATTTACAAAATCCAAATTGATTTTGAATAACCGATACTTCGGCCATTAAGGATGATTTTTTATGGAATTTTTCCTGCGTTTTTTATATTTTTTTCTGCGATGTTTCTGTTCAGGTGCTCAGAAAATTTAAACAAAAAATTTCAAAAATCCATATCTCTATTGAAAACTATTGAATTTACAAAAACCAAATTGATTTTGAATAAGCGATACTTCGGCTATTGAGGATGATTTTTTATGGAATTTTTCCTGCTTTTTTATATTTTTTTCTGCGATGTTTTTATGATCACAGTCACTGTTTAAAATCACTGATATTAAAAAGGAGCAATCACAGGTAGCAACGTGATTCAAAAGTAGCAGTTTTGTCCATCTCTAGAGCTAACTATAAGTGATTGCTATTTGGTTACTTTACACATGTAGAGGGTTATTAAAAATAAAGGAACAGATTTCAAACATTTTCTTTCGAACTACAAAAATTCATAACTTTGCTCCAAATCATTGAAACCACTCGAATTTTTAAGGCATTTGAAGGAAATTGATTAAATTTTTCTGCCATTGTGGTGAAATTTCCCGCCGTTTTTTTTACGCACGGTACAGCAAAGTTGGACAATTTTTTACATAAAAAACATTTTTTTTCCGTCGCGTTGTTACGGGGGGGGGGTGGCTTGGACTTGGGGTCAAAATCAACTACACATTTTTAAAGATAAAACTTGAATCTTTCCCAAACTGAAAGATTTATCGATTTTAGACCAAATTGAACCAAGTTACGACGGTTTGAAAAATCGAGTTTATTCGTGCTTTTTTTACGCCGAATGTATAAACGTTTCAAAGGAGTAAAAAATAATTTGATTAAAAAGATAGCCACTGATAAAATCAGCCATCCCATAAATATATGTTTATATTATATTAAGCAATTTGTTAGGGAGAAGGCCGTAAAACCCAAATTGAATTCCCCAAACCCCATCCCCACTCTGCCCGGTTTTGTTTTCTGGAAATATTTTTCCAGAGACGAGATCCATTTTCCGGGGGGCTACACAGCCACCCACCCTCGCGCTCCGTTCCGCCCGCGTTTTACGACTCTTCCACCCCCCGGCCTCCAGTAGCGACACGCCCAGCGCCATCTACCGCTTTCATAATCGAAAACAATTAGAAGACAATCGTAAACGTATTACAAGTAGTTTAATTTTATAGCAACAATAAACCGCTTAATTACCATTACAATTATTATAAACTTTTAAATCACGGTGGAGAGGACCAATAAAATATGATGGCTTTATGGTGAACACGCGACCCACCAAAAAAAGCCCACCTTTATGGACGCCGTATAAAACGGAATCACTTAATCAGTTACAAGTTGCCGTGCTTCGGATCTTTGATGCAGAAGAAATCATTGATTTTTTAATCTGATTACATGTTTCAAAAAGATAATCTGAATTAATTTGCATGGTTTGAAAAAATGTGCATGTTGAGTGGATTTGAACCAAGAGGTAGGAGGCGTTTATTTCATGGTACATCTTGATCGAAAATCCTTCAGTTATAGTTAACTAAAAGTTAGTCAGATATCTTTAACTGCTAAATGATAATTGCACTATAATTTTCACATTACTATACAGGGTGTATTTGAAATAACGAACAGGCATTTAAGGGTACATACACAAAATATTTGTGAACCCATTTCCGTCAAAATTTATTCGAAAATTTTTTTTTGAATTTTCCTAATTTTTCGAGGTTTTTTAAACATTTTGAGAACCGATGCTTTTCTCATTTAATTAGGTCCGCATGGAATGTGTGTTTATTTAAAACGCGAGATACGATTTCTTGCCTCCGAAATTTGAAGTGTTATCGCAACGTTTTTTTTTTTTATAAAAGATAAACAGTCCTCAAGTTCATTGATGCTTAAAGAGCACTCAGATATTTCCTACGCGCTTGTTGTAATTCGATATCTTACACCGATGCCGTTTAAAATTAGGTCACATTACCACTGCCCCCAAACATGTTGCGTTTTTCACTCATTAACTTTAATAATTAATTGCGGGCTTTTTGTTACAGTTATAAACAAAATAATTGCGAATATTGTTTAAAAATAATATAATCTCTTTGTGGTTACGAGCCTGTTCGTTATTTCAAATACACCCTGTATACAGGGTGTCCCAGCATTAACGGAAGAATTCGATCAAGTCGCAAGGAATGTTTTTAACCAAAAATGCATGACTATTTAGTTTTTTTTTTGGAATGAATCCGTGTGACGTCATCCAGATATTGGAATAGCAATTCCTATTTGGAAGATAATTTTTTGTTTTATAATTGCTTCATCAGGTAGATAATAGTTATTTGTTTAACAAGGCAATAAAGTGACAGGTTTACGGACGCGGCTGGAGTTTCGCCGCCGAGCGAGCTTGCGTGCTTGAATCCTTCCGATCGACGCGGCGTCTCATCTGATTGGTGAAATAACATGACGTAGTCTCACCTGATTGGCTCATTACTTTTACAGCCCAGGCATAAATACGCATTTTTAAAGCCTCATCCGACGCGGCGTCTCATCTGATTGGTGAAATAACATGACGTAGTCTCACCTGATTGGCTCATTACTTTTACAGCCCAGGCATAAATACGCATTTTTAAAGCCTCATCCGACGCGGCGTCTCATCTGATTGGTGAAATAACATGACGTAGTCTCACCTGATTGGCTCATTACTTTTACAGCCTAGGCATAAATAAGCATTTTGAAAGCCTCATCCGACGCGGCGTCTCATCTGATTGGTGAAATAACATGACGTAGTCTCACCTGATTGGCTCATTACTTTTACAGCCTAGGCATAAATAAGCATTTTTAAAGCCTCATCCGACGCGGCGTCTCATCTGATTGGTGAAATAACATGACGTAGTCCAGTAATAACATGCAAATTTCTTTTGTATCGTTCAATATCCGGCGTGGCATTAGCCAGGGAAGTAGTTGTTTCAATAAGTTATTTGTTAGTAGTCCTAATAAGAGTTACGACCAGGTTGAATATTCATATATTCAGGCTACATTTCGTTTTATTGAATTTGACGTAGTCGTCACCTGATTGGTTCATTACTTTTACAGCCTAGGCATAAATAAGCATTTTTAAAGCCTAATCCGCAAAAGTGATATTTCAGGGCCTAAAAGCAGTCCGTAAAATCTTACATTTCATATCAATTCGCGAAAAAAAATATTTTTCAAAGTTTCGACAATATCCCATTCGGCATCTTTGAGGGCTTTCCTAATTTGGACAGTTGGAATTTTGTTATAATTTGACTCTGGTACCGTAGTGTCTATCCGTTAATAAAAATTTCAGTCGAATTGCTTATTGGCAAAAAATAGTGATTAGTTCTATCAAACATAGATGAGAGCGGCAGCAGAAAGTGAGTCAAATGGTCTACCGACGCTCTCATCTAAATATTGCTATTTCTCGCTGTATCAACAATGCCTTCGCAAATTGAATAGACTCTTCCTCCAGAAAATTACGAAAACCATTAATTGAAGACTTAACTACCTCATAAAATGTTTGTATATGCAATATCTGTCATCATATTAAGTTATTGAGTTGAACAGCGCGCCGCGCCTACTTCATGGTCATATCTTGTTAAACAGAGAAGTGCAAAAGTGTAAACCAAAGGGGTTTTCTTAACCCTTTCAGCCCTTTGTTGATTATTATTGATGAGGAGCTTCTTAAGACCATAAATACCAAATTTGAACTGATTTGATTAATTAGTATAGGAATTAATTAGTGAGGCTTTGTTGAAGTGACATCTAGTGATAAACAGCAAAAATATGGATTGTCATAGTAAGTAGACACATGTAAATGTTGCGGTGGCAATTGCCACTACCAGGGTTAATATTTCAGTATGAATTTGCACACCTTTAAACTACAATTCCAATTGCTAGACATTCAAGCTAATTCATTGGAGATTATCATCTTCCTTTCAATAATATATCAAACCTAAACTCGTCCATCTCATCCAATTCCATTTTGAATCTCCCCTTTCATCTACCCCTAGATCCGTCCACTCTCTCTAACCCGCACGCACACGCATCTTCCCTTCCTTTATTTTTTTAATCCACTTCGTGGATTTATTTATGGCGACGTTCATCTGTTTCATTTCGTTCCTCTGCACACACACACATACACGCACACGCACGCACACTTGTACGCAGCACACACGCACGCTCTCTCTCTCTCTCCTCGTAGGATTAAATAATGCACATCCCCCGCACGATCATGTGCTCTGCTCCGCAAATAGACGCTTATTTCTAGATCTAGAAGCCCCTCTGAATTCCACATCGCCATCCCGAGCACGCCACGGAATCCACTGTTTATCCTCCGACCAGGACTTCCTTTGTTTATTCATGGACTACTTGCGGTAATAAATTCACTGGGGATTATTATAGTTTTATGACACTCGTGCTCCCATGCAGAGCTCTGTTTCTAATGGAGTACTGGATTATTTGGCATTAACAGTTATTATCTTTCATAGGATTACTATCGCTTTGAAGTTCGTCAAGACAAGAGCAGTATTAATAAGCAACTATTTAAATTTTTCAAAATCCTTAGTAATTTAATAATTTATTAATTCCGAAACGAAACCTTTAATTCGTACGGTTCTTGAAACTTCATATTGTTCTCCTAAAGTTGATCTTGTAAACAGTTAAGAAACCAAAAATTATAAATTAAATTAAATTGTTTATGTCTTGAACTATGTGTTATTGTAAAAAAAAAACAAATTCTTATTTTTTTTTGTCATTAATTAGCGTAAAATTGTTTTATAGTAACTTATTTTGAGTTTGATGCATAGATAATTCAATTTAAAGTGACCATACTAAAACTCATCATTATTGATAGCCAATTACTCAACTTCAATAAGAAATGAGATTTCTTAAAATTGCTTAAAAGTTGTAAAATTTAAGTTCATCGCATTCCTCACGAGTAGCGCTCATCCCTTTCTCTCCAATCAGGTGGATGCTGATAACGATAATATATTCAAGGGGGCGTGATTATAGTTCTCGCCTTTGTGTGATCCACACATCGAATATAGCAAAAAAATGGAAAGGGTAGATACGTGATGTTTCCGAGCCCGCCTCCAGTTTTGTTCTCTCTTTAATATGACTTCTCATAGTCGCTCGTCACATCTGAATACCGTGATCTTAAAGGCAACGGCAGAGGAAGATACAATACGAAATTCGTCACAAAACTATTTTGCAAGATTTTCGTGATAAACTACTAAAACAACGCAAATGTCAAAATTTGTTCAGGTTGGTTAGAGAAAGTATTGAATTAAAATTGAATAGCAACAAAAAACCTAATTTGAAAAAATTGTTCAGTTTAGTTAGAGGATGTGTTGAATTGTGACTACCAATAAAAAATATAATTTTAAATGGAATAGACTCGTTACTTATTCGATAGTACTCAGCAACTATAGCCCGTTCTCTGGAATCCGACGGCTGTGGTCATAAAAGAGGGTCAGAGCTCGGTAAGTAGGGGGCGTAATATTTTTTTATCTCAAACCAATCTTCGTTGAGAAGTACTGGTGTGAAAGTGCGTATACCAATAGGAGCGAAGGACAGTAATAAATGAAGGGTACAGGGAATAAACCGGCTTAGTCACATTTTCATAATTTGTGGATAATGCGTTTTTAAAGTTTGACTTAGCTGTTTCTTTCCCTGTACGGTGAATTATTAAGTTGTTATTATAGCGGACTTAGACGGTTCTGTTATTTGGCACCTACACCACCTGGTAGAGTATATTTTGCACTACAAGATGGGACAAAATCGCAAAAACTGGATATTTTGGATTAAGCCGGTTTATTCCCTGTGTACCCTTCAAATGTATGTGATGCAATTAGATGAACCACCAATGCATATTCTTCGAGGGTGCGTCGATCCTCAGGGCGGATCGACTGTTTTACGACCTCAGCCGCCAGATTCCAGCGAACATACTATACCTGAGGATTACCACCTTACGATGTTAACGTTTTCTAACTTTTTATTACACAAGATTTTTCTAAATCAATTTAGTAGATCTCATTCCTGAAAGTAATTTCTAATTTAAAATTTCTCTATTTAAGGATTGTTGAGGTTACCACCTCGGGATTTTAAAATGATCTCTTCAATATACAAGATAAGAAGTTTGATATATCTGGAATAAAAGCCCAACATAGTCACACCGCAGAGGCAATTCCTGAACAGAACATGGCAGATGACGGACAAAATATCGGAGCGAGTTTAGTCGGCAAACTCAACATAGTTTCCTTCAAGGGCTACACACTTTATTCCGGGAGATTGTAATTTTTTTATTCCGTCACAATCTGGGATTTCTAGGCATTGATGACATCTTCATGGGAAGAGAATCTCTTCTTAACTAGCTATGTTTTGAAGTTGGGAAACAAAAAAATTGCAGGAAGCTAAATCTGGCGAGTAGACTGGTTGTGGAACCAATTCATAGCCTAATTCGTGAATCCATTGCGATTGAGGAACCGGTGCGTTGACTTTTTGTTAACCAGTTTTTTTTTTTTTTTTAAGGAAGGATGGTTGACGAAAATTCAGGTTGAGGAAGTGCTGATGATTTGGGAATTGTCGTAAGCAACTAGGCTATTCCGCCACAACCGATAATTTGTAATTATATAATCATTTATAATGAAAGTGACATACACTAAAAATCCATGGACCCGAACGGCCACTTCTTCGTTCCGAAAAAGTGACCGCCCGGATGGGATTCGAACCCACGACCACGCGGCCCGTGAGCAGGTGCTCTACTCACTTGGCCACCGCGGCCCCTTGTTAAAGAAGACACTTCAAAGTTTTTCGCCCACCACTTGGTGCCAAATCGTAGGAACTTCGTTCTTTGAGACCTGCATAGGGAATTGATCAAATTGTAATGCCTTTATGGTGGATCGATTCAACTGCGTAGACATCGTCAATGCAGGACATGGTTTCCAGAAAAAACTTTTTTTTTCACAGGGGCGCTAGAGGGTCGCGTTAACGATTACGCTTAATTCATTAAAATCGATTGAAAATGCGCCGAGTTATTGCGGTTTGAAAATGGTGTGTTTGATTTTTCTTTCCTTCAGTATATTTATTCTCATTTCTGGAATTTTTTAAGATTTTGCGTCACCCACTATTTTAGGATAATTGGGGTTACCACCTTGGAATTTTAGACTTTTTCTAAATCTAAAACGAATATAGTTATTCTCATTTCTGGAAGTAATTTCTTTTTAAACAGATTTTGTCATCTAGCCACTATTTTAGCATTATTGGGGTTTCCACCTCGGGATTTTAAAACTATTCTCTCAACATGTAAGATTCAAGGATGGTTTATGTCTGGTATAAAAGCCCTTAATTTTTTTAAATCTTTATTTCTCAAAATGGTCTCCTTCAAGAGCTCTAGACACTAGGTTTAGTGAGATTCTAATTTTTTTTCATTCCTTCACAAGGATTTCTTAGGGTCTGTAAAATACACATACACAGCACCAATTACTTCTTCATTGGGCGATATTCTTTTTTCACTCCTTCAAGGGCTATCCACTTGGTCCATTCTAATTTTGCTATCCCTTCACAAAAGTACGTTTGCTCGAGGTCTGCAAAATACACTTCCACGGCATCGATGACTTGAGCGAGAATTTCTCTTCACCGAGATATGCGGAGGTGTGAACCGGTGCGTTGACCTGATGGAAGAGACTTTTTTTACTTCGCCAAAAGTGTCCGTTTATTTTTGACCGCGGCTTGCAAACGGTCCAGAAATATTGCATAGTAATAGGTTCACCCATTACCAAATAAATGGTGAGGAGATATCCTTGAAAATCCAAAAAAAAAAACTGTGGCCATCACCTTCCCAGCCGACAAAATCAGTTTTCGTTTCGTCTTCTTTGGTGCACTTTCATCAGGCAGTATTCACTCGTGGATGTTCGGCGAGGAGGCTACAGAAGAATGGTTTCAAGTTGGGAAATGATATGAATGCGGAGGTATGAATCGGTGCGTTGACCTGATGGAAAATACTTTTTTTTCTTCGCCAAAAGTGTCCGTTTATTTTTAACCGCGGCTTGCAAACTGTCCAGAAATGTTGCACAGTAATAGGTTCACCCTTTACCAAATAAATGGTGAGGAGATATCCTTGAAAATCCCAAAAAAAAAAAACTGTGGCCATCACCTTCCCAGCCGACAAAATTAGTTTTCGTCTTCTTTGGTGCACTTTCACCAGGCAGTATTCACTCGTGGATGTTCGGCGAGGAGGCTACAGAAGAATGTTTCCAAGTTGGGAAATGATATTAATGCGGAGGTGTGAACCGGTGCATTGACTTGATAGAAAAGACTTTTTTTTTACTTCGCCAAAAGTGTCTGTTTATTTTTGACCGCGGCGTGCAAATGGTCCAGAAATATTGCAAGGTAATAGGTTCACCCTTTACCAAATTAATGGTGAGAAGATATCCTTGAGAATCCAAAAAAAAAACTGTGGCCATCACCTTCCCAGCCGATAAAATCAGTTTTCGTCTTCTTTGGTGCACTTTCACCAGGTAGTATCGCAGTGGTGGCTCGTGGATGTTCGGCGAGGAGGCTACGGAAGAATGTTTTCAAGTTGGGAAATGAGATGAATGCGGAGGTGTGAACCGGTGAGTTGACCTGATGGAAAAGACTTTTTTTTACTTCGCCAAAAGTGTCCGTTTATTTTTGACCGCGGCTTGCAAACGGTCCAGAAATATTGCATGATAATAGGTCCACCCTTTACCAAATAAATGGTGAGAAGATATCCTTCAGAATCCCCAAAAAAAACCTTCCCAGCCGACAAAATTAGTTTTCGTCTTCTTTGGTGCACTTTCACCAGGTAGTAACGCAGTGGCGACTCGTGAATGTTCGGCGAGGAGGCTACGGAAGAAAATTTGATCAAAACAGCAGCAGAATATTTGCTTCCTCTATAGGAGTAAGTAGTGCAGTATGAGAAGCATCCCTGTCCTAACCTCCTCTACGAAGATCCACTAGCCGCCGCAGTAGTCTCATCTACTTTGACTGCCTCTTTGCATAGGCTACCATTGAAACAACAAGTAAATCTAGTAACAGTTACTGACATATTAATCCATTCCATACAGACATCAATGGTCCAACGTCCACAGAATCTTTTGGAGGTGCACGTTAATACCTATGTGTCAAGGACGACTTTAAATATCCAGAAATCTTTTTTTTAACAGAACGAATGTGACTTAACACAACAATTTTGAAACGAAGCTAGAAGAAATTGAAATGTCCTCCAGCAGATCAGATGTAATGGAGATAAGGTGGCAACAAAAATGTAAAAAAAAATACTTGCAAGCACAGGAATTGTGGTGGATCCAGATTCCTGCCACGAAGCGAATAGTTCTGCGGTTTTCGATTTAAAATCACCACAGGAAGAAGAGAGAAATGCATCTGCATTACATATTGATTGAAATAATCAATAGCCAGTATTGCTGCACTTGGACTCTGATAAATAAAGCTGGCCATACTCAAAAGAAAATACATGGACCGATAATTCAAAGAAGAGTGATGTGGTATAACTTTGAATTGAAATTGCACTTTGCAGATGCAGACATAGTTAATTTCTAGTGATAAGGACTAGACGTAGATAAATCTGTTGTGAAGGGGAGTTTCCAAATGGTATGCTATATTTTTTTATTTTTTGAGAGGCAAGTTAAGAAAACATTTTAAGGGTTAAGAAGATTTTGATAAATCTGATGTCAAAGAATGGGTTCCAAATCGTGTACTAGTTAAAAAGATATCATCTTAAGGGATCCTATCTTACATCTCATCTAAATTATTAAATCCAGCGAGTGAAATTTTGATCAGGAATGTGTTTTGAAATCATAGATTTCTTCTTAAAATATAAGCATTTGCATTTGTATTGATTTCTGTTTGTAAACTCTTGTTTATGATCCATAGATTGGATGGTGGGATAGGGCCCACCCAGCTCCCACTGTTTCACCCTTTATTTACGCTAGAAATTCGCGTTTTGTAATATTTTTAAACTTCTACAAATTTTCGAAGAAAATTCTTAAACTCGACACTTGGTTGAAGTAATGTTGATACGGAGGGTGGTGGGTAGGCCCTATCCTACAATCCAATCCGTTGCTCTCGCGCCAAGGTTTCTTCCGATAGATAAGTTTATCGAGAATACTTGTATATAATTGATCGTTCATGGCATTATAAAGTTTCTTGTTGTACACCAGTATAAATCAAGTAATTCTTTGGATGAATACCAGACGTTAACGTATTCCATGATTTTGTGTACTAGTAGTGGTTTTCAAAGCTTCTGATGTGAAGTCCATCTATTTTGAGTTAAATTTTAATTCGAAACCTGGCACTTGCTTGTATACTTAAAGAAATGATTGTCTGATCCCAAAGAAGTCACGTACTCTATTTCGGCATCATCGAGGAATATAAACCTAGACTACCCCATCATCCCGCCCGTGCTATTTGGGGAATTGCCACGCAGCAATGTGTGCGTGCGTACGTGTACAGTCGAGATCATCTGGATTAATGAGCTCCAGATAAACTCGGAGAGGAGGAGACGCAATGATCGCCCTTCGTCATAAAAGTGATGTAAAGTGTGCACAGTTCATTACGCAGGTGTATATTTACGGCAGCACCAAAGTTGGCAGTTTACAATCTGTATGAGATCTTGGCGTTAGATGCCAACGATAAAACTAACGTCTCTACGTTCGAGGAAAATAAAGCTGCGACTTTATGGGCGCACGGTTAATGGAGAGACTTAAACTTGTTTAAAACTTGTCAACAAGGAACGAATCGGCCCTTCATTAATTCAATCCGGCTATACGGATTTCCATTTCCATTTCAATTAAGATTAGGGTATCAGCTGTTTTGGCGGGTGAGGTTTATAATTAAAACTGCAGCCCTTTTATTCAATAACCATTAAACGTAACCAGGCCCGCGGACTTTGTGCTGCGAAAATGGCGGCAGGCACACTTTACGACGTCACGCAATGGGTTGATTGCTTTCCCTGGGACGCCGAAGGGATGTTATCCCGGAGTGCTCCCCATTCCCCCCTTCATTTGCCCTTCGCTCATCAACGCAAACGTTGTCCTTATCTCCCCCAGTTCCCGGTTGCCGATCTCGTTTCCTCCCTGGGAGTCATCACCGGGCGGGGGGGAATAGGGAGGAGGGCTTATGAATTATTGAAGGCGTCTTCTTGGTAATCACTTTTTTCGCGTGTTAATTAACTCCTGGCCGCCCGCGGGAAAATCAATGTCTAAATTTATTCCAGCAGCCCCACCCTTCGCCCCTGGCACGCCAACGGAGGGATCGGGTTCAATAAATAAATTTCTGTGGGAAATGGAAACAGAGAGAGGGGACGGGAATGAAGGGACCGAGTTTCTGGAGGGTTTTATCGAGGAGAAAATTACTTGCAACCCTTTTGGGAATTTCATTACAGCTAGATGTATTCCACATCTAAGCCAAATCTCGCTAATTAAATTTATACGTAATGCTGATCTGTAGCTGTGGCTATGTTTTGTTTTATGGTTTTATACAGAAATCCCTCCCAGCGAAATATTTTAAACAGAAAAGATAAAAGATAAATAATTTGTATTTTTAAGTTTAACTGTATGTTATAACCAGAGGCGGCTCGTTATATAGAGCCAAGGAGCCATGTCACTACTTGTAGTTTCAAATTTTAATTAATTCTTAAAATATTTTTTCGCCAGTTACTTTGGTGTAGGAAGATAATTCGTTCTTTCTATCATCAAAAAAATAGGGAGGGGGGTTATATAAGTCGCTCTACTATCAACATATTCCACGAGCCGCCACTGGTAATTTGTAACAAATTCACATAATTACAAGAAATAGTTTATTTATAATCATCAAAAAAACAACTAAAACTGTCTCTTAACCAGAATCATCACAATTATTCCAAAAATATTTTTGATGAAATCACTTGGTCCGCGGAACTAATAGACTTTCCGAGATTAGTCTTCGAACCATCGATAGTGTTTCTTCGTTGGGTCAATGGCTTCGGATTTTTTTTTTCATAATCTGTCACGTAAACGACCGTTTGGGAGGGGGGCTGGGAGGGGGGGGGACGGGTTGTGCCGGCGTGTTCTTATCTGGAATGCCTTGTGCGCTCGGGTTTCTGGTAAACGGCACGAAAATCCACATAAAATGTATTACGAGCGCTTTAATGGTTCGGCTGCATTGATGAAATTTAAGAAACGATTGGATCTCGCTTCACTCTCCGGAATTTGAAATTTTCTCACTCCTTTCCGAGATTTCTTGCATTGCAACTAAAAAAGTTTTTTATGACTGTAATGCAATTTTTACTAAGAAATCTTAACGTTTTAGATTACATTTCTTTCAATTGATTTCAGTCGTAACTGAAAAGTTTTTAGATTTTCATGATTTACGTATGCGAGAAAAAAAATGTTATTGAAAGAAATGGGTACAGTTTTCGAGTTTGATGCCACTGGTCAAAGGAGAGGCTCAAGGTCACCGATATTTTTTTCGAAAGCTCCTTGGCAGGGGCAATTTATCCGCACTCGAAATTTTTCCGCAATTTTTCGTTTTTCTTTCGACCTTTGGGAGGTTGAAAGGTGGTGAAGGGTATTTAAAAAAAATACCTTTCGACGACTTTAATCTTGGATTTTTATTTTTTAGGGGTTCACCAAATTTTAGTTCGATAACCCACACGGCCTCTCCTCGCATTTCTCCTTAGGCGTGACGCGGTTTCTCGAACGACACCCCATGCCAAACGTGCGTAACGGGCGCAAAGAAGTTTCACTTCAAAATCATGTTGATCAGTTTCTAAAGTCACTCTGCCGAGTCATCTACGTCTTAATCATATTACAGTAAATAATTTGTAACAAAGGAGGTTTAATAAGACCATCTCGATTATTGTAGTAATTGATTAGAAAATTGTGAGCCTAGGTTTCAGGTGAATAATCTCAATATATCCAGTGGTACTAATAATTAATTCAGTATCTACATAATAATCTCATTTTCGTGTATGTGCAGGTCCTTCTTGTAATTCTTCCCTTTATCCTCGCCTCGGGATATAGCTGTGTTGATTCCATCTCGGACTAACGGTGTTAAGGGAATTGCATTCTCCATCTGCTGAACAATCTCCATGTGCATCTAGTAGTAGCAAGAATTGTATGTGGGTATAGGCGAAACTGACTTAAAGTGGCATGTCTGGTAATTATAAAGCGACATCGAAGACTGAAGCTGCGGGCGCGGGCGGAACATAGTCTCAAGCGAAGCAAATGTTAGCAGCATCAATGATATCATGTGAGCCATAAAATTTTGTTTCAAAGTAAGCTGTGAGATAAATGAGGTATGTCATGAGACTACTGAATTAGATAAGAAAAATGAATTCATCTCATGACTCTCTCAGGCATGGCCAACTCAGAAACAAAATTCTGTGGCTCACACCTATTTTTTGCCGATAAGCCTCGCACCAATGAATTTTAGACGACTAAAGAAACAGACCCTTCACTCACAAGCCACATTATCCCAGTTAGGAGTATATTCGTTAGGCTAATTGACTATGCAGCACGAAACCATTCAGGCGTGTTATTACATGTACTGGGTGCATGTAACTGAGCTTGATCTACATACCAAAATTATGAATCAGAAAAATCGAATGCGCGGGTTTGTAGTCGTCAGTATACTACTTTTTTTTAATCTCCTGAACGATCTCAACGTCTTGATCATATCCGAGCCAACCACTTGACCTCAACCGACAATCTAATTAACGCACAAAGTCTCCCTTTCTTCGAAAAACTTTAATGTCCCGTACGAATTTCGTTAATGATTCCATCTAGCCGAAGATAAGGCCGGAATTCTTGGCGATCGATGCAAGACGGCTCTCTCGGGCTTGGCGGGGCGTCCATTTTTATGTTTCATAACAGGATGATCACGGATGATCGGCCACGAACTCTGCGTTCTCGGAATTTTTCGAAATCTCCGCGTCCGTTGGAGCAGAGAGCCGGAGAGATGGAGGAGACGAAGAGTGAGAGAAGACGGGCGCTGCTGCGGGCGATAAAACGTATCGGGAACGCTAATGAAGCCGAATATATAAATTTCACGGAGATAAATGTTATTTATTTCGGCCATAAAGCTCATTGCTTTATTAGAAAAGAGATAATTGTGGAAATTATTGTTTTTTTTTTGGGCGCTCCGAATGCGATCGATCGTGTCGCTGGACATTAGCTTCAAATATCAAACACAGAAAGGACGATAATAATCGCCGATGCCAAAAATATGATCTCAGAACTGTTATCAAGGGAGGGGGTACAACCGTATGCAGATAACAGGCTTTAAACACTCACATTGGGCCTTTTTCGTCTTCTACAATCTAAAGGTAGCCATACACGTACGGGAAATCCTTGAGGATTGGCATGAGCAGTCCAGACCTTGAGGAATTTCCCACTATGTATAGAGGCGGCCTTAGCAGTCCCTGGTGTCACGAACAAAATTCAATTATTTTTTCGCCTTGAGGCCACAACTGCGTAGTCAGATGCAGCGTGTATTAAAATATCATCATCCGTTGATGCCCTGGTGGCAAACTAAATTTGCAAAATCGCAAGAACAATCAACAACCACCATCAGTCAACACTAAGACTTGAAAAACCTTCTGGAGAAAATCCCAAAGGCTGTCTCCTTGAGGATTTCTTCAATAAAATCCCCTCCGTATGTGGGTAAGAGGAAATCCTCAAGAAAATCCAGAAAGCTTTTTCATTGAGAATTTCCTGTACGTGTATGGCTACCTTAAGAGTCTTAAAAAGTCTTTCTAAGATTCCTAGTTTATAGAAGACTAAAAGCATCGTATTTCTCATTTTAATAATATTTACTTTGCTTAGCACAGGCTCATCCTGATAGGGCGAATGTGAATGTTTAAAGGCGGCTATTATCTGCATACGGTAGAAACCAGCGCGCCCGGATAAAATCAGAGTAGGCTTAAAATCTTCCGATGGACGCACTTTTGTCTGGAAAATATTAGGATAAAGATACAGCCAAGCTCCCCAAGTGGCTTTATGTGGTGGTTCAATAATATTTTGGGATGGTATTTCTTTGAAGGCGTGAACGTGGTTCTTGAAGAACGGCGTAACATTCACCAAGATTTCATCACACACCTTTTCCATGGCATCTAAAGACATTTGAGGGAAAATTATTGGAACTAGAGGCGGCAATACAAGATATTGAAACAGTTAAAAACAGAAATTTTCAATATTTCTTCATTCGCAAATTTTCATTGAAAATTTGAAAAAAATATTCAATTTTTTTCCCTCTTTTTCATAATAAAATGTTTTGAGATTGATAAAACAATCCCTTATGTTTGTTTTTTAATAAATAAAATTATTTTTTATAGGTATTTTAAAATTCAAACAATTAATTAAAAATGTAATAAGTGGTGCGCTAATTTTTTCCATTATAAAGAACTTTATGCACTGAATTATTATGTATTTTTTCTTTTTAATAAAATTCTTGTTAATGTTCTGCAAAATTCAAAACAATTGTTATGTCGGCATTGTTAACAATATAGTGTTTGTGTGTATTGTTCAATAAATTATGGTATAAAACGTCGAAAGTTGTTTATTTCTAAATTACATGTTCAATTTTACCTTCATTATTTAATTTGTGGGGTCGCTATATATAAATATTTAATAATTATTGGAAACTACTGCGAGTAATATTACGCTAGACAAAATCTATAAAGCGGATCTTTTAAATCTAATACCGAATGTCCTTGGCCTTCTTTTGTACATAGTTTGCTCTCTTGGCCGCGTGTTTAATAAGCAATCAAAGCGAAACAATTAACGAGCAATTCTACGGATGGTAATGGCCATTAGTTTATGCACAAAGTTATGCCAACATAATTTACGGATAATGGAGAGGAATTAAACGATTAAATTAAATGTCTGAATTATTAATAAATTAACTTCCGTAAGCAATTCAAAATACATGCGCAATGTGATATACGATAAATATTACAAACATTTACAACATAAAATTGTATATGATATTTTATGTAAATTGAATTTCAATTTTGTTTTGCTCTTCAAGTCGATTCTTTTAAGACTGAGTCGCCTCTTTGCAGGTAAACAAGGTTAATAACATTTTCGGAAGTTAAGACTTTTTTGCTCTTTTTTCACTTTTTTCTTCTTGCAAGTCAACTCTTTTTCACGAATCGACTCTCAAAAGCGAGTCATTTCGCTCATCTCTAGTAAAGACAGTAATATGAAATATATATTTATTATATTCTATTTCAATCAAAGTTTGCATTATGCATGAATTTAATTTTTCAATTTAGTTTTACAATTTTACCGCCACAGTAATTTGCATTTTTCTATAATTATTATTTAAATATTAATTTTTAAACAATTAGTTTATTATAAACGCATGCGTGCTCTTTACAAACGTAACCTGTTAGTAGGCGTGGCTTCGAATAAACATATCCGGCAATTGATCTCCATTTATTTGCATGAATATTCCTGTAATCGTATGTTTTTAACTATAATTAAAGTAATTATGCACGTTAATCAAACTTAACAGCGCACGTGCACTGATAAAATCACGCAATAATAATTAACAACAGTCACGCGAATAAATTGTTAATAATAATAAAACGAGTAGCGTACATTGTATGCATTTTGACACGAACAAGTTGGCAAGGTATTTGATATTTCGGAACTGCAGTAGGCCGTGATTTTTGTCCGTGAGTTCAACTCGTACACAATTTCATCCATTGCTCACGTGTGCGGACGAATGGCGCCAAGCTCGATTTAGACACGTTTATTATCATCGGCGCCGAATCAGTTTCGATACAATACTATGAACAATATAACATAAAGAGTTATTTGAGTACTTTGGCTACGCAATTGTAATAAATTGCGATTATAAAAAAAATTAAAAACTTTTGCCAAAATTACTAAAAATTCATTCGAGATTATGATTTAGTGCAATACTACATACTCGTTATTGGATTTTAAATTAATTTCATGTTTACCTATCTGTATTGCCACCCCTGTTACCTCGGCCGTGCCAGAAAAAAACCCGCGAACCATCACTGGATTTTATGCAATACCATATACTGATATACTAGTGACATAGAAAGTAGGCTATATTGAACAAATAAGATGGGAGCATTAAGGGTTAGGGTGCTAGAATTTTATAAAAAATGGTGATGGGCCATCGTGTTACTTTCTCCGACTTGATATTATTTATATTTACGCTTTCATGGTTTATTTTTAATTTAAATCATATTTTAAATGTACATCGAATGTTTTGTTGACTCGGATAAAACTGACGTTTAAAACGTCAAAATTATGAAAGGTGGAAAAATTTTACTTCAAATTCAAAAACTCAGTTTACTCAAAAACTAAAGAAATTTGGAAAAAAACTTATTCTTTAAAAGTTGTTCATTTTGGCATTCTTTACAATTATTATTAACATAAATTTGTTGTAACTATTATCGTTTCATAATTATAAACCAAAAATGAAAAAAAAAATTTTTTTCTCGAATAACAATGATTTAATGAAAAATATTTTCAAACCAAAGATGTTCATTTTTTTATTGTCTTCAATATTTGTTTAATTGTTTTTGTGATATTTTTCATATTTAAGAAAATATTGGAAAAAACAAAAAACAGCGCACACAGGCACAAAACATTTTTTTCCAGAAATTGTTGAAATGGCATCTAGGGACCCCAAAACGGATATTTCCGTAAAAAAAATTTTTGAATAAAAAATCACGATCACGATACTTACTCGTACTTCGTAACGGAGAAAGTAAAAATAATTGATTTTTTAATTATGTAAACAAATAATGATGCTCGTGGAGTTTTCAAGCGAAAATAATATTTCCAGAACTTTGTTGTAAATGCAAAACCATATCTGGCCACGCCCACTGTGTTACTTTTAACTAAAAACGGGCAATAATTACGTAGACTAACCACGCCCACTATCCTATATGCAAGTAGAAAATAAATCTCACTCGATTAATACCCGCGACACCCTTTTCCATACAAAGACACGCTCTTGCATTAGAAACAGCAATAAATTCACAACATTTTTATGTGCATGCATGCATTGTCTACTACCTGTGTGTTGTGTGCGTCCATGCAAATATAATAAAACCGGGATGATTTTATTGGCCACCCCGGTTCTTCTTCTTACACGCCGTCGTCTTTTCGTAGACGTAGTTGGTCGTTATTTACGACCCCATACGGTTGATTGTGCAAATTTATTAGGGCGAAGGGTGCATTAGGTGCACTTATCTGGCCACTTATCCTTCCTACCTTTACGGTCCTCGTTACTAAAATTCCCAGATGCCCCTCGGATGATTTAATAGTCCATAAATGGGACCCCACGTATACACACACACTTGGAAATCTTATGAAATATAACGGCGATAAATAAAATTATAACTGACAAATTGCTAAAAGAAGGGTTTGTTGCTATAATAAAGAGGAGGATTGATTTTTATGATATGAAGTTTTTGTGCTCAAATTATGAGTTTATTTAAATATTTTATTTTAGCTATTATGCTTACACAATTTCCAATTTTGAATTCTACAAACTCTACAAATAAATTTTTGAGGCACAATTTTTTAAATTTCTGTTTTTGTGATAAAGACTGCACTGCGTCATATTTCGCACCTCTGAAGATTTAGTTCTCTGGCAGTCTATAAAATCCAAGAGCTTTTTCCCAGGTGCATCGCATTTATACCGTGCAAGTCTGAGAAAATGGGTATAGACTGGCCGCGCTATGAAGGCATCTGAGGTGATTAACTTGGATCGCCCTCATTTGCGTGAATAGTTAGAAGCCAATATTGCACCAATAGCTAACAGGTAAAGCGTAAACATCTGCGAGTGTAAAGTAACAAAATATCCAATCACTTCTGATGACGGCGGTCTTTTCGACCCTTCCTTATTCACCTCGAATGCCTTCATAGCGCGGCCAGATCATAATAGGTCTGCAATGAGAGCGAGGAAAAGGGGCCCTGTTAGAAAGAAATAATAACTTCCCTTTAGCGTGGAAAATTAGATAATATACCAATTATTGATCGTCTAAAATTTTTCACATTTTTTGACCTCAATACAGACTCCAGATGTGGCTTGTTAAATAATTGATTATACAGCCTTCCAAAATATTTTGAATCCAATATATTTGTCATTCGTATTTGTAATTTATTAACAACAATTTTACCTCGATCTGTATTTTAAGATATATTGCTGAAATAAACTGGTAATTGATTCGCCCATGATCCCGTTCGATTATTGCGTCTACCTGCTAGTTGCATAATACTCCTTCTAAATTATGACCAACTTAACGACTCTTCGCCACGGCATTAGAGATTCTAACGTTATAATCAGCCCCCATACTTTTTTCTCTCTCATCACATCTTCATCCAATCACTGCTTAATCCTCCGCTGCGAGAGCAAGCATTACGTAAAGCGGCGATAAATAAAAATAAACGGCAATAAAAAAGTAACAGATAACGGGCATCCTCCTCTTTTTTTTTAAAGTGCGACCGTATAAATATATACGGTGGTATTATAATGAGGCAGGCCGCCTGCAGATGGGGCCCCCCTATGCGGGCGCCCAAATCGATTCCAAAATTAAAATCGTGCATTGTTTACGAGTACTTGTAAATGAAGCGGCGAGATGAGTGTTCCGAGAAAACGCAGCGCCATCTATAAATAAAACGACGCTTGGAGCCCCCAGACAATTAAAGTTGTAGTGAAAGCTTGAAAGCGGTTCAGGCCGAAACACTTCAAATACAATTTTGTGCATGGCCGTCAACGGCTTGAGTAATTAGAGGGTATTTTCTAATGGAGACTTGAGTGGGTATTTGGAAACCGAACAGTGGGCGTGGCTTTAAAAATCGCGACATACACGTTTCTTTTGGAAAATTTCAACAGGGAAAACTTTAACTTTTAACTTTAACACAGATGTTTTTATACAAACGAGTCCTGAATTTTCTATTTTATTTTGCTTATTTTTTTCTCGACGTCATGCAAAGCGTATTAATGTTTTTTAACGATGAATTTATTGTTTTTACTTTCTCCGTTACGAAGTACGAGAAAGTATTGTGATCGTGATTTTTTTTTTCAAATTTTTTTTTATTTTATTTTGGTTGAGATTTGAGTCCAGTAGGCTGCACGGTGCAAGTGCCGACTTCCAGCAGTTGTGGTGCGCGTATTAATGTATTTTAACGATGTGAATTTTTTTTTTATTTTGGTTAAGATTTGAGTCCTGTAGACTGCACGGTGCAAATCTGAGGTGCAGACTTCCAGCAGTTGTGGTGTCGCCATTTTGAAATATTTTAGTTTGAGAAAAATTGTAGATATTCCTTACAAGTTACATTTTGAGATATACTTTGTGATAATTCAATCAACCTTTCCACTTCTTCATAAAAAAATCTCGAAGAAATGTACGTTCACATGAGTTAAAGTTCAAGTTAATATAGGGGTGGTGGGTTAGCCCAACCCCCGTACAACACAAACGAGGGTTTTGCAAGTGTAAATTAATTAATAAGAAAAGAATCCAACGGTTTTTTGGACCTGTGACAAACATTATTATTTAACCACTTCGCGCCCATGCTGGTTTGATTTAATCCCAGGTTTGATGAAAAATTACTTCTTTGTTGTTGTTAATTTTTTCTACGAAATATGATTTCACTGTCACAAACTTTCCCATTTATGGAAAAAAATATGAAAAAATATTCCATAGATGGCGCTAAAGAAGTAATTTTTTTTGTACAATGTTTTTGTATTCATTGTTTGCTTGTTGCCACATGTGGCGAACCTGGGCGCGATGAGGTTAAAGAAACTGTGGGGAGGGTTGTAAGGGTTGGAGGGTAAGATCGGGCCCATCCACCACCCCCCGTTTCATTGAATTTTTTTTTACAACTTTTGAAACTATTACATCTCTCGTGACCTAACTAAGAAAATAGTGTTTTATAGGTTAGGTTTCAGTGGAAACGAAGGGCGATGAGTGGGCCCTATCCCACCCTCCAATAAACACAAACGAGGGTTTTGCAATTATAAATTAATTGATAAGAAGAGATTCTAGCGGCTTTTTGGACTTTTGATAAACTTTATTATTAAAGAAACTCTGGGGAGTGTTGCGAGGGTTGGCAGGTGACTCTTTGAATCGACTCATTCATGAGTTATCCATCTCTAGTATTTTCTAGCTTTAATAGCTCATCATAGCGACTGGTGAGGTGAGTGTCAAGGCGAGTGGCGAAGCGAGTGGCGAGGCGAGTAGCGAGGCGAGTAGCGAGGCGAATGTGTAGTCGGTTCGCCTCGTTCCTCTCCTCACGGCTCGAAACGCTCGCTCCGAAATCAGTCTTTGGGGATGAGTCAAAGCAGTTGAATATTTTTTTGCTCAAAAACTCTGGAAAATCTGTGCATCTTTACAAATCAAACTGAAATTTTTAAATACATTATTTTTATTTAATTTGTATCTTTGATAGATTCAAGCAATATCGAGCAACCTTTGAATCAGTTGTGTATTGTGTTTTTGATAGATAGGGTTAGTCCACCCTTCTCTATGTGTTCCTAGAGTTATTGATGGGGAGCTTCTTAAGACCATAAATGCCAAATTTGAACTGATTTGATTAATTAGCATAGGAATTAATTAGTGAGGCTTTGTTGAAGTGACATCTAGTGATAAACAGCAAAAATATGGATTGTCATTGTGTTGTCACATGTAAATGTTGCGGTGGCAATTGCCACCACCAGGGCCGAAAGGGTTAGAGAGAGCTGAGAGAGTAATAAAATGTAAACTGGTTATGGCTTGCCATTAACCATTATGGAGGCATAACAAAACAACAAACTACAACTATTCTGGGTACCAAAGGACCAAAACTAAAGGAAACTTGAGGGTAGACTCGCTGGCCAAATAAGGGCAGTAGGGCCCTATATTGGTCCTGAACCTGCTTTAGGAATGTCACATGAAATCGCGAAAGAAATAATCCAAAACAAACTTGTTAAGGAGCATACGAATACAAGAAACATCCACACGCGAAACTCTTCCTTTCAAGGCCATTACCTAATACCCAATCTGGCGTTTTAGACCAAACTACAAATACTCATAGAACTAATAACTGGAGACTGCGGTCTGAAGATAGAATTGGACTCCACTGAGACCCTCAATGCCGATGGAGTACAAAGAAACCTTGCAGCATCTGCTATGTGAATGTGAGGCATTTGAGATGAAACAAACAGCTTTATTCTGAAAACCCAACCTAGCCGACGACGTAGCTTTGATAACAATCTCTTGTGTCAAATTTGCTGAAGAATCTGAAGCTTCGCCTTCGAACTAAATGTGCAGTGAAGCTGGTTTCCAATGTTCCTTTTTCAACAAGGAGAACATCATCGTCGACTTCATGGACGACATAGAACGGCCAGATAAGTAAATCCCCTGAGGTATGTAGTAGGACCACGGAGACCGCATGCAGGGACCCCTTGAAGAAAAAAAAGTTACTAGTGTCAAATTTGCTGAAGAATCTGATGCTTCGCCTACGAAACAAAAGCATCAAGGAAGTAAATGTGCAGTGAAGCTGGTTTCCAATGTTTCTTTTTCAACAAGGAGAACATCATCCTCGACTTCATGGAAGAAATAGAACTGCCAGAGAAGTAAATCCCCTGGAGTATGCAGTAGGACCACGGAGACCGCATGCAGGGACCCCTTGAAGAAAAAAAGTTACTAGTGTCAAATTTGCTGAAGAATCTGATGCTTCGCCTACGAAACAAAAGCATCAAGGAACTAAATGTGCAGTTAAGCTGGTTTCCAATGTTTCTTTTTCAACAAGGAGAACATCATCCTCGACTTCATGGACGAAATAGAACTGCCAGAGAAGTAAATCCCCTGAGGTATGCAGTAGGACTACGGAGACCACACGCAGGGAGAAAAGTGAAAAAAGTTACTAGTGTCTTCACTTTTTGATGATGCCATCTGTTTTTCTCCGAATTTGTTACCCAGGAGAGCGTTATTTTATTATTTACAGATGCTGCGTCCAGTGGCCGAAGATGTTTTTCTTTATCAAACTCGGTGATATCTTAGAATTTGTTAAAGCAGCAAGGCTGATTTTATTGTCTGTAAGGATGCAGATATCTTTCAGCCGATTTATTTTTTAGGCATGCTGGAAAATCGTAGGGTGCTTTTTCAGAGGAATTTTTGGTTCAAAATTCAGGTCAGCGGAGGATATCTTTCTCTTGCTAATTCCTTCTTTTTGGCAATATAAATATAAAGCGCGATTTAGAATAACACCCTTCTAAGGAAACAACAAGAATGGGTTACTCCAACCTACATACGGTAGGGTTATAACTTTTTTTGAAAATTTTACCATTCGATGAACTTTTGCCTATTCGTTAGTTTTACTGTTTACGTTAGTTATTTAGACTAAAACACCTCCCGCACTGAATGTAATTTCACCTCTTGTAAGGGGAGGATCAGATGTGTGACTCACCGATTTTATCCATCTTTGGCACACGTGTAGGTCATAACTAAGAGTGTAACTGGTGCAAGTAATAAGGCGCACTATTCAACCGTTTTTGAGAAAAAATGTTTTTTTAAATTTGTTATTCATTCGAATGTTTATATACCTTTTGCTTTAAAAAACATATAGCGACCTTTTGGCGCATCGATAAAACCTCAGATTCGTAGTCGGAAGGTCGAAGGATCGAACCCCATTGTGGACGTTGGATTCATTCATTTTCTTTTCATGGTTTTTATAAATCCATGAGTATTTAAATATCTTAATTTCAGAATCAATCAATTTTTTTCTCAAAAACGACTGAATAGTGCGCCCTATTACTTGCACCTGTTACACTCCTAGTCATGACCTACACGTGTGCCAAAGATGGATCAAATCGGTGAGTCACACATCTGATCCTCTCCTTGTTAGTTATAACAGAATATTATAGCACTTCATGAGGAAGCTCTTCTCAGATTTGAAAAAGTCATAAAATATATAAATCAGCAGTTGAGTCTGCAATAAAGAAGACGTGTAATTTTGCATCAACTACAAAACGTCGTCCCAACATACCACAAATGGAGAATGTCATAAATGTGACCCTTTGCAAAATGCCTTTGAACAAAGACATTGTTGGTAGGTATTTTGGTTTGTACAATGAACTGAAAGGCCGGGCCGACCGAATAAGGAGGATATGTGAAGAATTGCAGAAGCTATGGGATAAGTTAAACTTCCCTTGTCTTTCTAAACAATAAGTTTCAAAAGAAGTTGAAAAGCTTGTAATTTTGAAAAATATAGAAAACGGGAGAATAGTTCGCATAAGGTACTTGTAATTACTTTCTTATCTGTTTTTCTTAGATTTCTGAAGAAGTTCTGCGTCTAGTCTGTAGCAGATCTACCTGTGGTCCAGCATCGATAATGTTTCTTTTGAACAACACTTGCCTGTCCTTCATGTGTTTACTTACACCCGTGCTGCCAAATGTGATATCGAGCTTCTCTTATATTCTGGATTCCCAGCCTCTATTGAGTATTTGATCAGTGACGGCTCGCGGGGTGACTCATGGTACGGCCGAGGTAGCAGAGGTGTTAATACAAATAGGTGTGGTCACAACCGACCCTACCTATCTGTATTGCCACCTCTGCCACCCCGCGAGACATCACTGTATTTGACAGTTAGTAAAGTAAATTTCAAGTAAAGCCCATTTTGTTGGTGTCTGTACTTCCAAACACTAGAAGTTGGGCATTAATGAAACTAACATTACTGATTTCACACTGTCTGATAATAGCCTCCTGTTCATGTATCGGAGGTGGATCTTTAGCTTCGAAGGGTTAACATTACTGATTTCACAGTGTCTGATTATAGCTTCCTGTTCATGTATAGGAGGTGGATCTTTAGGGTGGATATTGAGAGATTAGAAAAACCTTACCTCCGCCAAGATTCAGTACTTGAGCCGCACCCTCTTAATGTTGTGAATGAATTTGAATTACATTTAGCTCTCGAAGCAATTATAAAAGCCCCCCCCCCAATCTACAGTTTGATCATTTATCTAAATTGTAATCGTTGCTTGCCAGAGGGTGTACCCGTCCGCAGATAACAGAGGCGTGTATTGTGCAGCAATTAAACTCGCGCAACCCTCTCGTCCCTTCCCCCGTTCGCAAGCTCCCCTCGCTCCCTCGTCCGTGCCGCCCCCAAGATAAAATATAATCTGTAGTTTTAACTTTTACCATAAAAACGGCAACAAATCCGGGCGAACTCCCGGCAGGCATTAGTGGACATAACTTCCCGGGAGAAGAGGAGAGCGACTCCATCTCTATAAACATAACTAAGTTAATTTTGCGAGAGACATAAACCGGAAGTTCCGATGCGCGGAATTTAATTTCCGTGAAATAGTATCTCTAATAAATTTGCATCGTGCTGACGCCGGAGCCGGAGCCGCCCTTTTCCTACCATCCCAGACAAACTTATCTCATTACACGTCTAGGACGGGCGGGATGGAAGTTCCGAGCGGAGGGTTTTATGGCGCTGCGAGAGAGGGACTTTCATGGCCCGGGAAAGCATAACTCTCCGAAGAAAAATAGTTGTGAACACAGCCCCCCCAGCTTTTATAGTTCCTAGTAAGCAAACGGAAATTGCGTGAGCTAAATTGTTAACTTTCTTATTAAAGATTTTTATAGTAAGCTTCATCGACTTTATAATTTCCATGATAATAATACATAATTATTATTTTGATTCGTTTAGATAGATCGTAATAATTAGTTAAAAATCTGAATAAACGAATAAGGTATAGTCAAACGTGAGTTAAACTGGCATGTCTGGTACATATAAAGCGAGATCGAGGACTGAGCATAGTCTCGATCAAAGCAACCAGAAACACTGAAATACCGGCCGCATCAGTGAAGTCGACCTCACATGTAAATATTATTTGCCGATAAACCTCGCACCAATGAATTCTAGGAGACTAAAGAGAGAGAAACTTCACTCACACGCCATACTATACCAGTTCGGAGTATATACAATTAACTTTGTTGCTATAAACACACGTAATTATTACTTTGATGAAAATAATGTTACTTAAATTAATTATAATTTGGCAACTGCGCACAGGTTTCGGCCTTACTATGCTTCGTCAGCATAGTTTAGTCAAACGAATCGATTTACACGTGAAAAAAGACATGTGTAAGCCCCTTGGAAATTTGTTAAGAAATGCAACTTTCTTAATAATCATCGTAGACTATTGAATTTCACCTTTTTACTTTCTCCGTTACGAAGTACGAGAAAGTATTGTGATCGTGATTTTTTTTTCAAAAATTTTTTTTGCGGAAATATCCGTTTTGGGGTCCCTAGATACCATTTCAACAATTTCTGGAAAAAAAATTTTTGTGTCTGTGTGTGTGTCTGTGTGTGTGTGTGTGTCTGTCTGTGTGCGCTGTATCTCAAAAACTAACAGAGCAATTGATATGAAACTTTTAAGATACGGCTTATTTGATAATCTGAAGAACTGAAAAGCTTTTGGTAAAATTTCGTACACCGGAAGTTGGTGTTTACCTTAACCGTTTTTTGTTTTTTGCCAATATTTTCTTAAATATGAAAAATATCACAAAACATTTAAACAAACATTAAATACAACAAAGAAATGAACATCTTTTGCTTGAAAATATTTTTCATAAAATCATTGCTATTCGAGAAAAAAAATTATTAATTTTTTTTAAATTTTTGGTTTATAATTATGAAACGATAATAGTTACAGCAAATTTGTATGAATAATAATTGTAGAGAATGCCAAAATGAACAACTTCTAAAGAATAAGTATTTTTCGAAATCTAGTTAGTTGTTGAGTAAACCGAGTTTTTGAATTTGAAGTATAATTTTTCCGTTTCATAATTTTGACGTTTTAAACGTCAGTTTCATCCGAGTTTACGCAACGCTCGATGTACATTTAAAATATGATTTCAATTGAAAATAAACCATGAAAACGTAAATATAAATGGCTATGATACCATCAAGTCGGAGAAAGTAACATGATGGCCACATCACCATTTTTTTCATCAGAAAAACGAGAGAAATTGATTGCCGTTAAAAAATTTCAGCTATCTTCAATAGCAAAAAAATTAGCTAGTCACCATGAACATTTTAGAAAATTAAAAAAAAATTGATTTTTCAGACTTTGATCGGCCGTCGCGGCTAAACGAAAACTCCAAATTGAACGCGGTTTGCAAATCTGAGCTCCTCGTACGTCAATTGGTCGGAATAGAGATTTTTAATTTTTTGACAAAAACGTGAAAAAAGACATGAGTAAACCCCTTGGAAATTTGTTAAAAAATGCAACTTTCTTAATAATCATCGTAGACTATTGAATTTTACCTTTTTTTCATCAGAAAAAAGAGAGAAATTGATTGCCGTTAAAAAATGTCAGCTATCTTCAATAGCAAAAAAATTAGCTAGTCACCATGAACATTTTAGAAAATTTAAAAAAATAATTGATTTTTCAGACTTTGATCGGCCGTAGCGGCTAAACGAAAACTCCAAATTGAACGCGGTTTGCAAATATGAGCTCCTCGTACGCCAATTAGTCGGATTAGAGATTTTTAATTTTTTGAAAAAAACGCGAAAAAAAACATGAGTAAACCCCTTGGAAATTTGTTAAAAAATGCAACTTTCTTAATAATCGTCGTAGACTATTGAATTTTACCTTTTTTTCATCAAAAAAACAAGAGAAATTGATTGCCGTTAAAAAATTTCAGCTATCTTCAATAGCAAAAAAATTAGCTAGTCACCATGAACATTTTAGAAAATTTAAAAAAATAATTGATTTTTATTTACTGCGTAGCCCTGGAATGGATCTCTGCATAGTATTAACGTTAGAGACGAGATGGCGCCTAACACACAAAAATATTGAAAATTAATCTGGAGGCAATGCCGCCTATCTCACATTTTAAATACGAAATTAATTTAGAGCAGCGAATTTTAAATGTTTATTGAGTAATACCTATTTCATATTACTATCCTTATCATTAAAAGGTTTCTTTAAATCATCTACAAAATCATTGCTATAGCCCGTTCTCTGGAATCTGGCGGCTGTGGTCGTAAAAGAAGGTCTGAGCTTGGTAAGTAGGGGACGTAGGGGACGTAAATATTTGTTGAGAAGTACTGGTGTAAAATAGGAGCGAAGGACAGTAATAAATGTATGTGATGCAATTAGACGAACCACCAAAACCTTTTCTTCGAGGGTGCGTGGATCCTCAGGGCGGACCGTTTTACGACCTCAGCCGCCAGATTCCGGCGAACAGACTATATCTGTACAGATGTTTCTATCACTATTTTGTAGATGAACGTTCAGGTTGAACATTCAAATATTCAGAGTATATTATTAAAACACATTTTATAACAAACTGACCGCCCGAAGCATATAAACTTTTTTCGGTGCAATCATTAAAAGATAAAACCCGATACCGATAAGAACATAATTTGGGATTTATGAAGCCTTCCAGTGTGCTCGGTGATAAGCTTCTGGGCTCACGATAAAAGTATATGGAGTAATTTGTTCCCCGCGATAATTTTCGTCCGAGCCTCGGCAAAGAGGTTAAACGCCATTGACACGAACACGCTTTTTAACGTCGTCCTTCTCCCTTCGTTTCGGGGTTAATAACATTTCTGCATTTCCGAGCCCGAGTTTACGACCTCGAGCATTCCGCTTGCATTGCCGACTTCGAGATTATACACACGGAGGGACACGTTGTGGTCTCAAAGAGTTTATACTCGCAAAATAAATCATTATTACTAATAAAAAATATCTAAGAATTGCTGAAATGGGTAAAGCCTTTTATGACAAAAACATGAATACTAATAATTAATATCATGGATTGGATATTCAGAAGGATATACAAGAAGGTTTGGGATAGCATTTTACCCAAATAAAATCACGCTTTAACTGCCGGCCAAAATTGATGTTATATTTTTTTTTCTTTTTTTTGACTTTGGCAAGTGCCCTTCAGTCACATCAGTTGTTGTATTTGTACTATTGCTGTTATAGATTTCATCTAATTATACAAATTCGATGCATTAGCTTTGCTATCTCAGTAACTGTAAGAGGTATTTCACATATCAAATACGCCCCTAAGAAATTACATGGCAACATAGTGCCAAGATATCTCCAATGCCGTTCATGTGAATTTATTTCTGTTTAGTGTAATTGATTATAAATGATGTTTAGAAACGATTATTGTTTTAATTTTTTTCTGCCTGGTTGCATAACTAGGAAATTAAATTTTTGATTATTTATAAAATTTGGAAACAAAAATAAACTTGCGCGCATAGAAATCGGCCCACTGTAAACTTTTGACTTTAACTATTTTTTTAGCTACTAACCATCAGATAAAAAAATATATGCCGTTTGAAAGACAATTTAATATGCTTTAATATGAATTAAAATGTATCAAGAGTGCTAGTTGTTTATAATAGTTTCTAAAAAAAATAGTTAAAGTCAAAAGTTTATAGTGGGCCGATTTCTATGCACGCAAATATTCTCGTATAAGATGGCTAACGTCATTACTTAAAAACAAATGACGACTGAAAATCGACTTTTATGCAAAAATGTGTATTTGTATCAAAGAAAATCGACCTGTTCCAGGATTTTTTCCAAAAATATTTTATGTCGGGTTTACTGAATTTATTTCATAAACTTGCACGCGGATGTATATGACGTCTACTTTACAACGGATGCAAACAAATTTTTATTATTACCACATTATATAGATGTTTATTATTATTAACCATGTAACTAAATATAAAATTAAACAACATTTAACACCAATTAATAGTTGTACACTATTAAACGAAGCGTTTTGATATTGAAATTAATTACGTAAATAAGGGCCTCGAATCATTCATCCATCCATCATACCATTACAAAACCATGAATTTCAATTGGAGCCCATAAAGCAATTTGAGCTTGAGTTTAACGTGATGGCGTTCATTAACAGTGGCTACGCCCACACAAGACAGATTTCAATAAACTCATAAGTAATAAAGTGCTCATTAATGGCTCTCTAAATACACAATTACTAAAAGACGGTAGCTTTATGTTGCCGTAATTTCACGGATGACCGTGTAATTACTGCAAAGTAATACTCGAAGTTTTCATAATTAAAAGCCGCATGCGTTGCCTGTATTAATGACACACATTGATTCTTTAAAGATGGAAAGAAATTCATTTACGGCGGTTAGTTTTTGCGTCCAAAAAAATAACAGATAATCGAAGAAAGCTTAGTTATAGCCAGAATCGATAAATCCAAAACTATAATCTTTGAAAAGATAATTACTGCCGCCTCAAGATAATTTTTTTGTTTTCTAATCTTTGAAATCTTTCTCGAAATTCTTAAAACGAATTTTTAAAATGAACAACTTGAAAATTGGAAGATAATTTTTTTGGGCCGGATTATTTCGACTTCTAGGTAAAAGAATGTGCATATTATAATATATTCATGAAGCTAAATCTGTTTTAAATAAATTTTGAAAGTTTGAAGTTTGTAGCGATTGTTTTAACATTTTTTAGCAATTTTTTTAAATGAACAACTTGAAAATTGGAAGAAAATTTCTTTAGGCGAGACTATTCCGATTTCTAGGCAAGAGAGTACGCAGATTATAATAAATTCATGAAGCTAAATTTGTTTTGAGTAAACTTTAAAAATTTGAAATTTGGAGCAATTGTTTTTACATTTTTTTAGCAAATTTTTGAAATGAACAACTTGAAAATTGGAAGATAATTCCTTTAGGCCGGATTATTTCAATTTCTAGGCAAAATAGTATGCAAAATTCAATACATTTATGAAGCTGAATCTGTTTTGAGTAAATTTTGAAAGTTTAAAGTTTGTAGCAATTGTTTTTAAATTTTTTAGCAAATTTTTAAAATGAACAACTTCAAAATTGAAAGATAATTCCTTTAGGCTGGATTATTTCGATTTCTAGGCAAAATGGTATGCAGATTACAATACATTTATGAATCTGATTTTGTTTTGAGTAAATTTTGAAAGTTTGAAAATTGGAAGATAAGTTCGTTAGGCCGGATTATTTCGATTTCTAGGCAAGAGAGTATGCAGATTATAATAAATTCATGAATCTGAATCTGTTTTGAGTAAATTTTAAAAGTTTGAAGTTTGTAGCGATTGTTTTAATATTTTTTAGCAAATTTTGAAAGCGAGCAACTTGAAAAATTGAAACATAAGATCTTTAAGCTGGATTATTTCGATTCATAGACAAGAGAGTATGCAGATTATTATAAATTCATGAATCTGAATCTGTTTTGAGTAAATTTTGAAAGTTTGAAGTTTGTAGCAATTGTTTTTAAATTTTTTTAGCAAATTTTTAAAATGAACAAGTTGAAAATTGGAGGATAAGTTCTTTAGGTCGGATTATTTCGATTTCTAGGCAAGAGAGTATGCAGATTATAATACATTCATGAAGCTGAATCTGTTTTGAGTAAATTTTAAAAGTTTCAAGTTTGTAGCGATGGTTTTTACATTTTTTAGCACATTTTTAAAATTAACAACTTGAAAATTGGAATATAATTCCTTTACGCCGGATTATTTCGATTTCTATACAAAATAGTATGCAGATGGCTGAAAGACCTCCGGTCGATAGCCAATTAAGAATTGCGGAAAACCATAAATTTTTATATGTATGTATATATATTTGTATCAATTCTTAAATAAAGATGTTTGTATATATAGTATGCAGATTACAATGAATTAATGAAGCTGAATCTGTTTTGAGACAATTTTGAAAGTTTGGAGTCTGTAGCGATTGTTTGAATATTTTTTAAGCAAATTTTTAAAATGAACAACTTGAAAATTGGAAGAAAAGTTCTTTAGGCGAGATTACTCTGATTTCTAGACAAGAGAGTATGCAGATTATAATAAATTCATGAAGCAAAATCTGTTTTGAGTAAATTTTTGTATCAATTCTTAAATAAAGATGTTTGTATATATAGTATGCAGATTACAATGAATTTATGAAGCTGAATCTGTTTTGAGACAATTTTGAAAGTTTGAAGTTTGTAGCGATTGTTTTTACATTTTCTAGCACATTTTTTAAATGAACAAGTTGAAAATTGGAAGATAAGTTCTTTAGGCCGGATTATTTCGACTTCTAGGCAAGAGAGTATGCAGATTTTAATATCTTCATGAAGCTGAACCTGTTTTAAGTAAATTTTCAAAGTTTTTATATTTTTTTTGACCAACTTCTAAAATGTGCAATTTGAAAATTTAATTACACGGTGTTTATATGTGATTATTTTAAAATATAAGTAAGGGATGTTTGCATATTATTCATTAAGCTGAATCTATTTTAAGCGAATTTTGAAATTTTGAAGTCCGTACCAATTGTTTTTTTTATTTGTTTTTTGCTTAACTTTGAAAATGTGAAATTTGGGTCATTCCATGTCAAATTAAATATCAAGTGTGCTCCAAAATTTCCAATTTGCCTATTTTTTTTTATCTGGGTTTGGATTGCCCATAAAATGAATTTTTATTTTTTTCAGATTTTTTACATTACTATTTGCAGAGATACAGCTCCTTGAATTTTGGCAGTCGATGTTCCGCAGATTATTTCCGACTGTAGTTATAAAAGAAGGAGCACCTAGGCCATTTCTTTATCTATTAAGCAATTCGGAAATTTTTGAGCCTCGACTCGACTTTAAAAAATGTCATGACCCATTTGAGAATCATAAGTTGCTCTTTTTATGTGTGTTTATTTTGACTACTAGGTAAGGGATGTTAGCAGGTTATTAAATATTCATAAAACTGAAGCTATTTTGAGTTGATTTCAAAGTTTAAAATTTTCAAGGCACATTTTGTTGTTTCAAAGTCAGTGCCTACTCTTCAATTTTTAAAAATCATCAACTAACTACTATAAGAAACAATTTAATGAAAAGTGTACGACATCATTAATTGTTGAAGGTGAAAAGCTACTCAAAAATGAAATAAAAATAAAACTTAAAAAATCGAAGCTTTGAAGATTTTCTATGAATCTTCGAATCTTTAAAGCTTCGAACCTTCGAAATTGGAAATCTTCGAAGAAAAATTCCAACCTTCGAATATTCGAATCTAAGAAACAATTTAATGATAAGTGTAAGACATCATTAATTTTTGAAGGTGAAAAGCCACTCAAAAATAAAACTTAAAAAATCGAAGCTTTGAAGATTTTCTATGAATCTTCGAATCTTTAAAGCTTCGAACCTTCGAAAATGGAAATCTTGGAAGAAAAATTCCAACCTTCGAATATTCGAATCTAAGAAACAATTTAATGACAAGTATAAGACATCATTAATTTTTAAAGGTGAAAAGCTACTCAAAAATGAAATAAAAATAAAACTTAAAAAATCGAAGCTTTGAAGATTTTCTATGAATCTTCGAATCTTTAAAGCTTCGAACCTTCGAAATTGGAAATCTTCGAAGAAAAATTCCAACCTTCGAATATTTGAATCTAAGAAACAATTTAATAACAAGTATAAGACACCATTAATTTTTGAGAAAAGCCACTCAAAAATGAAATAAAAAATTAAACTTAAAAAATCGAAGCTTTGAAGATTTTCTATGAATCTTCGAATCTTTAAAGCTTCTATCCTTTGAAATTGGAAATCTCCGAAGAAAAAATCCAGCCCTAATATCTGTAGAGTCACGCAGGGATGAATATAATATAAAGGGGCCGCGTATTAATATGATTTCGATGCGAAATAGCAATCGACATTCCACAACCACTCAGAACAATTGTTGGACACCCGATACTTCACAAAAGCTATTTTTACACCAAGCTTCAAGCATTCGCCCTCCTATTGTGGGGCACGTGCTATTTATCCGGATAATCCGAAATCAATATTTCACCCTCATACTATGTTTGCGCCCTTAATTTAATCGAGAGCCATAAAATCATCCAACCCTTTCGTTGCCCGTGATAAGGGTGCGCCCTTTTCCATCCTGCGGGAATTGAGGAAGCTTTGCGAGAGGGGGGTGGGGGGATTAAAATGGGCCCTTAATTGTCTGCCCACGTAAGCTGAGGGCTTAATGGCCCTGCCCGGATCCTGCGGACCCATCTTCCGTTTCCAAGCGACGACGATGCGGCCATTTGCGCCGTCCCACCCCGGACGCAAAAACGGACCTTTTCGGAAGTTTAATTAACGGGCCCCCACTCTGTTTTTAGTGACAGCTGACAACTTTCAGCATTCATCTGTATTTAAAACCCTGCTTAGCCAAGTACAAATACTAAACTGATGTAACTAAAGGGCACCTGCCAAAGTAAAAAAAACCCTGCTGTCTGATGGACTAAAGGCCTTTGATATCAATGGAGGAAACCTTTAGATCGGTGGTCTTCCGAGCCAAATTTAGTGACAGATGTTACTTTCAATAATAGTCTAAGTTTATAACTAGCTGTTTGAAGTCTTCTGATGTAATGGTGTTCTGAAAGAGGGGATTTTTGCATCAATAGTCTTCAAAGTCAAATTTAGTGATAGCTGTTGCTCTCAGCATTAGTCTGTATTTTGAAGGGTCTTCCGATAGAAGAAACTTTTAGATCAGTGGTCTTCAAAGTCATATTTAGCGACAGTTGTTACTTTCAGAATTAGTCTGTCTTTAGAAACTAGCTGTCTGAAGGCTTCTAATGTAGTGGTCGTATGAAAGAGGAAACTTTTAGATTAGTGATCTTCGAAGCCATATTTAGTGACAGGTGTTACTCTCAGCATTAGTCTGTATTTTTAAGGCTTCTGATGTAATGGTCTTCCGATAGAAGTAACTTTTAGATCAGTGGTCTTCAAAGTCATATTTAGCGACAGCTGTTATTTTCAGCATTAGTCCGTCTTTAGAAACCAACTGTCTGCAGACGCCTGATGTAGTGGTCGTATGAAAGAGGAAACTTTTAGATTAGTGGTCTTCGAAGCCATATTTAGTGACAGCTGCTACTCTCAGTATTAGTCTTTAATTTGAAGGCTTCTGATATAATGGTCTTCCGATAGAAGGTACTTTTAGATCAGTGGTCTTCAAAGTCATATTTAACGACAGCTGTTACTTTCAGCATTTGCCTGTCTTTAGAAACCAGCTGTCTGAAGGCTCATGTTGTAGTAGTCGTATGAAAGAGAAAACTTTTACATCAGTGGTCTTTAAAGTCATATTTAGTGACAGCTGTTACTCTCAGCATTAGTCTGTATTTTGAAGACTTCTGATATAATAGTCTTCCAATACAATGAACTTTTAGATAAGTGACAGCTATTAATTTCAGCAGACTTTCGAACAAGGGAACCTTTAGATCAGTAGTCTGCCAAATTAAACAACAGTGGCCACTGTTAGCAATATTCTGTATTTAAAACTCTGCTGTCTACATTCCTGAAGGCTTCTGATCTCATTGGTTTTTTGCTAGAGGGAACTTCTAGATCAGAGGTCTGTCAAATTAAATGATAGCTGTCTTCTTCTTCTTCCATTGTCTCAACAACCCTAGGTGGGTCTTGGCCTGCTCTACCACGCGACTCCAATCTTCTGTATCCTCCACACATCTCCTCTATTCAATTATATTCATTGTCCATAGGTCCTCCATTACCTCGTCCTCCCATCTCTTTCTCAACCTTCCTCGAGCCCTTGCGTGTACCGGCTTCCCTTTTGTCATTTCCTTCCTCTCTTTTCCTTTCTCCACTCTCATTATATGCCCAAAACATCGCAGCCTCTGTGGTTTGAAAAATCGTACAATATCCGCCTCTTCAGTAAACTCATTTAACTTGTAGGGTTACTTAGAGCAAGGAAAGTCTGAGGATCAAGGAAAACCAGTTTTCGTTACCCAGGATATGGATATAAAAAAATAATAATAACGATTTTTTTACGTAGGTACACATTCATAAAACGTGAATAAAGTTCCTGTTCTCCCTTTGAGGAATTCTTCTTATAAGAATTGAGTTTTTTTTTAAATTTATTTAACACCCAGACGTTAAGAACTCATAGTTCATCCGTATTCTCCATGTATTATTTTTCTCCTGCACTGGTCCGTCACTGTCAGCATTATTCTGTATTTAAAACTATGTTGCCTAAATGTCTGAAGGCTTCTGATCTACTGATATAGGAAAATTTTAGATCAGAGCTCTTCAATGTCTAATTTAATTAAAGCTCTCACTTTGTCTGAAGGTTTCTGATAGAGGGAATCTCCTGCACTGGTCCGCCACTGTCAGCATTATTCTGTATTTAAAACTATGTTGTCTAAATGTCTGAAGGCTTCTGATCTTCTGATAGAGGAAACTTCTAGATCAGAGCTCTTCAATGGCTAATTTAATTAAAGCTCTCACTTTGTCTGAAGGTTTCTGATAGAGGGAACCTTAAGAGCAATGGTCTTAAAACTTTGTTGAGTATGGAATAATGATTATTATTTTACATGAAACTCCTTCAGAAAAGAGACACTCCAGAACGTAACATTTTAGAATGAAATAATTAAATTAACTTTTTACCAATTGAATTTTTTGAATTTCGTTATTGTCTGATATGCGGAACCTTTAGGTATCATGGAACACCGTTTGAAGACCCCTCATTTAGATGGAAGAAGAACTATGTTGTGATGCTCAGTAACAACAAAGGAAAAGTAAGTCAAATTTGGGAAATGTTGGAGAGGCGGCGCTTGGCATGAGTTTACAAGGATTGATTTGATCAGATCCACAGTAAGTTTCTTTGGATAGTTAACGATTTCAATTATTTAGGAATCAAAAATAATAGGAGGCTCAGTTACTCAAATATACACGGCAGAAGCATCTGGCGATCGATGGCCAGTTATGTAAAAAGCAACGTCGCCTCGTGGATCTTCGATGGAGAGGCTAAGACAGAGATGCCACTCGTGCTGCACTAGTTACTCTTATGGAGGAAGAAAATATTCCACTGCTGTATTGCTCACATTTTCTTTCGTAGCTTCCTCTCCAAACAGCCACGAGCCGCCGCTGGCAAAAAGTACCATCAATACTAATAGCAAGCAAACTTACACCGTAGAATTATCTTCTGAACGATATTTAGTTTGGCAAAGCGGAATAAATATCAAACATACGAGGCTGAATTCTTTAAACTTTCAGGGGAGAGTTGTAACTCCGTAACCTCCCTCTATATACACCACTGAGTATACATCGAGCAAGGTAGATTTAACAATCAAACGGCCTATCAACATTTGGCCCTAACTTCTATCGTTGATAAAGTCTGGCCGCGCTATGAAGGCATCTGAGGTGATTAACCCTTATTTGCGTGTTGGGCGGGTGCTGAATGCCTGAGGTTCTCAATAAGCGAACAAGAGATGTTGGTTTGCACGCATATTTATTTCCAAAGTTATCTGTAACCTTTCAAGAGCGACTGATTTATAAATAGAAGCCGATACTTCACCAATAGCTAGCAAGTAAAGTGTAAACATCTGTGAGTGTAAAGTAACAAAATATCAAATCACTTATGATGAGGGCGGCCCTTCCGACCCTTCGTTAATCACCTCAGATGCCTTCATAACGCGGCCAGAGTATACTTGTAAAATCATTTAATTGTAAGATGAATATAAATGAAACAAAAAGCGTGATTGTAGTGGTTACGACTGTGACTGTTAGTGATAATATGATGATTTAATTCCTACGTTTTTTGAGAACGGAGACGTTCAAGACAATAGAGTTTTAGAATGTGACCATGCTAGGAAATTTGCATTTTCTTTTCAAAGAAATTAATGTTTTATTTTCCGTTAATCTAATTTTTATTAAAAAATAGGTAGACAAAGTCGATAAAGCATAAACGTTTGAACCGAAGAACAGCGCCATCGCGCGGCAATCCCGTGAAACGCTTGAGAGGGTCGCTAAAAATAAATTCGAAAACGAACCGCTCGCAATTATTCGTAAACACATGCATAAATTAGCGTGTAATTAGCGTAATCTACACTCCAACTCATAAAACTTTATCGGCCCATTATAGTAGCCATGATTTATTTATTAATTGCGCACATAAAAATCGCTATAAATCCCCCCATGATTTACAGCCGCACAGCGGTGACATCTATGCGTGATATTTACAAGTTTCGCATAAATAAATTTAACTAAACCAAACATTAAATTACATATTGCGCGTTGATGTGAAAAGATTAGGTTGAAAGAGGTGGATTTAATTTTGTTAGTGTTCGTGCTGGTTTATTCGGGTAACGAACCGATCCTGTATTGTAAAACAGCAGGGTTCTGTAAGTCGTTCGTCGGAGGCAACAGAGAGGGATGACGCCCGCATTATTTACCCCCGCCGCGCGCGCTCCATCAAGCGGCCATGAACGACGCGCCAATCACAGCGCGCCGAAATTGATGGTCGTCGCAATGGGCGGGATATCCGCGCCGTTGCCATTGGTTACCACCCGCCCGCCATCACCTGTTTCCCCAGCAACGCGCCGGTTGAACCGCGCCCACCGTCAACCATGTTGCCCCACTATTGATTTCACGAGTATCCAGTTTTGAATTTCGGAAATATTTACAAATCATTACCGGTAGGTCAGTTTTTACTGCTTTAAATGCTTGTATAAATATTGTTGGACTATATAAATTAAGGAAAGTAAACTTGTAAACAAATAAAACGCGGGAATGACCGTCGTAAACTGCGACGGCACGCTTGCGTTTATGTAGAAGAATGTTATTAATCATTGTATTGTAAATCATCGTCCTGAACAAAAACAATTAATTAATGAAAGGATAGTTTTTAAAATTCCTTACAAATAATTAATTAAAACTCAGGTTGAAAGACCTCGGTCGATTTGTAGCGTAATGTTATTATGAATTAATTCCTCATTTTCAAAAAAATTCAAATCTTTGTTCACACTCAAATATCAATATTGAAATTTTTACAGTACTTTGCTATCATATAGGTGTACAAAATGTGCAAAAATCAATTTATTATATAGAGATAACTAGCCCCGAACTTTATAAAAAATAAAGATTTTCAAATTAATTCCTCATTTTCAAAAATTCATATCTTTGTTCACACTCAAATATCAACATTGAAATTTTTACAGTACTTTTCTATCATATAGGTGAACAAAATGTGCGAAAATCAATTTTTATATAGAGATAACTAGCCCCAAACTTTATAAAAAATATAGATTTTCAAATTTCAAAAAATTATAAAAAAATAAGGAGACATTTGTCAGTGTTCTTGCTCTATATAAGGCTAGTGGTTTATGATATCTAACTAGAGAAAAAAAATTCACTGTGATAAATCATTCCTTGGTTGAAATTTTTGGGTCTAAAAAGTGGATTTTCAAAATTTTCAATACCAAACTTTGAAGGTCAAAAATACACTGTGATAATTCATTCCCTGGTTGAAATTTTTAGGTCTAAAAACTGGATTTTCCAAACTTTGGAGGTCATGTTGACTGGTTATTTTTGAATTTGGGGTGTTTTTGATAATAACATTGTTGTAAACTTTTCTAGAAACAAACATGTCAATTGCAATGTTGTAACTTAACCCAGTGCAGAGATATTCAAATTAACGATAATGTCTCCAATTTGAAAAACGCCGTGCTCTTACAAATAAAAATGGCCGCGATTCAGTAATGGTATAAGGTAATTTATTTTAGAAACTTCTTAATTATAGGGTAATCACATATAAAAAAATCAAAATATTTAAAAATTGTCAAGCAACCAACTTAATTTTTATTGAATCACTTGGATTGACTCGAAATGAAATTTTCTCAATTTAATTTTGAAACATTTAGAAGTTAAGAACAACTATTAACAAACAAAGCTATTTTATTTTTATTATTTAAGAATCTAAATCTAAATTTAAAAAAGATATATAGTTTCAGTAATTATAAATTGAATAATTTTTGGAAGCATTTTATCAATGTTTTTAGACGTCCAATACTTTTATATTTATTTTAGTACGAAGTTTACCCGTCAATTTAATTTGGGAGAGTATCTTTGTACAGCACGCGTTTGTATAACTTAAAGAAGAGCAATTTGTTCTTTTGTCAACAGCGAAGCCAATCAGTATCATAGCAGCTGCAGTTGAGACAAAACTTCCATTGAGCATTTGTTACGTAATCGGCACTTAATCTATGACCTCAGTGAAATAATCACTTAATTTTGGGACTTTTTCAATTAAGTATAGCCCTACCAATCTTACAATGTTGTGAGTGGGCGTGTTTCAAAATACTCTTCTGTTCAATAAAAAAAGCCTACAATTACTGAACCCGATTTCGACAGTATTTCGCTAATGTGATTCGGGCTTTTTCTAACTTCTTTAGGTGAAAGTCACGACTAACAGCTCTGATTGAGCAACCATCCTCTAGTTTCGTCACAGTACCAGCTTTCGTCACTTCAGATACTTAACCAGACATTGTTAATTAATAAAATAACTCAGCTAGTGACAGTGATAGGAATTTTGTAGTACCAGTAACTGTCATAACCGTTACTAGAAAATAACCGTTTATCTTATCACTAGTCGGTGATCCATTTTTTCTTCTACGCGGCTCTGGTGACTCCTGAGGAGGAACCATGATTGGTAAGAAACAGGTAGATGATTGGACGTTGCTTCCAAACAGGACAGGCAAGCCGACTACCGTTTTCTGGTTCCGAGTGGCTACTTTGTAACCGTTACTGTGAAATAATAACAGTAAAAATAAAGACAACTTTACTATTACTTCTAGAACGCATATGTTTTGGCAAATTTTGGATTTTAACTGTTTATCATCGTCTTACGAATTTGAAAGTTAAATGCCTTGACTAAATGACTAAACATTGGCCAATATAGAAAACGATCACTTTAATCAACTTCTTTCTAACACATTTTGATCCACAATGACCAAAATCCATGGTGGGAAGTCTGGCTTCAAATCACAACGAGGGCACCGATATTTGTGGTTGTGGTTTTCCATTTTCGTTTTATTATAAATTGTATATACTACGATGGAATACTTTTACGTAATCTACGCCATCTAGGAAGACAATAGAATGTAAAGTTTTATTCTTTGGCACAGGTTTCTTCGACATATATGCATTTAACAATGCTATACCACGGTGCAAAGAATACATGCAACACGTCCACCACGCCTATTTTTACACGAGAATCTTGTTTGGTGCTCACAATTACCAACCATGAAAAATGAAACTATAAAAATCAGTGAGTTGGTAGTTCTGGTTTTCTTCGTCGCACCAACCACCATTACCAACCATGAAAAATGAATCTATAAAAATCAGTTTGACTGTATTCTTCGTCGCATCAACAATGTTTATCATCTGTCCTTTCCTATGCAACTTTTAAAGCGTTAATAAAAGTTTGCAAATCGTCAGATTGTTACGTGGTTATAGCTACTTTTCAAAGCTAAGCCACTCATTTTATAAGGTTGGCATCAGTGGGCATTAACCAACTGGAAGACGACAAAGGGGAAGATGTTAGAGAGAGAAAAAGTGACCGTCTAGACACACCATGTAATTGCACCATGAGAAAAAAAATTTTGGTAAGTCTGCGAAAAACTCATTCAAAGTTTATTTCAGCTTCTCATCAGAATCTTCTCATTTTACAAGGTTGGCATCAGTGGGCACCAACCAGCTGGAAGGCCACAGAGGGGGAAGATGTTGGGGAGAGAACTTGACCGTCTAAGCACACCATGTAATCTTTGCACCATGAGTTATACCCTCGAAAAAAATATTTTGGTAGGTCTGCAAAAAACTCATTCCCAGTTTCTTTCAGCTTCTCATCAGAGAAAAAAGTTGTCATCGTAAATTTTTTTGAGCTTTGTAAATAAGTAATAGTCGCTTGGTGATTAATCTGCCCTACAATTGACATGAAGAAGCATAATCTTCTGTCCATGGTTATTCGGTTTTTATAACCGCTTTTAATTGTATCCTCATATACATCTGCTGCAATTGTATCACCTTTCTTTATATATTCAACAAACAAGATTCACTCAGCACCTCACAATATTGTAGCCATCAGTTTTCTTGATGAAGATTGCGTCCTTGCCTTCTTTGGTGATGAAGATTGTATCCTCATATACATCTGCTGCAATTGTATCACCTTTCTTTATATATTCAACCAACAAGATTCACTCAGCACCTCAAAATATTGTAGCCATCAGTTTTCTTGATGAAGATTGCGTCCTTGCCTTCTTTGGTGATGGAAATGCCTTGTGTACCCACTAAAAGATTCTTGTTTGGTTGGTGGATCCCAGTGATTGACTCAAGTCTCATCACCAGTTATAGTTTTAGAGAAGAAGTCCTCCTCGTCTGGTAGACCTTTGTTTCATCAGATGAACGAGCTAAATCGATTGGCGTTAAAAAATTTCAACTAGAAAAAATTCCAAAAAAGTTAGCAAGTCACCAACTTCATGTAAAATTTTGAAAAAAGTCGATTTTTTCAGAATTTGAACGGCCGTAGCGGCTAAACGAAAAATCCAAATCGAACGCGGTTTCAAATCCGTGCTCCATGGGTGCACATTGGTCAGATTCAATTTAAATTGGTAATTTTTAATTTTTGACGAAAAATTGGAAAACCATAGAATGGTCCGCCCTTCTTACTTTTGCTCAAAAATTGGCTTTGAAATAATTTCCTGAAGAAACCACTGGTTCTATTCGGGGTTTCTATATGTCATTAGAAAGATCTCTTCAAAACTCTTCATAAAATATACTTGTATAACAAATGTCAATTTTAAGCCTGTGACGCATTCGCAAAAAAAAATGAAAATGGAAAAAATCGAAAGAATCAACTTTATGGCATACTTTTGTTTCATCAGATGAACGAGCTAAATCGATTGGCGTTAAAAAATTTCATCTAGAAAAAAATGCAAACATTTTTGAAAAAAGGCGATTTTTTCAGACTTTGAAATTTCGGATTTCCTGAATAAACCACTGGTCCGATTCGGGGTTTCTATACATCACTGGAAAGATCCCTTCAAGACCCTTCAGAAAATGTACTTGCGCAAGAACAAATGTTACTTTTGTAGCCCGTGACGCGTCAGCAAAGAGAACTCGAAAATGGAAAAAATCGAAAAAATCGATTTTTTAGTTAACACTATAGAAAGGTCCCCTCTTAAGGTGGTAAAATATATTTTCATTTTCGCCGGACAAGATTCGAGATAGTATTATTATATTCGTGATATTTTCGAATTCAAAACTTCAACGGAAACATCCATCTTGAGGTGCCACAAGATGATTCCGACCATTTTTTTAATACACAATAATGTTAAGTTAGTGAAACGAAAGACTGACCATTTTTGAACGACTTTTTTTACTTTGAAAAATATGTCTGTGTATCTGCCCGTTTGTATCTCGAAAAGTAATAGAGATTTTTAAATCAAACTTTGCTCATGAGCTTTATTTAGAATCTAAAGAACTGAAATGCTTTTGGTATAATTTTGGTTTCTGGTATTTTTTTTAACCGGAAGTGGGTGTTTATCCTAACCGTTTTTCTGTTTTTTTTTCCAGTAAATTTTTAAACATGAACATAAAAAACTTGAATGAAATAAATATTGAAGATAATTAAGAATTGTATATCTTTTGTTGATAGGTAAATGTATTTCTTATAGAGAGACCAACAGGTCGATAGCCCATTTACAGTTATCAATAACATGGTCATATAATCTTATGTCTTACAATTAAATGTAAATTTACTGTAAATAAAGAATAAATGTATTTCTTACAGAGAGACCAATAGGTCGATAGCCCATTAACAGTTATCAATAATATGGTCATATAATCTTATGCATTACAATTAAATGTAAATTTACTGTAAATAAAGAATCATTGTATGTCTTACAGAGAGACCAATAGGTCGATAGCCCATTTATAGTAATCAATAATATGGTCATATAATCTTATGTTTTACAATCAAATGTAAATTTACTATAAATAAAGAATAAATGTATTTCTTACAGAGAGACCAATAGGTCGATAGCCCATTTACAGTTATCAATAACACGGTCATATAATCTTATGTCTTACGTAAATAAAGATACTCTATGTATGTTTTTATTAAAAATCATTTTCATTTAACTTTTGTGATCTATAACTGAGGGGCGTAAAAGTACCTAAAAGGGTTTAAGTGCACTTTTTCAAAAAATGAACCAAATGCTCCTAAAAGGTATTTCTAGCATATTTTTGTGCATTTAAGTGAAATAACTGTCGCAAAATATCATTTCAAACCATAACCAGGAATGTTCATTATCAAAAAAAAATTCGAAGTAATATTCGAAGATTATCAAAGTCGATTATACCAAAACCATAAAAAGTGCACTTGAACCGTTTTACTTCTAAGCCCTTCAATTATGAAATGGTGACAGTCACATTAAATTTATATAGAGGCAAAAATCGCAGAGAATTGAAAAATGAACAACTTAAACTAGAAGTTTTTTTTTCAAAATTCCACTAGCTTTTGAAAAAAGAATCGATAAATATGCAAAATATCAGAAACATTCCTTTCGTACCACCAAATCGCAGAAAGTGACATGATGACCACAACAATTTTTATTTATTAAAGAAATTTAAAACGGCTATGGAAAGAATAAAATCTTCGGCAGAGAATCAATCCGAAATCCCACTATAATTAGCATTACGTTAAGTGGATAATTACCTCGCAATACAATAATAAAACTTAATTTGAAAACCTCTAAAAGCCGGCTTAAGTGTTATTGGGCAATCACGCAATCAAGTACCATTCTTAAATGGACCGTCAATCTCCGACGGAACGACTTTCAATATAAAATGAGTAAACTGTGCCTCTAAACGTGAAACTGTTACGATTTAAGAGTGACAGTGGATATTGATTTTCACCTTGGGAGTTTGTTTGTAAGATACATGTTTTCAACACTTCCACCGTCAACAATTTTTCCACCGCGTGCCAATCACGCCTTTGGGAGGATATGAGCATAAGCATTTAATGTGCCACAATCATTGGTGGATCTAGTGTGAGGAGGATATATGGCTTCAAGCAATTTATTACATCTAGATGAAGAAGAGCTGGATAAGAAATGTAAAAATTTAAAGGGACTTCTTTGATTGACCCAAATTTAACGAAGGCCACTTAAATTTTAGCATGGATTGATCAGCTAGAAACAAAAACCACCGGAGCAAATATTAGCAAAAAGTGAGAAGGATATTATAACAGGTGTTAAAAACTTATACAAGCCAGAACAATAATAAAGCTATTCAACAGAATAATGTTAAACAAAATTGAGCCAATTCGTGGAAACCGAAAGAGACATGTTCAAAATAGTCACAAGATGGATGATGACAGTTTGTGGAGGGCGACCAGATGATCGCAGCACTTGTGCCCACAAGATGGAAGAACATGTTTCCTTAATAAAAAGAAGCTTGTTCCGCGTGTTGAATATTTGTGTTGTGTTACAAAAATAAATAAATAATTAATACCTAACACTGCATTGTCTGCACTACATGAACACGATAACACATTTCCAACTGTTCGCGCATTCTTTACAGCGATTATTCAATAAACAATAATGCGAACCTTGAGAAAGAAAGACTGCCAATGTCAGTTCCCATCGAATGACGAATTCCTTCCATGTCTGCATCATTGCAATCGCGGATCACATTGTTAGCGATTTCATGGATGTGCTCGCAACACAAAACCGCCAATGGAAAAATGGCTGTTAAATTAGCCACATGGATTCTATGTATGGAACGTGGAAAACACGTCGTGTTAATTGATAAATGTCTTGCAGGCCTTATCGACGAGACGTGCAAAATTTCGAAAATGTCTAATGTAAATGTGCCATACTTTTCCGTAACTGTTAACTGTTTTATTATCCGCTTGTTAGTTTCGCAATATTGAAGAAACTGTTGTATTTGGTTTATGTTAATCGCTATTTCCTTATTTTAAATGTTTATTGTTATAGCTATGTTAAATGACCATTTAATGCGAAAAGTAGACGTGAAATTTAAATTTATGTTAAAAGAGAGGAAAGTGTACTACCAACAATATATCACAGTTCCTATGAAAGAATTTTGGGTTGAAGACAATTCACGTCAATATTTTGATTCACATATGTTTTTACTTTCTCCGTTACGAAGTACGAGAAAGTATTGTGATCGTGATTTTTTTTTCAAAAATTTTTTTTACGGAAATATCCGTTTTGGGGTCCCTAGATGCCATTTCAACAATTTCTGGAAAAAAAAATTTTGTGTCTGTGTGTGTGTGTGTGTGTCTGTGTGTGTGTCTGTGTGTGTGTGTGTGTGTGTGTCTGTCTGTGTGCGCTGTATCTCAAAAACTAATAGAGCAATTGATATGAAACTTTGAACATACGTCTTATTTGATAATCTGAAGAACTGAAAAGCTTTTGGTAAAATTTTGTACACCGGAAGTGGGTGTTTACCTTAACTGTTTTTTGTTTTTTGCCGATATTTTCTTAAATATGAGAAATATCACAAAAACATTTAAACAAATATTGAAGACAACAAAGAAATGAACATCTTTTGCTTAAAAACATTTTTCATAAAATCATTGCTATTCGAGAAAAAAATTTATTATTATTTTTTAATTTTTGGTTTATAATTATGAAACGATAATAGTTACAGCAAATTTATGTGAATAATAATTGTAGAGAATACCAAAATGAACAACTTCTAAAGAATAGGTTTTTTTCGAAATCTCGTTAGTTTTTGAGTAAACCGAGTTTTTGAATTTGAAGTATAATTTTTCCATCTTTCATGATTTTGACGTTTTAAACGTCAGTTTCATCCGAATTTACGCAACGCTCGATGTACATTTAAAATATGATTTCAATTGAAAATAAACCCATGAAAACGTAAATATAAAGTCGGAGAAAGTAACATGATGGCCACATCACCATTTTTTTTTACTAATAATTTAGTACCAAACTTATTTTAATTTTAGTAGAAAATAACTTAAGAAATATTGTCCGAATAAAATATTTGGGTAACCCTTGCTAGAACATGTATTTTGATTATTTGTGAGTGGATCTTGAAGAATAGTTTATGATTAAAGGTAATTCGAATATATTTGCAGGATTGTGGATAGATAACACTACAGTTAGAAATAGAAATTGATCGTAAAATGCGGTGAAATGTGATTAAATTTCAATTAAACATTCTTATAAATTAATCTATTCATCATTATTATTTCTTTACGTAATAAATTAATTTCATGTACAGGCCTCCAAATATCTGGTCTCACATTGCGCAGTGATCATCTTAAATTTCAAGAAACGGGACTCCAGAAACTCATAATTATTCGAGCAAAATAAACAGAATGTAAACATAGACACAGAATTGTCGCGAAGATTTGTTAACGCGTTTCTTCCAAAACTTTACTCCCATGTGACTCCAGATATTTGGAGGCCTATACATTACTTTATTTTCTAAATGGTTAACTAGTAGTGGTGTTATTTTGTTATCAATTGTTATGTTTTATTTCTTAAGCTGTTTACACATTATGTGTAATAAAGGGGTTTCCTGTTACTAAACAAAACATTTGATGTTTCATGGAATTAATGAATAATCGCCGTGTTACGAACCACGATTGGGTTTGGATAAAAAGAGATTGAAGAGAATCGGTTGTGAATTTTAAGGTAGATATAGCGGAGTGATCAGCAAATTACAGGATATAGTGTTACGGGTTGAACAGGGCTGTATTTAGGATCCGTAGACCCCTAACCCTGAATCTACCAGGGGGTCTGGGGAAATCCATAACCCTCAGTAAAAGTGGGGGTCGCCGGAATTCCTTTAAAAAATTCGCATTTCAGGGCAATTTTCTTACTAGAAACTTAAAAAGATTGCACACAAAAACTTTCTTCGAAATCTGTTCACAGCTACGACCGTAATCATGCAGAGTGTTATGTATACAGGGTGGGGCAAAAAAAACCTATAAACCTATTTCTTTTAAAAGTAATAAGAAAAAATAGACATCAGGCGTTCCGATACATTTGCCCAACCCCGTATATAATAATATAATATAAGGGCCTCATAATTTCTTAGAACTTTCTTGGTCAGGTCTATTGCAATTTGTATATTTCTTTGAACTCTATCCAAAACTTTCTTTGAACCCTCTATCAAAGAGGGTTATTTTTTGTATTAATTTTTTATCTGACCATGTGTTTAATTTAAAATTCTAAAAAAATTCATCAAGGTAGGTTACCAAGAGACCTATCATTTTTTTCAAAGTCATCCAAGTTCATTTGGTTACTCAAAAAAATTATGAAAAAAATTTTTCATTTTTTGAGGCAGAAATCGTTGAGGTGCACATAGTTTAAGTCGATTAATTTTACCTCTGACAAGAACTTTTAACACATTTCGAGTGGCGCGTCATCTCTAAAAATCTAATTTTCCTCTTTTTTTTCGATTTTTAAATTTTGATTTAATTTTTTTTCCTACTTGATTTTTCAATTTTTGTCGATATTTACCAATTATAAACGCACAGGTGCATATTTAGCAGAAAAAACTTATAAGACATGTTTTGTAGCATTTTTCGAGATGAAAATTTTAGTTTTATATTTTTAGCCTTAATACAAAAAAAAAATATGTGTAAATCTATTTATAGGTTTCTAAAAATTACATAGTTACTAATGTAGAAAAATAATTTTCTTCATTTGTGATTATAGTAAAGTGAATTATAATAATATATAATATATATGTAATCTACATTTTTAATCAACAAAAAAAAAATCAAGAGGGAAAAAAATTTAAATTGGTTATAACTTTTTTACTATTAAAGATTAAAGATTAAAAAACCAAAATTTTTGTATCATAAAATGCTACAAAAAAGTATTTGTTAGTGTTTTGGCTAAACCTCAACCCTTACCTGTAAAATTGAAAAAATGGTGACGTGGCCATCATGTTACTTTCTCCGACTTTATATTTACGTTTTCATGGGTTTATTTTCAATTGAAATCATATTTTAAATGTACATCGAGCGTTGCGTATACTCGGATGAAACTGACGTTTAAAACGTCAAAATCATGAAAGATGTAAAAATTATACTTCAAATTCAAAAACTCGGTTTACTCAAGAACTAACGAAATTTCGAAAAAAACTTATTCTTTAGAAGTTGTTCATTTTGGCATTCTGTACAATTATTATTCACATAATTTTTCTGTAACTATTATCGTTTTATAATTATAAACCAAAAATTAAAAAAATAATATTAAATTTTTTTCTCGAATAAAAATGATTTTATGAAAAATGTTTTCAAGCAAAAGCTGTTCATTTCTCTGTTGTCTTCAAAGTTTGTTTGAATGTTTTTGTGATATTTTTCATATTTAAGAAAATATTGGCAAAAAACAAAAAACAGTTAAGGTAAACGCCCACTTCCGGTGTACGAAATTTTACCAAAAGCTTTTCAGTTCTTCAGATTATCAAATAAGATGGATGTTTAAAGTTTTATATCAATTGCTCTATTAGTTTTTGAGATACAGCGCACACAGACACACACACACACACACAGACACAAAATTTTTTTTTCCAAAAATTGTTGAAATGGCATCTAGGGACCCCAAAACGGATATTTCCGTAAAAAAAAATTTTGAAAAAAAAAATCACGATCACAATACTTTGTCGTACTTCGTAACGGAGAAAGTAAAAATCGAAAAAAATAGCGGAAAATTGGATTTTTAGAGATGACGCACCACTCGAAATGTATTAAAAGTTAAAGACACAGACACACACACACACACACAGACACAAAAATTTTTTTTCCAAAAATTGTTGAAATGGCATCTAGGGACCCCAAAATGGATATTTCCGTAAAAAAAATTTTTGAAAAAAAAATCACGATCACAATACTTTCTCGTACTTCGTAACGGAGAAAGTAAAAATCGAAAAAAATAGCGGAAAATTGGATTTTTAGAGATGACGCACCACTCGAAATGTATTAAAAGTTCCTGTCAGAGGTAACATTAATCAACTTTTATGAAATAGTGAAAAAAACGGCGTGCACCTCAACGATTTCTACCTTAAAAAATGAGAAAATTAGTTTTTTAAATTTTTTTAAGACTCCAAATGACCTTAGATGACCTTGAAAAAAAATTCTATTGGTAGGTCTCTTGATAACCTACCTTGATGTTTTTTTTTCAGAATTTTGCATTCATTGTCAGATAAAAAATTAAAACAAAAATAACGCTTTTTGACCCCAGAAGGGTGAGGGGAAGGGTGGGGACCATATAAAGTATGTCCGCGGATAATTCTTACCTCAAGATACAACATTATTTGGTTAATTAGGAATTCCGAATCTAGAAGCATTTTGCTTATCTTAATCGGGGGGACCCTTTGTATGCAATTTCAAAATTTTTACCTCGAAAACCCAAGACGAAACTTGCGCGTGCTGAGTTGCTTTAATAATAAATTAACATCAAACTAATATATTGGTAACGTAAAAAAAACAATAACACATCTTGCAAAATTAATCGTTTTTATTAGTTTTAAAATAATTTGATGGAAATTAACATTTTCATTTGTCAATATTCGCGAAATGAGACTTCGAAACTTCGCAAATTCGAAACTTCGAATCTTGGAAACTTCGAATCTTCGAAACTTCGGAATCTTTGAATCTTCGAAACTTCCAAACTTCTATCTTTGAAGATTTTCTCTGAATCCTCGATTCTTCAAACCTTTGAAATTGGAAATCTTCGAAGAAAAATTCCAGTCCTAATTATTACTAATAATTATATTTAAATATTATAAAAATAAATATTGTACATGACATCGATAATTGTTTCTATATTAATTTAAAATTCAATTTTTTAATCTGTGACCAAAGGATAGTCTCAAAATCTATGGTGTTTGTTGATTTAGACAGAAACGTAATTCTTCATTTGTTTTTTTAGTAAATTCATAGAGTCTATGGAAATTGTTTTTACATTTTTTTTCAAGCCCTCAAGATATTGTCTAGTTTTTTCAACCTAACGAGAGATTATTTCGAAATCTAGGTAAGAGTATTTGTAATTTTTCGCAGAATATTATTTATAAATGTATTTTTAGTAAATTTCAAAAATGTTTAGTCGTTAGAAATTAGTTTAAAATTTTTTCAAGCCAATAGAGGTTTTAAATTTTTCTTAAACACTAAACTTTTTTGCGGAAACCTCCTGAAATCTAGAAATGTGGTTTTTGAAAATTTTTACGGAATCATAATTCTGAATGAATTTTGAATGTGAAAGTGTTTCAAAAATAAAATAATTTCAAATTATTACAACTACACGCTTTATCCACAGGATACTCCTTTCTTTTTAAATAAAACTGCGATTTCTAAGAAAATTGAAATAGGCCACCGATTATATAGAATTTGATACAGCTAAATTTGTTATTTTTTTTCCCTGCAAAACTGCTTAATTTTTCTGTCTTCGCTAAAGACTGGAAATTTTGATTACTCTTAAATCGACAACTAGTGAGTGAATGATCTATTTTTTTTTTCTCTTGATTCTTTCGTGAATCATCTTCAAGAAAAATTTGAAGGCATGACTCAAATGTATCTGAACATTCTTTTAGAAATAAAGTACAAATGTGCTATTTATTTGGGCATTTTCCATATTTCGTAGATGATACATTACTTAGGAAAGAATAAAAAAGTTGACCTTGATTTGAGAAAATAAGGAATCTGATCAATGCAAGATTCTTTGATTTTGATGTTTTAATTTGCTATTTTATGTAACTAACTAATTAAATTAGGAATTAACAAAAGTAAAATTTTGATTAAAAAAATGATAAAGAACACATATTAGAGATTGTTAAAGGAGGAATAGCTAGGGGCATCTAGAGATGCTCGAAACATGGACGTTCAATATTAAAATCCTTATGATAATTAGAATCGAATATACATATTTCAGTTCAAATGTAGAGGTTAAGGATTATTCGTGAAAACCTTATTCTTCAGATAGGAAAATGGTCCAATAATCCAAAAGTGTCGTCGGATCACACAAACTTTCTAGAAAACTTGTTTCCGAAGGAACTATAGTATTATTGGCTGTGCGACAAGATATGCAATTTCTGATATTAAAGCCCAAAATTTACAGCACCCATAAATTAATTAATTAACATGCTATGATACTGTTATAGCATATCCGACGTCTTGCTCCAAAAAGTCAAATCTGGCCGAAGTAAACAAGATATTTAAATCTTTTATAAACAGCACAATCCGCAGATCTTTTGGATGACCGAAGATTTACATCAAAAATCCGAAATCTTTTGGATGGCCAAAGATTTATATCAAAAATCCGATTTAGAGATGGTGTTAAATAATACTAAATATTGGAAATGTTTCAAAACAATGCAGAAATAGAGTACATCCCAATTTCTCTTTTTGCTGACTCGCCCTTTATAGTTTTATAAAGGGTGAGTCATAGCCCTTATAGTTTTATAAAGGGTGAGTCATAGCCTTTATAGTTTTATAAAGGGTGAGTCATAGCCTTTATAGTTTTATAAAAGGTGAGTCATAGCCTTTATAGTTTTATAAAGGGTGAGTCAAAACCTTTACAGTTTTATAAAGGGTGAGTCAGCAAAAAAAGAAATTGGGATGTAATCTATTTCTGCATTGTTTTGAAACATTTCCAATATTTAGTGCTATTTAACACCATCTCTAAATCGGATTTTTGATATAAATCTTCGACCATCTAACAGATTTCTATAAAGGGTGAGTCATAGCCTTTATAGTTTTATAAAGGGTGAGTCAGCAAAAAAAGAAATTGAGATAAAATCTATTTCTGCATTGTTTGGTTTATCCCGTCGATACCAGACATACTGAATTAAACATAAGGAAAAAAACTCTAACAAAAATGTATTTGACCTAGGAGCAAAAAATACTAAAGTGTGTTCAAACAACGGCACTTATCACTTTCACCTTACAAAAAATGGTGAACAGTGTAAACTTCCAAAGACCGTAAATCGCCTCTATCTAATCGTAAATCAAATATTAGATTTCATTGTGGATTAATGGCGTCGTAAAATTGCTTAGAAATGTAAACAATTGAGAGTCATTAGTATACAATCATAATTTTATTATATCATAATATAATAATTGCTATAGCAATCAAAAAACGAGATGAAAAGTGAAACAGCAGTGGAGGTTCGCGAAAGAAACTCATGTCTCCATAACAACCGTTTGTGATGCATTACTCTTATATGGATGGTGTTATACAGTAACCCATGATGAGCAAAAAAAAGTTACAAAAAAGAACATGTTCCCTCAACAAAAAATTGACGACCAAAAAAAAGGTCCTCTCTTTGGACTTCAGAATTTCATGACACAAATTGAGCCAGGAAATTTACACCGAAAGAAGTCGAGTCTTGACTTTTTTGAAAAATGAAAAAAAGTGATTAGCAAAAAAAGTTACAAAAAGGAACATGTTCCCTAAAAAAAAAAAAATTGACGACAAAAAGGAAGGTCCTCCCTTTGGATTTCAGAATTTCATGACTCAAATTGAGTCCCCAAATTTACACCGAAAGGAGTCGAGTCTTGCCTTTTTTGAAAAATGAAAAAATGATTAGCAAAAAAAGTTACAAAAAGGAACATGTTCCCTAAAAAAAAAAAATTGACGACAAAAAGAAAGGTCCTCCCTTTGGATTTCAGAATTTCATGACTCAAATTGAGTCATGAAATTCTCAACACAAAAAAGAACATGTTCCCTCAACAAAAAATTGACGACCAAAAAAAAGGTCCTCTCTTTGGACTTCAGAATTTCATGACACAAATTGAGCCAGGAAATTTACACCGAAAGAAGTCGAGTCTTGACTTTTTTGAAAAATGAAAAAAAGTGATTAGCAAAAAAAGTTACAAAAAGGAACATGTTCCCTAAAAAAAAAAAAATTGACGACAAAAAGAAAGGTCCTCCCTTTGGATTTCAGAATTTCATGACTCAAATTGAGTCGGCAAATTTACACCGAAAGGAGTCGAGTCTTGCCTTTTTTGAAAAATGAAAAAATGATTAGCAAAAAAAGTTACAAAAAGGAACATGTTCCCTAAAAAAAAAAAATTGACGACAAAAAGAAAGGTCCTCCCTTTGGATTTCAGAATTTCATGACTCAAATTGAGTCAGGAAATTTACGCCGAAAGGAGTCGAGTCTTGACTTTTTTGAAAAATGAGAAAGTGATTAGCAAAAAAAAGTTACAAAAAGGAACATGTTCCCTCAAAGAAAAAATTTACGACCAAAAAAAAGGTCCTCCCTTTAAACTTCAGAATTTTATGACTCAAATTGAATCAGGAAATTTACACCGATAGGAGGCGAGTCTTGACTTTTTTGAAAAATGAGAAAGTGATTAGCAAAAAAAGTTACAGAAAGGAACATGTTCCCTCAAAAAAAAATTGACGACCAAAAAAAAGGTCTTTCCTTTGGATTTCAGAATTTCATGACTCGAATTGAGTCAGGAAATATTCACCGAAAGAAGTCAAGTCTTGACTTTTTTGAAAAATAAATAAAGTGATTGGCAAAAAAAAGTTAAAAAAAAGAACATGTCCCCTCAAAAAAATTTGACGACCAAAGAAAAGGTCCTTCCGGACTTTCATGACTGAAATTGAGTCAGGAAATTTACACCGGAGTCACTTGACTCTTTGACTCTCGACTCAGTTCTAATAGTTGACTCTTTGCCTTACCCGCCTCTAGTCTGTAGAGAACTTTGAAATAAAACTTTCAACTTAGCCTTTTTTGATAATCTAAAGAACTGAAAAGCTTTTGGTAAAATTTTGAAAACCGAAAGCTTACCTTAATCGTTATTGCTTTTTCTTTAAAAAAAATTTAAATTTCAACAATGTTCAAAAATCATATACATGTTGAAGATAACGAAGAACTATCTGCAAACAGTGGCGGCTCGTGGATGTTAGGCGGTGGGGCAACGGAAGAAAATTTGACAGAAACAGCAACGAAATATTTGCTTCCTCTATAAGAGTAGTGCAGCACGAGCGACATCTTTGTCTTTACAATCCCTACGGAATCCACGAGCCGCCGCTGTCTGCAAACCTATTGTTGAAAAATTGTTGAAGTTGATGTTATTTGGTCTATAATTATGAAATTAAAATTGTTACATCAAATTTATATTAACAAAAATTGTAATGAGGGCTAAAATTGATTAAAATTTTTGAAAAATTGTTGAAGTTGATGTTGTTTGGTCTATAATTATAAAATGAAAATAGTTACATCAAATTTATATTAACAAAAATTGTAATGAGGGCTAAAATTGATTAAAAACAGTCAATAAATGGGAAGTTCGGATACGTAGTCACAGGGCTGAACACGGAAATATCCCAATTTTTCACGAATTTTCAGTTTTTTGCATTTTTTATTATCTAAAACACTCAAATACAGACCAATATTTATTTTGCCGACTTCCAAAAATTTAAAAAAATTATGGTTTTTAGATATCGTTAAAAAAACAGTTTGGACGATTTTGTCGACCGAGGAAGTATACAATTAAAATTCCGACGACGGGAATGGATTCTTTGGAAAATTCTGCATCGATTTGCAATTTTCTAAATATTTTCCAACTGAAATTTTTGCTCCGGCAGTCTACGAACGAAAATTTGTCATCTTCCGCAAAAAAATTGAAACATCACAAAAAATTATGCTTTTTAGATATCGTTAAAAAAACAGTTTGGACGATTTTGTCGACCGAGGAAGTATGCAATCAAAATTCTGACGAGGCGAATGGATTCCTCGCAAAATTCTGCATCGATTTGCTATTTTCTAAATATTTTCCAACTGAAATTCTCGCTCCGGCAGTTTACGAACGAAAATTTGTCATCTTCCGCAAAAAAATTGAAAAATCACAAAATTGTCCGTAATTCGGAAATGGTGCAATATCTCAGGCTGAAAATTTAGGATTTTCCATATTTTGGTGTCCCGAACACGACCCGATACTTCCGGTGGTGATTTGAAAGCCACCCCATTCACTTGCTGATCAGTTGACATGGAATCTGCCCTTCGTAGGAAGCACCTTGATGCAGCGCATCGACTGCTTACCGTGTTAAGTCAGCCCTGCCCTTAAGGCTTTGGACATACCTTGCATACCTCTGGACGCTACTGGCTCACACTCCGGGATACTTTGAATACAATTTGGTTCTAAACCCTTTATACGAATTTACGGTCAAAACATAATTGAACTTCAGTTAATTGGAAATTGAAAAACTCGCCGTCCTTGAAATACTTTCCAGCTGCCAAGAGGTCAATGTGAAGGTGCTCGCCAAAATTCGCTACACACACACACACAGTCACACACAGCATGCACATACCCAGTATGTGTGTTGTTTGTTCATTTTGTCGGCTTCGTATTTATTTTGTAGCGACGATTCGTTTGGGACGGTCGTAAAAATTGCCTTCTTTATTGGCACAAATTGTATCGTAAAATGAATCAAATATTTCGGCACGTTTCAATAACCTTGAGACGTTTTAGCAAAACACTCCTTAATTTGGGTGATGTTTTCTGTATTGATTCATGAGAAAGATTTTTGGTACCCAAAATTCAGAATGATTTAATTTATGTTAATGATAGAACACTATCTTATTACGTGTGTTCTGGGTGGTAAGTTTAGCCGTTTGAGTCCTGGGGGCAGCGGCGGCTCGTGGATTTCCGTAGAGACAAGACAAAGATGTCGCTCGTGCCGCACTACTTACTCTTATAGAGGAAGCAAATATTTCGTTGCTGTTTCGGTCAAATTTTCCCCACCGATGAACATCCACGAGCCGTCACTGCCCAGGGGTCGTTGGAGACACATGTCAAACAATAACGCTTGTCTATCGATTGCGAAGAGGACCGATAAAAATCTCGATCACGCTGCTTACTGCCGACTCAAACGGTTAAATAGTAAAAATAACACATCATTAAGATCGGAGATCTATATAAATGTAAATCTCCTATGCAAATATATATCTCATGGCCAGCATGGACCTACAATACGGCCTTGAGTGAGTCGAGTTGATTCCAGCTATCCAAGTAAGCTATAGCTATCGATTTATCTCTTCAATGACGAAAATATAAATTTCATGGCAAGCATGAACCTATAATACCGCCTAGAGTGAGTTTAATTAAGACAAACTTCAATATTATAATTGGAGATAATAATTAATGTTGCTCAGTATCATGCAGGACCTTCAATAACCGACTTGAAGTTTGTGCGTGCGTTGCAACCATTTTTGGGTTCCACTTGATAGATGAAAGTTTTGTTCCGCTATCACAAAGTATGTCCACAAATTCCTTGGCCATTGTGGGTACTGAAACCGACCATGAAGTCTGAACACAAAACGAAAATAATTTTTAAACACGTTCATCAAAATTTCAATCTAGTTAGAACTTCATTTGTAAATCAACTATAGTAGGAAAGAAGAACAATTTGGAAAACTGCACATTAAAAAAAATAAGATAGACTAAACTTATATCCAGTTTGAAATTGAACGATCGAAGGAAAAAGGGAAAATTTGGACAGCTACACTTAAAAAAAAATGTGAAAACTAATTATAAAAACCAATTTAAAAATAAACCTGATCTTATGTTAGACAGATATGTCCGTGATTATGGAAATTGAAGTTTTATTACGACTAGTTATCGTAAATTACATCCAAGTCAATGTACTCCCTCATATAGAGCTTGTAGATGTCGGCGATATTACTGTATTTCCTGTAATTTTCACATAATTGCTTCACACGAGTTTTTACGTTGGCAAACCACGCAATCGCCTTGAATTATTTAAATTAATAAATAACTGCACACGATTCTTGTGATTGTTTTGTTAATTTATTGTACATAAAGTTCTATTGTTCTAAACCTTAAATGTTAGTACAGTATTACCGAACACTCGAGTGGTGTGGGGGGGTTAAAGTTGGCGTAGAGTAAGAAAGTACTCGGAGGATGCGAGAGAACGCAACAACAAATCTCAGGAGCCAATTGAATTTAAGATGACCACGGCTCAACACGTCTCGAGTGCTTGGTACAAGTCTACATATTTGTTTTTTTTTTATACTTTATTTATGTTTTGTAATGAAGAAATCAAGAAATGCAATAACACTAATGAATGGGATTTAGTAGAAATCAATTTCAATTAATTGAAAAATTGATACTTTTAGAGATGGAGTACGTTCTCTCAGATAGAGGTACAGAAGAAATAAAATCATAGTCAATACTGCGATGGGTAAAAACAGTTAGAATAAACACTTGAGCATTACACATCAAAACTATAGGCGATATCACAAATAACAAACTTAATTACACACAAGGGCAGAATAAAATGAAATCTACAAACGCACTATCATGACAAGTGTTTACTGTCAAGTTGCTGTAACTATTTAACAAGTGTCATTTTTTGCGTGTATGTGTGTGTGTGAGTGTGTGGATCTTTCGTCCATTGAGGATAAGTTTTTTATAGAATTTTGCCTGCACGTTTTATATTTTTCTGCGATGTTTTTGTTCAGGTGCTCAAAAAATTAATTGAAACTGAAATTTTCAAAAATGCATTTCTCTATTAAAAATTATTGAATTTACAAAAACCAAATAGGTTTTGGATAAGCGATACTTTGGCCATTGGAGATAATTTTTTATGGAATTTTTCCTGAAAGTTTTATATTTTTTTCTGCGATGTTTTTGTTCACGTGCTCAAAAAATTAATTGAATCTAAAATTTTCAAAAATCCCTGTCTATTAAAAATTATTGAATTTACAAAAATCAAATAGATTTTGAATAAGCGATACTTTGGCCTTTGGATATATGTTTTATGAAATTTTGCCTGCGCGTTTTATACTTTTTTCTACGATGTTTTTGTTCAGGTGCTCAAAAAAATAATTGAAACTAAAATTTTCAAAAATCCCTGTCTCTATTAAAAATTATTGAATTTACAAAAATCAAATAGATTTTGAATAAGCGATACTTTGGCCTTTGGAGATATTTTTTATGGAATTTTGCCTGCGAGTTTTATATTTTTTCTGCGATGTTTTTGTTCAGGTGTTCGAAAATTAAAACGAATATTTTCAAAAATCCATATCTCCATTAACAATTGTTGAATTTTCAAAATCTAGATTGATATTGAATAAGCTATACTTCGGCCAGTGAGGATAATTTTTTATTTAATTTTATCTGCACGTTCTATATTTTTCGTCAACAATTGTTGAATTTACAAAAACCAAATTAATTGCAAAGGCTTCAAAAACACGATTAGATTCTTTTCTTAGCAATTAATTTACACTTTCTAACCCCTCGTTTGTGTTCTAAAGATTGGAGGGTGGGATAGGGCCCACCCGTCGCCCTTAGATTTCACTTAAACCTAACCCAGAAAACAATGTTTGATTTAACTATTTTTTTAGTCAGATCACGAGAGATGCAATAGTTTCAAAAACATGAAAAAAGAGCGTTTGTAGGAAAAATTTAAATGAAAAAGAGGGTGGTGGGTGGTCCCTATCCTACACTTCAACCTTTTGAACACGCCCCAAAGTTTACATAAATGATAACTTTTATCAAAGTAAATATTTTACGTTTCTAAATTTAAAAAGTCATAGATGGTTTCGAAATTAAATTAGAGTTAAATTTCTTCAATAGCCTTAAATTATAGACATTTATCAAGTATATTTTATTGTATTTTTTAGAGTGAAATTTATTATTTTTTCACATTTCTTTAATTTTATCATGTGAAAATTAAAACGAAAATCTTCAAAAATCTAAGTTTTTATAGAATTTTGCCTGCACGTTTTATATTTTTTTCTGTGATATTTTCGTTCAGGTGCTCAAAAAATTAATTGAAACTAAAATTTTCAAAAATGCATATCTATATTAAAAATTATTGAATTTACAAAAACCAAATAGATTTTGAATAAGCGATACTTTGGCCATTGGAGATATTTTTTATGGAATTTTGCCTGCGCGTTTCATATTTTTTCTGCGATGTTTTTGTTCAGGTGTTAAAAAATTAAAACGAAAATCTTCAAAAATCCATATCTCCATTGACAATTGTTGAATTTTCAAAAACCAAATTCATTTTGAATAAGCAATACTTCGGCCATTGAAGATCATTTTTTTTTAATTCTGTCTGTACGTTTTATATTTTTTTCAACAATTTGTGCATTTACAAAAACCAAATTGATTTCAAAGGTTCAAAACACGATTATATTATTTTCTTAGCAATTAATTTACACTTGCGAAACCCTCATTTGTGTTTTAAAGATTGGAGGGTAGGACAGGGCCCACCTACCGCCCTTAAATTCTACTTAAACCTAACCCAGAAAACAATGATTGATTAAACTAATTTCTTAGTCTCTCTTTCAACCACGAGAGACGTAATAGTTTTAAAAGATTAAAAAAGAGCGTTTGCAGGAAAAGTTTCAATTAAACAGAGGGTGGTGGGTGGTCCCTATCCTCCCCTCCAAACTTTTGAACACGCCCCAGAGTTTCCTTTTGTCGAAGTAAAAATTTTACGAGAATACATTTTACATTGAAAAAAAATTGATTTGTATTTACAATTTTGCATGAAGATTTGTGGATGAATAAATTGCCAGCGTACTGAATTCCGAGAATCCAGATTCCTGGACAAAAGTTCTGCAGGCAAGAAATTTGCGAAGAAAATTTGGTGTAGTTAACTCGTGACCTAGAACTTTCTTTCCAAAATTGTAACGGGCGATGAATCGTTGATGTTCCACTGGGATCCCCCAACGGAACAAGAATCAAAAATTATACATGAAGCATGATTGCTGTCTATGGAGAAATTACCCAACATTTTCAAATAAAAACTTCTGTTCAAAGCAGTTCGAATGGGGCAGAGAAGTGGACGATCTGTAGGGCCAGGATACAGGATCGACGAATCAAAGTCTGGTTTAGGAGTCTGCGAGGCATCCGTATTTACAATTTTGCATGAAGATTTGTGGATGAATAAATTGTTAATGAATTCCGAGAATCCAGATTTCTGGACAAAAGTTCTACAGGCAAGAAATTTGCGAAGAAAATTTGGTGTAGTTAGCTCGTGAACTAGACCTTTTTTTTCAAAATTGAATCGTGGATATTCCACTGGGATCCTCCAATGGAACAAGAATCAATGCAATGGTTGCACAAATGATCTTCATCGCCCTAAAAATCATCTGCTGGTTAACTGATGGCAACATTCTTTTTGGGATACTAAGGATATTCTATAGATGCCGCCTATCTCACATTTACCAATATTGACAGGTGACACAAAAAACTGATTTAAAGCTTTCTGGAAAAATATTATGTACTAAAATATTAATTTTGGTTAGGCGGTATTGCCGCTTCATCGACGATATGCAGGGTCTACAATTAACGCGGACCTCTTCAAAGGAACAATTAAAAGATTGCGTTGCAAGATAACGTTGCCAAAAAAACTGTATTGCTGGCTCTTTCATTGCCTTACCTATGAAGATTCTGAAATGCCTTCTGCTGTATGGTCTTTAAATAAAGAGACAAAACTAACTATTAGAACCACGAGTAGCTTCAACAATATATAACGAATTACTAAGGTGCAGAAGCCACTTCTGCTATATGGTCTTCAAAGAGACAGAAATAACGACCAAAACTACGAATAGCTTCAACAATATATAACGAATTACTACAGAAGAATCAATTTTTCAGTATTCTATAGCAGGGGTGGCCAAAGCGTCGACTAGTAGACTAAATTATTTATGTGACAAACACATCTGCAGCAAATTATACCCTTCTTTTGTAATTTGTGAACTGTGGCAATTGTGAAATAAATGAATATGAATGAATATAGTCGACCACGTAACTATTCCAAGTCGCCGGCCTTTCTTATATGCACACATTAGAGATGGTTAACTGGTCTCTAAATAGTTATTTTTGGTACTTTTCTTATGTTAGTTGACACATACGATGTTGGTAGACTGCCATCTATAATTTAAAAAAACAAGTTGCCCGAAGTGATCAAAAGTTTGGCCGCCCCTGATTGATAGTATATATTTGAAATAAATTGAAATACTTACACACATGTTACAAATAAAATCAGCACGTGGTCGAAAGCAGGTTGATTCAACAAACACAATTACTACTGCTGCATTTAACACAAAGGACTCCATAAAATCCATTCATGCAATGGAAGATCATCAACGAGTATCCATCTGTGTCAACTTTAGCAACAAACTGTATAACGTTCTAATTTTAAAGATCCACCAGCTCTGATCTTGCAACGCTTGATACTTCAAAGAGATGTAAATAACTATCAAAGCCAGCTTCAACAATACACAAGAATCCGTGATTTTCAAGCGACTGAATGAATTTTTTCATTAATTTTACAATCTAGAAAATAGTTGTTTTCGTTGCTTCGCTTGAGACTAAAGATGGATAACTCACGAGTGAGTCGAATAAAAGAGTTGACTCTTGGAGATAAGTCGAGTAGTCAAGTGACTCACTTTCATTCATAGAATTTATACAGGTGAAGACCTTTTTTTGTTTTCATCATTCTTTTTGAAAGAGTCATGAGACGACTTCTTTCGGTCGACTTTTTTCGATGAGTCAACTCACAAAAGGAGAGACACAATTTTTTTTTTTCCAGAATTTGTTGAAATGGCATCTAGGGACCCCAAAACGGATATTTCCGTAAAAAGAATGTTTGAAAAAAAAATCACGATCACTTTCTCGTTCTTCATAACGGAGAAAGTCAACAACACATAAGAAATTCGTGATTTCTGAAGGTGATTCATACGATATGACTTCCATCCGTCGGTAAAGTTTGTTTATCCTAGAGTTATCTCAGCTAGCCTTGTATTCCCATTCCGTGTCAATTTAGTAGAAATATTTGTTTATAACTGAACTTATTATTTCGAAGGATCATTGAAGGGCTATTCTTTCTTCCAATTGGAATTTTTTGAAAGACTCTAAACTGGAAACTCCTTTAGAATATAAATAAGTCTTTGCTGCGTAATTATAGAGAATTAGTGTGAACTCAAGGACATATTCCCTAGTCTATGTAGGTATTCTCATTTCGTATCAATTTATCGGAAATATTTGTTTATAACTGAGAACTTATTAAGGATCGTTGAAGTTTTATCGTATTGTTTACAACTGAACTTATTATTTTAAAGGATTGTTGGAGCACTATTCTTTCTTCGAGTTGAAATTTTTTTGGAGAGACTCTAAACTAGAAACTCCTTTAGAATAAAACTAAGCCTTCGCTGCGTAATTATTGGGAATTAGTGTAAATTCAAGGACGTATTCCCTAGTCGATGTAGGTATTCTCATTTCGAATCAATTTATCGGAAATATTTGTTTATAACTGAGAACTTATTAAGGATCGTCGAAGTGCCATTCTTTCTTCCAATTGCAATTGTTTTTTCTAAACTAGAAACTTCTTAAGAACAAAACTGAGCCTTTTCAAGTAGATTTACTGCGTAATTATTGTGAACTCAAGGACATATTCACTAGTCTATCTAGATGGTGTGATTGGTACCACTGATAAAATTGTTAAATTGCTATAAAGTTTTTGATGTAGGTTTGCTGTGCAATTATTGAGGATCAGTACATGAGAACATAAGTAATCCATTTAGTAAGTGTAGTTGACTACTTACTGTTATTAGTGCTATTGATATAATTGTTAAATTGCAGTAAAGCAAATGTCTCAAAGATTAAAGCTGCTGTATTTATTTCCTCACAATATGGCTTTCTCAAGCGGATAAATAATAACATCAAGCAACCTTCTAATCTCATCACAAAAATGTTGTCAAATCTCTTTTAAATGACTTTACAATAATTTCCATCTACTAGTACTACTACTAGCATCAAGCAATCGTCTAATCTCATCTCAAAAACTTTCTCGAAATTTAAATGGCTTAATTTCCATCAGCTTGTACTACTAATAGCATCAAGTAACCATGTATACACATCTCAAAAATTTTGTTGAAATCTCTTTTAAATGGTTTTACAATAATTTCCATCTACTAGTACTACTAAGAGCATCAAGCAACCATCTAATCTCATCTCAAAAATTTTGTCGAAATCTCTTTCAAATGGCTTTACAATAATTTCCATCTACTAATCAAATCTGCCATTTGTGTACACTTTGTAGCTTCTTCAATTAAATCGACGCAATACGCTACGAATGGGCACATATTTCATGACTTTATTTGAGCTTGTGGACGGTCAAACATTTCAAACTTTATCATAACTAACTCATCTAAAAGTCCTCCAGATTTAAATTTGTTTGAAGACAGTTTTTAATTTCTTCACTTGTCAACAAAATACATACCAGATGTACAGAGTCACGCTTTAAATAAACTGTCCGGACCTGTCCTTTCGCTCAGCTTCACCACACGCACACAAAATGAAAATCGCGGCGTCCTAATATTATCCGCAAAGCTCTAATCATCATCATAATTACGACATGCCAGAACCTGCAATTTACGCGCGCAGCATCGCCGTTAAAAATCCAAAGAATGCGTCGAAATTGGGCGATAAAATTAAAACGACACGTCGCGTCGCAATAAAATCATATTAATAACTTAATAAAACAATAATAAAAGCGGCCGCCTCCTGGTGTATAAATAAATTGGCACGAGACTTACCGAGTTAGGTTAGGATTCGGCGGGCCGCAGGATTTTCGCAGGTACCTCTCGATAATACGTTCGATCACTTTCGGTCTCGCGCACAGTTTTCACAGATTTGACAGAAAACCCGTGGCCATGGCAGTCGGCCGTAGCAGTTAACCGGTGTATGGTTACGCCCGCCAACTGCGGGAACTCACTCGGGAGGAGAGCGCAAGCGTTCAGCAGGAGAACACGGCGAGTTAGGCAGTAGCAGGCAAATGGGTGCACCGGGATTCACGGGCATGCGTACTGCGGTTGCGTCACGCCGTATGAGCGGGGATCGAGCCACTGGAGTTATCAAGGGGGCACGGGTGGTGCGTTTCGAGGGTGCCCGGTGGAGTTTTCAAGTATTTTCGGATATGACGGGGCCCTAGTTTTTGATTTACTGCTTTCAGACGTGACACCTGTTCCTTAAGATTGGTTTAATTAGCGTCCTACAAAGTTTACGATGCGCTGTTAGGACAGGTTCATTATTTGCAGTGTATCTTCTTCATATGTTAGTGTAAATACAAATATTGGATTAATTCGTTTTAGTTTAATGGGGCTACACGTACAAATAGGGGCGCCACAAATTGCGGATGCAGGTTGCACCGATTAAAAATGAAAAAAGAAAAAAATATCAGACCGCCATGATACGATTAAAACATATTTTAGCGAATTTAATTTGTATATTAAATGTTGGTTTCTATATAAATTTACAAACAATATTTAAGAGATTTAACTTGCCAGAAAACAAACCAAAAATTGATTGAATGAAATTTTAGAAAATTGATTTTTCAGATTTTGATCAGCCGTAGTCGCTAAACGTAAACTCCAAATTAAACGCGCTTTGCAAATCTGAGCTCCTCGTACGTCAATTAGTCGGATTAAAGAATTTTTTGTCAAAAACGTGAAAAAAGACATGACTAAACCCCTTGGAAATTTTGTTAAAAAATGCAACTTTCTTAAAAATCATCGTAGACTATTGAATTTAACTTTATTTTCATCAGAAAGACGAGAGAAATTGATTGCCGTTAAAAAATTTCAGCTAACTTCAATAGCAAAAAAATTAGTCAGTCACCATGAGGATTTTGGAAAATTAAAAAAAATAATTGATTTTTCAGACTTTGATCGGCCGTAGCGGCCAAACGAAAACTCCAAATTGAACGCGGTTTGCAAATCTGAGCTCCTCGTGCGTCAATTGGTCGGATTAGAGATTTTGAATTTTTGATAAAATCGTGAAAAAAAACATGACCAAACCCCTTGGAAATTTTGTCAAAAAATGCAACTTTCTTAAAAATCATCGTAGACTATTAAATTTAACTTTATTTTCATCAGAAAGACGAGAGAAATTGATTGCCGTTAAAAAATTTCAGCTAACTTCAATAGCAAAAAAATTAGTCAGTCACCATGAGGATTTTGGAAAATTTAAAAAAATAATTGATTTTTCAGACTTTGATCGGCCGTAGCGGCCAAACGAAAACTCCAAATTGAACGCGGTTTGCAAATCTGAGCTCCTCGTGCGTCAATTGGTCGGATTGGAGATTTTAAATTTTTGGTAAAATCGTGAAAAAAAACATGACTAAACCCCTTGGAAATTTTGTTAAAAAATGCAACTTTCTTAAAAATCATCGTAGACTATTGAATTTAACTTTATTTTCATCAGAAAGACGAGAGAAATTGATTGCCGTTAAAAAATTTCAGCTAACTTCAATAGCAAAAAAATTAGTCAGTCACCATGAGGATTTTGGAAAATTTAAAAAAATAATTGATTTTTCAGACTTTGATCGGCCGTAGCGGCCAAACGACAACTCCAAATTGAACGCGGTTTGCAAATCTGAGCTCCTCGTGCGTCAATTAGTCGGATTGGATATTTTAAATTTTTGGTAAAATCGTGAAAAAAAACATGACTAAACCCCTTGGAAATTTTGTTAAAAAATGCAACTTTCTTAAAAATCATCGTAGACTATTGAATTTAACTTTATTTTCATCAGAAAGACGAGAGAAATTGATTGCCGTTAAAAAATTTCAGCTAACTTCAATAGCAAAAAAATTAGTCAGTCACCATGAGGATTTTGGAAAATTTAAAAAAATAATTGATTTTTCAGACTTTGATCGGCCGTAGCGGCCAAACGACAACTCCAAATTGAACGCGGTTTGCAAATCTGAGCTCCTCGTGCGTCAATTAGTCGGATTGGATATTTTAAATTTTTGGTAAAATCGTGAAAAAAAACATGACTAAACCCCTTGGAAATTTTGTTAAAAAATGCAACTTTCTTAAAAATCATCGTAGACTATTGAATTTAACTTTATTTTCATCAGAAGGACGAGAGAAATTGATTGCCGTTAAAAAATTTCAGCTAACTTCAATAGCAAAAAAATTAGTCAGTCACCATGAGGATTTTGGAAAATTTAAAAAAATAATTGATTTTTCAGACTTTGATCGGCCGTAGCGGCCAAACGAAAACTCCAAATTGAACGCGGTTTGCAAATCTGAGCTCCTCGTGCGTCAATTGGTCGGATTGGAGATTTTAAATTTTTGGTAAAATCGTGAAAAAAAACATGACTAAACCCCTTGGAAATTTTGTTAAAAAATGCAACTTTCTTAAAAATCATCGTAGACTATTGAATTTAACTTTATTTTCATCAGAAAGACGAGAGAAATTGATTGCCGTTAAAAAATTTCAGCTAACTTCAATAGCAAAAAAATTAGTCAGTCACCATGAGGATTTTGGAAAATTTAAAAAAATAATTGATTTTTCAGACTTTGATCGGCCGTAGCGGCCAAACGAAAACTCCAAATTGAACGCGGTTTGCAAATCTGAGCTCCTCGTGCGTCAATTGGTCGGATTGGAGATTTTAAATTTTTGGTAAAATCGTGAAAAAAAACATGACTAAACCCCTTGGAAATTTTGTTAAAAAATGCAACTTTCTTAAAAATCATCGTAGACTATTGAATTTAACTTTATTTTCATCAGAAAGACGAGAGAAATTGATTGCCGTTAAAAAATTTCAGCTAACTTCAATAGCAAAAAAATTAGTCAGTCACCATGAGAATTTTGGAAAATTTAAAAAAATAATTGATTTTTCAGACTTTGATCGGCCGTAGCGGCCAAACGAAAACTCCAAATTGAACGCGGTTTGCAAATCTGAGCTCCTCGTGCGTCAATTAGTCGGATTGGATATTTTAAATTTTTGGTAAAATCGTGAAAAAAAACATGACTAAACCCCTTGGAAATTTTGTTAAAAAATGCAACTTTCTTAAAAATCATCGTAGACTATTGAATTTAACTTTATTTTCATCAGAAAGACGAGAGAAATTGATTGCCGTTAAAAAATTTCAGCTAACTTCAATAGCAAAAAAATTAGTCAGTCACCATGAGGATTTTGGAAAATTTAAAAAAATAATTGATTTTTCAGACTTTGATCGGCCGTAGCGGCCAAACGAAAACTCCAAATTGAACGCGGTTTGCAAATCTGAGCTCCTCGTGCGTCAATTGGTCGGATTGGAGATTTTAAATTTTTGGTAAAATCGTGAAAAAAAACATGACTAAACCCCTTGGAAATTTTGTTAAAAAATGCAACTTTCTTAAAAATCATCGTAGACTATTGAATTTAACTTTATTTTCATCAGAAAGACGAGAGAAATTGATTGCCGTTAAAAAATTTCAGCTAACTTCAATAGCAAAAAAATTAGTCAGTCACCATGAGGATTTTGGAAAATTTAAAAAAATAATTGATTTTTCAGACTTTGATCGGCCGTAGCGGCCAAACGAAAACTCCAAATTGAACGCGGTTTGCAAATCTGAGCTCCTCGTGCGTCAATTAGTCCGATTGGAGATTTTGAATTTTTGGTAAAATCGTGAAAAAAAACATGACTAAACCCCTTGGAAATTTTGTTAAAAAATGCAACTTTCTTAAAAATCATCGTAGACTATTGAATTTAACTTTATTTTCATCAGAAAGACAAGAGAAATTGATTGCCGTTAAAAAATTTGAACTAACTTCAATAGTAAAAAAAATAGTCAGTCACCATGAGGATTTAGGAAAATTTAAGAAAATAATTGATTTTTCAGACTTTGATCGGCCGTAGCGGCCAAACGAAAACTCCAAATTGAACGCGGTTTGCAAATCTGAGCTCCTCGTGCGTCAATTAGTCCGATTTGAGATTTTGAATTTTTGGTAAAATCGTGAAAAAAAACATGACTAAACCCCTTGGAAATTTGGTTAAAAAATGCTACTTTCTTAAAAATCATCGTAGACTATTGAATTTAACTTTATTTTCATCAGAAAGACGAGAGAAATTGATTGCCGTTAAAAAATTTCAGCTAACTTCAATAGCAAAAAAATTAGTCAGTCACCATGAGGATTTTGGAAAATTTAAAAAAATAATTGATTTTTCAGAATTTGATCGGCCGTAGCGGCCAAACGAAAACTCCAAATTGAACACGGTTTGCAAATCTGAGCTCCTCGTGCGTCAATTAGTCGGGTTGGATATTTTAAATTTTTGGTAAAATCGTGAAAAAAACATGACTAAACCCCTTGGAAATTTTGTTAAAAAATGCAACTTTCTTAAAAATCATCGTAGACTATTGAATTTAACTTTATTTTCATCAGAAAGACGAGAGAAATTGATTGCCGTTAAAAAATTTCAGCTAACTTCAATAGCAAAAAAATTAGTCAGTCACCATGAGGATTTTGGAAAATTTAAAAAAATAATTGATTTTTCAGACTTTGATCGGCCGTAGCGGCCAAACGAAAACTCCAAATTGAACGCGGTTTGCAAATCTGAGCTCCTCGTGCGTCAATTGGTCGGATTGGAGATTTTAAATTTTTGGTAAAATCGTGAAAAAAAACATGACTAAACCCCTTGGAAATTTTGTTAAAAAATGCAACTTTCTTAAAAATCATCGTAGACTATTGAATTTAACTTTATTTTCATCAGAAAGACGAGAGAAATTGATTGCCGTTAAAAAATTTCAGCTAACTTCAATAGCAAAAAAATTAGTCAGTCACCATGAGGATTTTGGAAAATTAAAAAAAATAATTGATTTTTCAGACTTTGATCGGCCGTAGCGGCCAAACGAAAACTCCAAATTGAACGCGGTTTGCAAATCTGAGCTCCTCGTGCGTCAATTGGTCGGATTAGAGATTTTGAATTTTTGATAAAATCGTGAAAAAAAACATGACCAAACCCCTTGGAAATTTTGTCAAAAAATGCAACTTTCTTAAAAATCATCGTAGACTATTAAATTTAACTTTATTTTCATCAGAAAGACGAGAGAAATTGATTGCCGTTAAAAAATTTCAGCTAACTTCAATAGCAAAAAAATTAGTCAGTCACCATGAGGATTTTGGAAAATTTAAAAAAATAATTGATTTTTCAGACTTTGATCGGCCGTAGCGGCCAAACGAAAACTCCAAATTGAACGCGGTTTGCAAATCTGAGCTCCTCGTGCGTCAATTAGTAGGATTGGAGATTTTGAATTTTTGATAAAATCGTGAAAAAAAACATGACCAAAAACCCCTTGGAAATTTTGTTAAAAAATGCAACTTTCTTAAAAATTATCGTAGACTATTAAATTTAACTTTATTTTCATCAGAAAGACGAGAGAAATTGATTGCCGTTGAAAAATTTCAGCTAACTTCAATAGCAAAAAAATTAGTCAGTCACCATGAGGATTTTGGAAAATTTAAAAAAATAATTGATTTTTCAGACTTTGATCGGCCGTAGCGGCCAAACGAAAACTCCAAATTGAACGCGGTTTGCAAATCTGAGCTCCTCGTGCGTCAATTAGTCGGATTGGAGATTTTAAATTTTTGGTAAAATCGTGAAAAAAACATGACTAAACCCCTTGGAAATTTTGTTAAAAAATGCAACTTTCTTAAAAATCATCGTAGACTATTGAATTTAACTTTATTTTCATCAGAAAGACGAGAGAAATTGATTGCCGTTAAAAAATTTCAGCTAACTTCAATAGCAAAAAAATTAGTCAGTCACCATGAGGATTTTGGAAAATTTAAAAAAATAATTGATTTTTCAGACTTTGATCGGCCGCAGCGGCCAAACGAAAACTCCAAATTGAACGCGGTTTGCAAATCTGAGCTCCTCGTGCGTCAATTAGTCGGATTGGAGATTTTAAATTTTTGGTAAAATCGTGAAAAAAAACATGACTAAACCCCTTGGAAATTTTGTTAAAAAATGCAACTTTCTTAAAAATCATCGTAGACTATTGAATTTAACTTTATTTTCATCAGAAAGACGAGAGAAATTGATTGCCGTTAAAAAATTTCAGCTAACTTCAATAGCAAAAAAAATAGTCAGTCACCATGAGGATTTTGGAAAATTTAAAAAAATAATTGATTTTTCAGACTTTGATCGGCCGTAGCGGCCAAACGAAAACTCCAAATTGAACGCGGTTTGCAAATCTGAGCTCCTCGTGCGTCAATTAGTCCGATTGGAGATTTTGAATTTTTGGTAAAATCGTGAAAAAAAACATGACTAAACCCCTTGGAAATTTTGTTAAAAAATGCTACTTTCTTAAAAATCATCGTAGACTATTGAATTTAACTTTATTTTCATCAGAAAGACGAGAGAAATTGATTGCCGTTAAAAAAATTCAGCTAACTTCAATAGCAAAAAAATTAGTCAGTCACAGTGAACATTTTAGAAAATTTACGAAAATTATCGATTTTTCAGACTTTGATCGGCCGTAGCGGCCAAACGAAAACTCCAAATTGAACGCGGTTTGCAAATCTGAGCTCCTCGTGCGTCAATTAGTCGGATTGGCGATTTTGAATTTTTGGTAAAATCGTGAAAAAAAACATGACCAAACCACTTGGAAATTTTGTTAAAAAATGCAACTTTCTTAAAAATCATCGTAGACTATTGAATTTAACTTTATTTTCATCAGAAAGACGAGAGGAATTGATTGCCGTTAAAAAATTTCAGCTAACTTCAATAGCAAAAAAATTAGTCAGTCACCATGAGGATTTTGGAAAATTTAAGAAATAAATTGATTTTTCGGACTTTGATCGGCCGTACCGGCCAAACGAAAACTCCAAATTGAACGCGGTTTGCAAATCTGAGCTCCTCGTGCGTCAATTAGTCCGATTGGAGATTTTGAATTTTTGGTAAAATCGTGAAAAAAAACATGACTAAACCCCTTGGAAATTTTGTTAAAAAATGCTACTTTCTTAAAAATCATCGTAGACTATTGAATTTAACTTTATTTTCATCAGAAAGACGAGAGAAATTGATTGCCGTTAAAAAATTTCAGCTAACTTCAATAGCAAAAAAATTAGTCAGTCACCATGAGGATTTTGGAAAATTTAAAAAAATAATTGATTTTTCAGACTTTGATCGGCCGTAGCGGCCAAACGAAAACTCCAAATTGAACGCGGTTTGCAAATCTGAGCTCCTCGTGCGTCAATTAGTCCGATTGGAGATTTTGAATTTTTGGTAAAATCGTGAAAAAAAACATGACTAAACCCCTTGGAAATTTTGTTAAAAAATGCAACTTTCTTAAAAATCATCGTAGACTATTGAATTTAACTTTATTTTCATCAGAAAGACAAGAGAAATTGATTGCCGTTAAAAAATTTGAACTAACTTCAATAGTAAAAAAAATAGTCAGTCACCATGAGGATTTAGGAAAATTTAAGAAAATAATTGATTTTTCAGACTTTGATCGGCCGTAGCGGCCAAACGAAAACTCCAAATTGAACGCGGTTTGCAAATCTGAGCTCCTCGTGCGTCAATTAGTCCGATTTGAGATTTTGAATTTTTGGTAAAATCGTGAAAAAAAACATGACTAAACCCCTTGGAAATTTGGTTAAAAAATGCTACTTTCTTAAAAATCATCGTAGACTATTGAATTTAACTTTATTTTCATCAGAAAGACGAGAGAAATTGATTGCCGTTAAAAAATTTCAGCTAACTTCAATAGCAAAAAAATTAGTCAGTCACCATGAGGATTTTGGAAAATTTAAAAAAATAATTGATTTTTCAGAATTTGATCGGCCGTAGCGGCCAAACGAAAACTCCAAATTGAACACGGTTTGCAAATCTGAGCTCCTCGTGCGTCAATTAGTCGGGTTGGATATTTTAAATTTTTGGTAAAATCGTGAAAAAAACATGACTAAACCCCTTGGAAATTTTGTTAAAAAATGCAACTTTCTTAAAAATCATCGTAGACTATTGAATTTAACTTTATTTTCATCAGAAAGACGAGAGAAATTGATTGCCGTTAAAAAATTTCAGCTAACTTCAATAGCAAAAAAATTAGTCAGTCACCATGAGGATTTTGGAAAATTTAAAAAAATAATTGATTTTTCAGACTTTGATCGGCCGTAGCGGCCAAACGAAAACTCCAAATTGAACGCGGTTTGCAAATCTGAGCTCCTCGTGCGTCAATTGGTCGGATTGGAGATTTTAAATTTTTGGTAAAATCGTGAAAAAAAACATGACTAAACCCCTTGGAAATTTTGTTAAAAAATGCAACTTTCTTAAAAATCATCGTAGACTATTGAATTTAACTTTATTTTCATCAGAAAGACGAGAGAAATTGATTGCCGTTAAAAAATTTCAGCTAACTTCAATAGCAAAAAAATTAGTCAGTCACCATGAGGATTTTGGAAAATTAAAAAAAATAATTGATTTTTCAGACTTTGATCGGCCGTAGCGGCCAAACGAAAACTCCAAATTGAACGCGGTTTGCAAATCTGAGCTCCTCGTGCGTCAATTGGTCGGATTAGAGATTTTGAATTTTTGATAAAATCGTGAAAAAAAACATGACCAAACCCCTTGGAAATTTTGTCAAAAAATGCAACTTTCTTAAAAATCATCGTAGACTATTAAATTTAACTTTATTTTCATCAGAAAGACGAGAGAAATTGATTGCCGTTAAAAAATTTCAGCTAACTTCAATAGCAAAAAAATTAGTCAGTCACCATGAGGATTTTGGAAAATTTAAAAAAATAATTGATTTTTCAGACTTTGATCGGCCGTAGCGGCCAAACGAAAACTCCAAATTGAACGCGGTTTGCAAATCTGAGCTCCTCGTGCGTCAATTAGTAGGATTGGAGATTTTGAATTTTTGATAAAATCGTGAAAAAAAACATGACCAAAAACCCCTTGGAAATTTTGTTAAAAAATGCAACTTTCTTAAAAATTATCGTAGACTATTAAATTTAACTTTATTTTCATCAGAAAGACGAGAGAAATTGATTGCCGTTGAAAAATTTCAGCTAACTTCAATAGCAAAAAAATTAGTCAGTCACCATGAGGATTTTGGAAAATTTAAAAAAATAATTGATTTTTCAGACTTTGATCGGCCGTAGCGGCCAAACGAAAACTCCAAATTGAACGCGGTTTGCAAATCTGAGCTCCTCGTGCGTCAATTAGTCGGATTGGAGATTTTAAATTTTTGGTAAAATCGTGAAAAAAACATGACTAAACCCCTTGGAAATTTTGTTAAAAAATGCAACTTTCTTAAAAATCATCGTAGACTATTGAATTTAACTTTATTTTCATCAGAAAGACGAGAGAAATTGATTGCCGTTAAAAAATTTCAGCTAACTTCAATAGCAAAAAAATTAGTCAGTCACCATGAGGATTTTGGAAAATTTAAAAAAATAATTGATTTTTCAGACTTTGATCGGCCGCAGCGGCCAAACGAAAACTCCAAATTGAACGCGGTTTGCAAATCTGAGCTCCTCGTGCGTCAATTAGTCGGATTGGAGATTTTAAATTTTTGGTAAAATCGTGAAAAAAAACATGACTAAACCCCTTGGAAATTTTGTTAAAAAATGCAACTTTCTTAAAAATCATCGTAGACTATTGAATTTAACTTTATTTTCATCAGAAAGACGAGAGAAATTGATTGCCGTTAAAAAATTTCAGCTAACTTCAATAGCAAAAAAAATAGTCAGTCACCATGAGGATTTTGGAAAATTTAAAAAAATAATTGATTTTTCAGACTTTGATCGGCCGTAGCGGCCAAACGAAAACTCCAAATTGAACGCGGTTTGCAAATCTGAGCTCCTCGTGCGTCAATTAGTCCGATTGGAGATTTTGAATTTTTGGTAAAATCGTGAAAAAAAACATGACTAAACCCCTTGGAAATTTTGTTAAAAAATGCTACTTTCTTAAAAATCATCGTAGACTATTGAATTTAACTTTATTTTCATCAGAAAGACGAGAGAAATTGATTGCCGTTAAAAAATTTCAGCTAACTTCAATAGCAAAAAAATTAGTCAGTCACAGTGAACATTTTAGAAAATTTACGAAAATTATCGATTTTTCAGACTTTGATCGGCCGTAGCGGCCAAACGAAAACTCCAAATTGAACGCGGTTTGCAAATCTGAGCTCCTCGTGCGTCAATTAGTCGGATTAGAGATTTTGAATTTTTGGTAAAATCGTGAAAAAAAACATGACTAAACCCCTTGGAAATTTTGTTAAAAAATGCAACTTTCTTAAAAATCATCGTAGACTATTGAATTTAACTTTATTTTCATTAGAAAGACGAGAGAAATTGATTGCCGATAAAAAATTTCAGCTAACTTCAATAGCAAAAAAATTAGTCAGTCACCATGAGGATTTTGGAAAATTTAAAAAAATAATTGATTTTTCAGACTTTGATCGGCCGTAGCGGCCAAACGAAAACTCCAAATTGAACGCGGTTTGCAAATCTGAGCTCCTCGTGCGTCAATTAGTCCGATTGGAGATTTTGAATTTTTGGTAAAATCGTGAAAAAAAACATGACTAAAGCCCTTGGAAATTTTGTTAAAAAATGCAACTTTCTTAAAAATCATCGTAGACTATTGAATTTAACTTTATTTTCATCAGAAAGACGAGAGAAATTGATTGCCGTTAAAAAATTTCAGCTAACTTCAATAGCAAAAAAATTAGTCAGTCACAGTGAACATTTTAGAAAATTTACGAAAATTATCGATTTTTCAGACTTTGATCGGCCGTAGCGGCCAAACGAAAACTCCGAATTGAACGCGGTTTGCAAATCTGAGCTCCTCGTGCGTCAATTAGTCGGATTAGAGATTTTGAATTTTTGGTAAAATCGTGAAAAAAAACATGACTAAAGCCCTTGGAAATTTTGTTAAAAAATGCAACTTTCTTAAAAATCATCGTAGACTATTGAATTTAACTTTATTTTCATCAGAAAGACGAGAGAAATTGATTGCCGTTAAAAAATTTCAGCTAACTTCAATAGCAAAAAAATTAGTCAGTCACAGTGAACATTTTAGAAAATTTACGAAAATTATTGATTTTTCAGACTTTGATCGGCCGTAGCGGCCAAACGAAAACTCCAAATTGAACGCGGTTTGCAAATCTGAGCTCCTCGTGCGTCAATTAGTCGGATTGGCGATTTTGAATTTTTGGTAAAATCGTGAAAAAAAACATGACCAAACCACTTGGAAATTTTGTTAAAAAATGCAACTTTCTTAAAAATCATCGTAGACTATTGAATTTAACTTTATTTTCATCAGAAAGACGAGAGGAATTGATTGCCGTTAAAAAATTTCAGCTAACTTCAATAGCAAAAAAATTAGTCAGTCACCATGAGGATTTTGGAAAATTTAAGAAATAAATTGATTTTTCGGACTTTGATCGGCCGTACCGGCCAAACGAAAACTCCAAATTGAACGCGGTTTGCAAATCTGAGCTCCTCGTGCGTCAATTAGTCGGATTGGAGATTTTAAATTTTTGGTAAAATCGTGAAAAAAAACATGACTAAACCCCTTGGAAATTTTGTTAAAAAATGCAACTTTCTTAAAATCATCGTAGACTATTGAATTTAACTTTATTTTCATCAGAAAGACGAGAGAAATTGATTGCCGTTAAAAAATTTCAGCTAACTTCAATAGCAAAAAAATTAGTCAGTCACCATGAGGATTTTGGAAAATTTAAGAAAATAATTGATTTTTTAGACTTTGATCGGCCGTAGCGGCCAAACGAAAACTCCAAATTGAACGCGGTTTGCAAATCTGAGCTCCTCGTGCGTCAATTAGTCGGATTGGCGATTTTGAATTTTTGGTAAAATCGTGAAAAAAAACATGACCAAACCCCTTGGAAATTTTGTTAAAAAATGCAACTTTCTTAAAAATCATCGTAGACTATTGAATTTAACTTTATTTTTATCAGAAAGACGAGAGAAATTGATTGCCGTTAAAAAATTTCAGCTAACTTCAATAGCAAAAAAATTAGTCAGTCACCATGAGGATTTTGGAAAATTTAAGAAAATAATTGATTTTTTAGACTTTGATCGGCCGTAGCGGCCAAACGAAAACTCCAAATTGAACGCGGTTTGCAAATCTGAGCTCCTCGTGCGTCAATTAGTCGGATTGGCGATTTTGAATTTTTGGTAAAATCGTGAAAAAAAACATGACCAAACCACTTGGAAATTTTGTTAAAAAATGCAACTTTCTTAAAAATCATCGTAGACTATTGAATTTAACTTTATTTTCATCAGAAAGACGAGAGGAATTGATTGCCGTTAAAAAATTTCAGCTAACTTCAATAGCAAAAAAATTAGTCAGTCACCATGAGGATTTTGGAAAATTTAAGAAATAAATTGATTTTTCGGACTTTGATCGGCCGTACCGGCCAAACGAAAACTCCAAATTGAACGCGGTTTGCAAATCTGAGCTCCTCGTGCGTCAATTAGTCGGATTGGAGATTTTAAATTTTTGGTAAAATCGTGAAAAAAAACATGACTAAACCCCTTGGAAATTTTGTTAAAAAATGCAACTTTCTTAAAAATCATCGTAGACTATTGAATTTAACTTTATTTTCATCAGAAAGACGAGAGAAATTGATTGCCGTTAAAAAATTTCAGCTAACTTCAATAGCAAAAAAATTAGTCAGTCACCATGAGGATTTTGGAAAATTTAAGAAAATAATTGATTTTTTAGACTTTGATCGGCCGTAGCGGCCAAACGAAAACTCCAAATTGAACGCGGTTTGCAAATCTGAGCTCCTCGTGCGTCAATTAGTCGGATTGGCGATTTTGAATTTTTGGTAAAATCGTGAAAAAAAACATGACCAAACCACTTGGAAATTTTGTTAAAAAATGCAACTTTCTTAAAAATCATCGTAGACTATTGAATTTAACTTTATTTTCATCAGAAAGACGAGAGGAATTGATTGCCGTTAAAAAATTTCAGCTAACTTCAATAGCAAAAAAATTAGTCAGTCACCATGAGGATTTTGGAAAATTTAAGAAATAAATTGATTTTTCGGACTTTGATCGGCCGTACCGGCCAAACGAAAACTCCAAATTGAACGCGGTTTGCAAATCTGAGCTCCTCGTGCGTCAATTAGTCGGATTGGAGATTTTAAATTTTTGGTAAAATCGTGAAAAAAAACATGACTAAACCCCTTGGAAATTTTGTTAAAAAATGCAACTTTCTTAAAAATCATCGTAGACTATTGAATTTAACTTTATTTTCATCAGAAAGACGAGAGAAATTGATTGCCGTTAAAAAATTTCAGCTAACTTCAATAGCAAAAAAATTAGTCAGTCACCATGAGGATTTTGGAAAATTTAAGAAAATAATTGATTTTTTAGACTTTGATCGGCCGTAGCGGCCAAACGAAAACTCCAAATTGAACGCGGTTTGCAAATCTGAGCTCCTCGTGCGTCAATTAGTCGGATTGGCGATTTTGAATTTTTGGTAAAATCGTGAAAAAAAACATGACCAAACCACTTGGAAATTTTGTTAAAAAATGCAACTTTCTTAAAAATCATCGTAGACTATTGAATTTAACTTTATTTTCATCAGAAAGACGAGAGGAATTGATTGCCGTTAAAAAATTTCAGCTAACTTCAATAGCAAAAAAATTAGTCAGTCACCATGAGGATTTTGGAAAATTTAAGAAATAAATTGATTTTTCGGACTTTGATCGGCCGTACCGGCCAAACGAAAACTCCAAATTGAACGCGGTTTGCAAATCTGAGCTCCTCGTGCGTCAATTAGTCGGATTGGAGATTTTAAATTTTTGGTAAAATCGTGAAAAAAAACATGACTAAACCCCTTGGAAATTTTGTTAAAAAATGCAACTTTCTTAAAAATCATCGTAGACTATTGAATTTAACTTTATTTTCATCAGAAAGACGAGAGAAATTGATTGCCGTTAAAAAATTTCAGCTAACTTCAATAGCAAAAAAATTAGTCAGTCACCATGAGGATTTTGGAAAATTTAAGAAAATAATTGATTTTTTAGACTTTGATCGGCCGTAGCGGCCAAACGAAAACTCCAAATTGAACGCGGTTTGCAAATCTGAGCTCCTCGTGCGTCAATTAGTAGGATTGGAGATTTTGAATTTTTGATAAAATCGTGAAAAAAAACATGACCAAACCCCTTGGAAATTTTGTTAAAAAATGCAACTTTCTTAAAAATCATCGTAGACTATTGAATTTAACTTTATTTTCATCAGAAAGACGAGAGAAATTGATTGCCGTTAAAAAATTTCAGCTAACTTCAATAGCAAAAAAATTAGTCAGTCACAGTGAACATTTTAGAAAATTTACGAAAATTATTGATTTTTCAGACTTTGATCGGCCGAAGCGGCCAAACGAAAACTCCAAATTGAACGCGGTTTGCAAATCTGAGCTCCTCGTGCGTCAATTAGTCGGATTGGGGATTTTGAATTTTTGGTAAAATCGTGAAAAAAAAACATGACCAAACCCCTTGGAAATTTTGTTAAAAAATGCAACTTTCTTAAAAATCATCGTAGACTATTGAATTTAACTTTATTTTCATCAGAAATACGAGAGGAATTGATTGCCGTTAAAAAATTTCAGCTAACTTTAATAGCAAAAAAATTAGTCAGTCACCATGAGGATTTTGGAAAATTTAAGAAAATAATTGATTTTTCGGACTTTGATCGGCCGAACCGGGCAAACGAAAACTCCAAATTGAACGCGGTTTGCAAATCTGAGCTCCTCGTGCGTCAATTAGTCGGATTGGAGATTTTAAATTTTTGGTAAAATCGTGAAAAAAAACATGACTAAACCCCTTGGAAATTTTGTTAAAAAATGCAACTTTCTTAAAAATCATCGTAGACTATTGAATTTAACTTTATTTTCATCAGAAATACGAGAGAAATTGATTGCCGTTAAAAAATTTCAGCTAACTTCAATAGCAAAAAAATTAGTCAGTCACCATGAGGATTTTGGAAAATTTAAGAAAATAATTGATTTTTCAGACTTTGATCGGCCGTAGCGGCCAAACGAAAACTCCAAATTGAACGCGGTTTGCAAATCTGAGCTCCTCGTGCGTCAAGTAGTCGGATTGGCGATTTTGAATTTTTGGTAAAATCGTGAAAAAAAACATGACTAAACCCCTTGGAAACTTTGTTAAAAAATGCAACTTTCTTAAAAATCATCGTAGACTATTGAATTTAACTTTATTTTCATCAGAAAGGCGAGAGAAATTGATTGCCGTTAAAAAATTTCAGCTAACTTCAATAGCAAAAAAATTAGTCAGTCACCATGAGGATTTTGGAAAATTTAAGAAAATAATTGATTTTTCAGACTTTGATCGGCCGTAGCGGCCAAACGAAAACTCCAAATTGAACGCGGTTTGCAAATCTGAGCTCCTCATGCGTCAATTAGTCCGATTGGAGATTTTGAATTTTTGGTAAAATCGTGTAAAAAACATGACTAAACCCCTTGGAAATTTTGTTAAAAAATGCAACTTTCTTAAAAATCATCGTAGACTATTAAATTTAACTTTATTTTCATCAGAAAGACGAGAGAAATTGATTGCCGTTAAAAAATTTCAGCTAACTTCAATAGCAAAAAAATTAGTCAGTCACAGTGAACATTTTAGAAAATTTACGAAAATTATTGATTTTTCAGACTTTGATCGGCCGTAGCGGCCAAACGAAAACTCCAAATTGAACGCGGTTTGCAAATCTGAGCTCCTCGTGCGTCAATTAGTCGGATTGGGGATTTTGAATTTTTGGTAAAATCGTGAAAAAAAACATGACCAAACCCCTTGGAAATTTTGTTAAAAAATGCAACTTTCTTAAAAATCATCGTAGACTATTGAATTTAACTTTATTTTCATCAGAAAGACGAGAGAAATTGATTGCCGTTAAAAAATTTCAGCTAACTTCAATAGCAAAAAAAATAGTCAGTCACCATGAGGATTTTGGAAAATTTAAGAAAATAACTGATTTTTCAGACTTTGATCGGCCGTAGCGGCCAAACGAAAACTCCAAATTGAACGCGGTTTGCAAATCTGAGCTCCTCGTGCGTCAATTAGTCGGATTGGAGATTTTTAATTTTTGGTAAAATCGTGAAAAAAAACATGACTAAACCCCTTGGAAATTTTGTTAAAAAATGCAACTTTCTTAAAAATCATCGTAGACTATTGAATTTAACTTTATTTTCATCAGAAAGACGAGAGAAATTGATTGCCGTTAAAAAATTTCAGCTAACTTCAATAGCAAAAAAATTAGTCAGTCACCATGAGGATTTTGGAAAATTTAAGAAAATAATTGATTTTTCAGACTTTGATCGGCCGTAGCGGTCAAACGAAAACTCCAAATTGAACGCGGTTTGCAAATCTGAGCTGCTCGTGCGTCAATTAGTCGGATTGGAGATTTTAAATTTTTGGTAAAATCGTGAAAAAAAACATGACTAAACCCCTTGGAAATTTTGTTAAAAAATGCAACTTTCTTAAAAATCATCGTAGACTATTGAATTTAACTTTATTTTCATCAGAAAGACGAGAGAAATTGATTGCCGTTAAAAAATTTCAGCTAACTTCAATAGCAAAAAAAATAGTCAGTCACCATGAGGATTTAGGAAAATTTAAGAAAATAATTGATTTTTCCCACTTTGATCGGCCGTAGCGGCCAAACGAAAACTCCAAATTGAACGCGGTTTGCAAATCTGAGCTCCTCGTGCGTCAATTAGTCGGATTGGAGATTTTAAATTTTTAGTAAAATCGTGAAAGAAAACATGACTAAACCCCTTGGAAATTTTGTTAAAAAATGCAACTTTCTTAAAAATCATCGTAGACTATTGAATTTAACATTATTTTCATCAGAAATACGAGAGAAATTGATTGCCGTTAAAAAATTTCAGCTAACTTCAATAGCAAAAAAATTAGTCAGTCACCATGAGGATTTTGGAAAATTTAAGAAAATAATTGATTTTTCAGACTTTGATCGGCCGTAGCGGCCAAACGAAAACTCCAAATTGAACGCGGTTTGCAAATCTGAGCTCCTCGTGCGTCAATTAGTCGGATTGGGGATTTTAAATTTTTGATAAAATCGTGAAAAAAAACATGACCAAACCCCTTGGAAATTTTGTTAAAAAATGCAACTTTCTTAAAAATCATCGTAGACTATTGAATTTAACTTTATTTTCATCAGAAATACGAGAGGAATTGATTGCCGTTAAAAAAATTTCAGCTAACTTCAATAGCAAAAAAATTAGTCAGTCACCATGAGGATTTTGGAAAATTTAAGAAAATAATTGATTTTTCGGACTTTGATCGGCCGTACCGGCCAAACGAAAACTCCAAATTGAACGCGGTTTGCAAATCTGAGCTCCTCGTGCGTCAATTAGTCGGATTGGAGATTTTAAATTTTTGGTAAAATCGTGAAAAAAAACATGACTAAACCCCTTGGAAATTTTGTTAAAAAATGCAACTTTCTTAAAAATCATCGTAGACTATTGAATTTAACTTTATTTTCATCAGAAATACGAGAGAAATTGATTGCCGTTAAAAAATTTCAGCTGACTTCAATAGCAAAAAAATTAGTCAGTCACCATGAGGATTTTGGAAAATTTAAGAAAATAACTGATTTTTCAGACTTTGATCGGCCGTAGCGGCCAAACGAAAACTCCAAATTGAACGCGGTTTGCAAATCTGAGCTCCTCGTGCGTCAATTAGTCGGATTGGAGATTTTTAATTTTTGGTAAAATCGTGAAAAAAAAACATGACTAAACCCCTTGGAAATTTTTTGTTAAAAAATGCAACTTTCTTAAAAATCATCGTAGACTATTGAATTTAACTTTATTTTCATCAGAAAGACGAGAGAAATTGATTGCCGTTAAAAAATTTCAGCTAACTTCAATAGCAAAAAAATTAGTCAGTCACCCATGAGGATTTTGGAAAATTTAAGAAAATAATTGATTTTTCAGACTTTGATCGGCCGTAGCGGTCAAAACGAAAACTCCAAATTGAACGCGGTTTGCAAATCTGAGCTGCTCGTGCGTCAATTAGTCGGATTGGAGATTTTAAATTTTTGGTAAAATCGTGAAAAAAAACATGACTAAAACCCCTTGGAAATTTTGTTAAAAAATGCAACTTTCTTAAAAATCATCGTAGACTATTGAATTTAACTTTATTTTTATCAGAAAGACGAGAGAAATTGATTGCCGTTAAAAAATTTCAGCTAACTTCAATAGCAAAAAAATTAGTCAGTCACCATGAGGATTTTGGAAAATTTAAGAAAATAATTGATTTTTCAGACTTTGATCGGCCGTAGCGGCCAAACGAAAACTCCAAATTGAACGCGGTTTGCAAATCTGAGCTCCTCGTGCGTCAATTAGTCGGATTGGCGATTTTGAATTTTTGGTAAAATCGTGAAAAAAAACATGACTAAACCCCTTGGAAATTTTGTTAAAAAATGCAACTTTCTTAAAAATCATCGTAGACTATTGAATTTAACTTTATTTTCATCAGAAAGACGAGAGAAATTGATTGCCGTTAAAAAATTTCAGCTAACTTCAATAGCAAAAAAAATTAGTCAGTCACCATGAGGATCTTGGAAAATTTAAAAAAATAATTGATTTTTCTGACTTTGATCGGCCGTAGCGGCCAAACGAAAACTCCAAATTGAACGCGGTTTGCAAATCTGAGCTCCTCGTGCGTCAATTAGTCCGATTGGAGATTTTGAATTTTTGGTAAAATCGTGTAAAAAACTGACTAAACCCCTTGGAAATTTTGTTAAAAAATGCAACTTTCTTAAAAATCATCGTAAACTATTAAATTTAACTTTATTTTCATCAGCAAGACGAGAGAAATTGATTGCCGTTAAAAAATTTCAGCTAACTTCAATAGCAAAAAAATTAGTCAGTCACAATGAACATTTTAGAAAATTTACGAAAATTATGATTTTTTCAGACTTTGATCGGCCGTAGCGGCCAAACGAAAACTCCAAATTGAACGCGGTTTGCAAATCTGAGCTCCTCGTGCGTCAATTAGTCGGATTGGGGATTTTGAATTTTTGGTAAAATCGTGAAAAAAAACATGACCAAACCCCTTGGAAATTTTGTTAAAAAATGCAACTTTCTTAAAAATCATCGTAGACTATTGAATTTAACTTTATTTTCATCAGAAATACGAGAGGAATTGATTGCCGTTAAAAAATTTCAGCTAACTTCAATAGCAAAAAAAATTAGTCAGTCACCATGAGGATTTTGGAAAATTTAAGAAAATAACTGATTTTTCAGACTTTGATCGGCCGTAGCGGCCAAACGAAAACTCCAAATTGAACGCGGTTTGCAAATCTGAGCTCCTCGTGCGTCAATTGGTCGGATTAGAGATTTTGAATTTTTGGTAAAATCGTGAAAAAAAACATGACTAAACCCCCTTGGAAATTTTGTTAAAAAATGCAACTTTCTTAAAAATCATCGTAGACTATTGAATTTAACTTTATTTTCATCAGAAAGACGAGAGAAATTGATTGCCGTTAAAAATTTCAGCTAACTTCAATAGCAAAAAAAATAGTCAGTCACCATGAGGATTTTGGAAAATTTAAGAAAATAATTGATTTTTCAGACTTTGATCGGCCGTAGCGGCCAAACGAAAACTCCAAATTGAACGCGGTTTGCAATCTGAGCTCCTCGTGCGTCAATTAGTCCGATTGGAGATTTTGAATTTTTGGTAAAATCGTGAAAAAAAACATGACTAAACCCTTGGAAATTTTGTTAAAAAATGCAACTTTCTTAAAAATCATCGTAGACTATTGAATTTAACTTTATTTTCATCAGAAAGACGAGAGAAATTGATTGCCGTTAAAAAATTTCAGCTAACTTCAATAGCAAAAAAAATTAGTCAGTCACCATGAGGATTTTGGAAAATTTAAAAAAATAATTGATTTTTCAGACTTTGATCGGCCGTAGCGGCCAAACGAAAACTCCAAAATTGAACGCGGTTTGCAAATCTGAGCTCCTCGTGCGTCAATTGGTCGGATTGGAGATTTTAAATTTTTGGTAAAATCGTGAAAAAAAACATGACTAAACCCCTTGGAAATTTTGTTAAAAAAATGCAACTTTCTTAAAAATCATCGTAGACTATTGAATTTAACTTTATTTTCATCAGAAAGACGAGAGAAATTGATTGCCGTTAAAAAATTTCAGCTAACCTTCAATAGCAAAAAAATAGTCAGTCACCATGAGGATTTGGGAAAATTTAAAAAAATAATTGATTTTTCAGACTTTGATCGGCCGTAGCGGCCAAACGAAAAACTCCAAATTGAACGCGGTTTGCAAATCTGAGCTCCTCGTCGCGTCAATTAGTCCGATTGGAGATTTTGAATTTTTGGTAAAATCGTGAAAAAAAAACATGACTAAACCCCTTGGAAATTTTGTTAAAAAATGCAACTTTCTTAAAAATCATCGTAGACTATTGAATTTAACTTTATTTTCATCAGAAAGACAAGAGAAATTGATTGCCGTTAAAAAATTTGAGCTAACTTCAATAGTAAAAAAAATAGTCAGTCACCATGAGGATTTTGGAAAATTTAAGAAAATAATTGATTTTTCAGACTTTGATCGGCCGTAGCGGCCAAACGAAAACTCCAAATTGAACGCGGTTTGCAAATCTGAGCTCCTCGTGCGTCAATTAGTCCGATTGGAGATTTTGAATTTTTGGTAAAATCGTGAAAAAAAACATGACTAAACCTTGGAAATTTTGTTAAAAATGCTACTTTCTTAAAAATCATCGTAGACTATTGAATTTAACTTTATTTTCATCAGAAAGACGAGATAAATTGATTTGCCGTTAAAAAATTTCAGCTAACTTCAATAGCAAAAAAATTAGTCAGTCACCATGAGGATTTTGGAAAATTTAAGAAAATAATTGATTTTTCAGACTTTGATCGGCCGTAGCGGCCAAACGAAAACTCCAAATTGAACGCGGTTTGCAAATCTGAGCTCCTCGTGCGTCAATTAGTCCGATTGGAGATTTTGAATTTTTGGTAAAATCGTGAAAAAAAACATGACTAAAGCCCTTGGAAATTTTGTTAAAAAATGCAACTTTCTTAAAAATCATCGTAGACTATTGAATTTAACTTTATTTTCATCAGAGAGACGAGAGAAATTGATTGCCGTTAAAAAATTTCAGCTAACTTCAATAGCAAAAAAATTAGTCAGTCACCATGAGGATTTTGGAAAATTTAAAAAAATAATTGATTTTTCAGACTTTGATCGGCCGTAGCGGCCAAACGAAAACTCCAAATTGAACGCGGTTTGCAAATCTGAGCTCCTCGTGCGTCAATTGGTCGGATTGGAGATTTTCAATTTTTGGTAAAATCGTGAAAAAAAACATGACTAAACCCCTTGGAAATTTTGTTAAAAAATGCAACTTTCTTAAAAATCATCGTAGACTATTGAATTTAACTTTATTTTCATCAGAAAGACGAGAGAAATTGATTGCCGTTAAAAAATTTCAGCTAACTTCAATAGCAAAAAAATTAGTCAGTCACCATGAGGATTTTGGAAAATTTAAAAAAATAATTGATTTTTCAGACTTTGATCGGCCGTAGCGGCCAAACGAAAACTCCAAATTGAACGCGGTTTGCAAATCTGAGCTCCTCGTGCGTCAATTAGTCCGATTGGAGATTTTGAATTTTTGGTAAAATCGTGAAAAAAAACATGACTAAACCCCTTGGAAATTTTGTTAAAAAATGCTACTTTCTTAAAAATCATCGTAGACTATTGAATTTAACTTTATTTTCATCAGAAAGACAAGAGAAATTGATTGCCGTTAAAAAATTTGAGCTAACTTCAATAGTAAAAAAAATAGTCAGTCACCATGAGGATTTTGGAAAATTTAAGAAAATAATTGATTTTTCAGACTTTGATCGGCCGTAGCGGCCAAACGAAAACTCCAAATTGAACGCGGTTTGCAAATCTGAGCTCCTCGTGCGTCAATTAGTCCGATTGGAGATTTTGAATTTTTGGTAAAAATCGTGAAAAAAAACATGACTAAACCCCTTGGAAATTTTGTTAAAAAATGCTACTTTCTTAAAAATCATCGTAGACTATTGAATTTAACTTTATTTTCATCAGAAAGACGAGATAAATTGATTGCCGTTAAAAAATTTCAGCTAACTTCAATAGCAAAAAAATTAGTCAGTCACCATGAGGATTTTGGAAAATTTAAGAAAATAATTGATTTTTCAGACTTTGATCGGCCGTGGCGGCCAAACGAAAACTCCAAATTGAACGCGGTTTTGCAAATCTGAGCTCCTCGTGCGTCAATTAGTCCGATTGGAGATTTTGAATTTTTGGTAAAATCGTGAAAAAAAACATGACTAAAGCCCTTGGAAATTTTGTTAAAAAATGCAACTTTCTTAAAAATCATCGTAGACTATTGAATTTAACTTTATTTTCATCAGAGAGACGAGAGAAATTGATTGCCGTTAAAAAATTTCAGCTAACTTCAATAGCAAAAAAATTAGTCAGTCACCATGAGGATTTTGGAAAATTTAAAAAAATAATTGATTTTTCAGACTTTGATCGGCCGTAGCGGCCAAACGAAAACTCCAAATTGAACGCGGTTTGCAAATCTGAGCTCCTCGTGCGTCAATTAGTCGGATTGGAGATTTTAAATTTTTGGTAAAATCGTGAAAAAAAACATGACTAAACCCCTTGGAAATTTTGTTAAAAAATGCAACTTTCTTAAAAATCATCGTAGACTATTGAATTTAACTTTATTTTCATCAGAAAGACGAGAGAAATTGATTGCCGTTAAAAAAATTTCAGCTAACTTCAATAGCAAAAAAATTAGTCAGTCACCATGAGGATTTTGGAAAATTTAAAAAAATAATTGATTTTTCAGACTTTGATCGGCCGTAGCGGCCAAACGAAAACTCCAAATTGAACGCGGTTTGCAAATCTGAGCTCCTCGTGCGTCAATTAGTCCGATTGGAGATTTTGAATTTTTGGTAAAATCGTGAAAAAAAACATGACTAAACCCCTTGGAAATTTTTGTTAAAAAATGCTACTTTCTTAAAAATCATCGTAGACTATTGAATTTAACTTTATTTTCATCAGAAAGACAAGAGAAATTGATTGCCGTTAAAAAATTTGAGCTAACTTCAATAGTAAAAAAAATAGTCAGTCACCATGAGGATTTTGGAAAATTTAAGAAAATAATTGATTTTTCAGACTTTGATCGGCCGTAGCGGCCAAACGAAAACTCCAAATTGAACGCGGTTTGCAAATCTGAGCTCCTCGTGCGTCAATTAGTCCGATTGGAGATTTTGAATTTTTGGTAAAATCGTGAAAAAAAACATGACTAAACCTTGGAAATTTTGTTAAAAAATGCTACTTTCTTAAAAATCATCGTAGACTATTGAATTTAACTTTATTTTCATCAGAAAGACGAGATAAATTGATTGCCGTTAAAAAATTTCAGCTAACTTCAATAGCAAAAAAATTAGTCAGTCACCATGAGGATTTTGGAAAATTTAAGAAAATAATTGATTTTTCAGACTTTGATCGGCCGTAGCGGCCAAAACGAAAACTCCAAATTGAACGCGGTTTGCAAATCTGAGCTCCTCGTGCGTCAATTAGTCCGATTGGAGATTTTGAATTTTTGGTAAAATCGTGAAAAAAAACATGACTAAAGCCCTTGGAAATTTTGTTAAAAAATGCAACTTTCTTAAAAATCATCGTAGACTATTGAATTTAACTTTATTTTCATCAGAGAGACGAGAGAAATTGATTGCCGTTAAAAAATTTCAGCTAACTTCAATAGCAAAAAAATTAGTCAGTCACCATGAGGATTTTGGAAAATTTAAAAAAATAATTGATTTTTCAGACTTTGATCGGCCGTAGCGGCCAAACGAAAACTCCAAATTGAACGCGGTTTGCAAATCTGAGCTCCTCGTGCGTCAATTGGTCGGATTGGAGATTTTCAATTTTTGGTAAAATCGTGAAAAAAAACATGACTAAACCCCTTGGAAATTTTGTTAAAAAATGCAACTTTCTTAAAAATCATCGTAGACTATTGAATTTAACTTTATTTTCATCAGAAAGACGAGAGAAATTGATTGCCGTTAAAAAATTTCAGCTAACTTCAATAGCAAAAAAATTAGTCAGTCACCATGAGGATTTTGGAAAATTTAAAAAAAATAATTGATTTTTCAGACTTTGATCGGCCGTAGCGGCCAAACGAAAACTCCAAATTGAACGCGGTTTGCAAATCTGAGCTCCTCGTGCGTCAATTAGTCCGATTGGAGATTTTGAATTTTTGGTAAAATCGTGAAAAAAAAACATGACTAAACCCCTTGGAAATTTTGTTAAAAAATGCTACTTTCTTAAAAATCATCGTAGACTATTGAATTTAACTTTATTTTCATCAGAAAGACAAGAGAAATTGATTGCCGTTAAAAAATTTGAGCTAACTTCAATAGTAAAAAAAATAGTCAGTCACCATGAGGATTTTGGAAAATTTAAGAAAATAATTGATTTTTCAGACTTTGATCGGCCGTAGCGGCCAAACGAAAACTCCAAATTGAACGCGGTTTGCAAATCTGAGCTCCTCGTGCGTCAATTAGTCCGATTGGAGATTTTTGAATTTTTGGTAAAATCGTGAAAAAAAACATGACTAAACCCCTTGGAAATTTTGTTAAAAAATGCTACTTTCTTAAAAATCATCGTAGACTATTGAATTTAACTTTATTTTCATCAGAAAGACGAGATAAATTGATTGCCGTTAAAAAATTTCAGCTAACTTCAATAGCAAAAAAATTAGTCAGTCACCATGAGGATTTTGGAAAATTTAAGAAAATAATTGATTTTTCAGACTTTGATCGGCCGTGGCGGCCAAACGAAAACTCCAAATTGAACGCGGTTTGCAAATCTGAGCTCCTCGTGCGTCAATTAGTCCGATTGGAGATTTTGAATTTTTGGTAAAATCGTGAAAAAAAACATGACTAAAGCCCTTGGAAATTTTGTTAAAAAATGCAACTTTCTTAAAAATCATCGTAGACTATTGAATTTAACTTTATTTTCATCAGAAAGACGAGAGAAATTGATTGCCGTTAAAAAATTTCAGCTAACTTCAATAGCAAAAAAATTAGTCAGTCACCATGAGGATTTTGGAAAATTTAAAAAAATAATTGATTTTTCAGACTTTGATCGGCCGTAGCGGCCAAACGAAAACTCCAAATTGAACGCGGTTTGCAAATCTGAGCTCCTCGTGCGTCAATTAGTCGGATTGGAGATTTTAAATTTTTGGTAAAATCGTGAAAAAAAAACATGACTAAACCCCTTGGAAATTTTGTTAAAAAATGCAACTTTCTTAAAAATCATCGTAGACTATTGAATTTAACTTTATTTTCATCAGAAAGACGAGAGAAATTGATTGCCGTTAAAAAATTTCAGCTAACTTCAATAGCAAAAAAATTAGTCAGTCACCATGAGGATTTAGGAAAATTTAAAAAAATAATTGATTTTTCAGACTTTGATCGGCCGTAGCGGCCAAACGAAAACTCCAAATTGAACGCGGTTTGCAAATCTGAGCTCCTCGTGCGTCAATTAGTCCGATTGGAGATTTTGAATTTTTGGTAAAATCGTGAAAAAAAAACATGACTAAACCCCTTGGAAATTTTGTTAAAAAATGCTACTGTCTTAAAAATCATCGTAGACTATTGAATTTAACTTTATTTTCATCAGAAAGACGAGAGAAATTGATTGCCGTTAAAAAAATTCAGCTAACTTCAATAGCAAAAAAATTAGTCAGTCACAGTGAACATTTTAGAAAATTTACGAAAATTATCGATTTTTCAGACTTTGATCGGCCGTAGCGGCCAAACGAAAACTCCAAATTGAACGCGGTTTGCAAATCTGAGCTCC